>OU343220.1:321915906-322160951 GCA_910596185.1 Chrysanthemum makinoi | reverse complement strand
GACCAAAAGAGATTACGAGACCAATTTGGATGAAGGACTACGTTCATATCCAAATGATCACGTGATATAATCAATTTAATATGTCATCATTCCATTTGCTTGTTTTTTAAGGATATAACTTTAATCAGGTATGATTAATCATAATCTTTATGTGTCGACAAAAGTAATGGTAAAAAGAGTACTTTTCCCAACATAAACTTACATTCTTTTTTTGCGCATCAATTTGCTTGGTTATAGGTACCTTTTTCAAGAGGATTTGAATCTCCTTAGAACGAACTTAGGAGCTTCACATCGTTTTGAAGAAGGTACTCATGAACCAAAGATCGTGGATGTGTCAAAGAGGAACGTAGTTTTTTGGCGACAAACGCCCTTTCAACATACCATCAATACAGATAAAGATAATGATAAATTCTACATTACAAAAGTGATAATACTTTGGACAAAAAATGCAAACCAAATGATATATACTAATCTGATTATATTTAATGTGATCATTTGGTTTGGTGTCATACTTGTAGTCCTTCCTTCAAATTGGTTCTTGCCATCTCTTGGGCACACTTTCTTTGGCCTTCTTGCTCCTGGTTGTGATGGGTCGATCTAGTAGCAGAATTGTTTGTAACAAAAGTTGTTTGTTCTCCATCTACCCAAAACTTGATTGTAAAGTCATGAGCAACAACTAAGAACCTATTGGTTGTGTCGAACTTCACAACTCCTGCGTAATGCTCTTCCAGACCGAGGTAACTTTGTTTGACGTTAACGTCACCTTCATTCCATTCTACAAGGTATGATTCTAGGATATGACATGAACCACATAGGAACCTCATATATGCATAACATAATAATCTTACACTTTTTTTTTATGAAATTTATATAGCAGATCGAGTAAATCTTACGTTGATATACAAGTTGCTATTCTGATTAAGCATGTAAAATAGTTATCAACATTTGAAGAAAACCTGCTTGATTGTTTTTATAATTAGATCATGTTAAAGATCACCTTTTTTGGTTGCTCAAAAACTTGTTTTTGAACGATAACTGGAAAAGGATGAAAGGGACCTTTATATCGTAATGATCTAATAGGAGAATGGTGATGGTTCTAATCATCTAGTTTTCACCTTTATTCTTTTCGCTATTTGTCAATGGGCTTTTTATGTTATATCAATGGATCCTTCGGTGTTCTTTTAGACGTTAATTATATAAGGTTCAATCTAGTCATTAGATTGTCAATTATATAGGATTCATTATAGTCATTACATCATAATCCAAGGCCTTTAGTTACCATGCAGGTGGCCGATTGTTGATTACAAACTACACTTTTGTTGATCTTCTTTGTTTTGTTTTCATCAGATAAATAGACTCATGTGACGATATATGTTCAACAAGGATACTCACATTAGAGATAAAAATAATATACAAGGCTTGCCTTAACAACCTCTGAGTATTTCAATCTCTTATGTTTTGTGTGCTCTTATATTTTACTAAACATTTTGTAATTTTAATATAAAATACATACATAAACTAAAGCAACGCGTGTTTCACGGTTTCATGCTTTGAGTTTTCATCATACATGTGATGTAGACTGAATAACGAGATAACACAAATTAAGCATGTTGATTCACACAAATGCGAGGATCGATTCTTTCAACAATCGTTGATTCAATAGAATGCCGACTATTAAGATTATTAGCAAAGCGCCAAAAATAGACTTTTTATATTTGTTTCAATTGATTATTCCACATTACAAAGGAACTCTTAAATAAGGTTACAAAACGAAGGACCGAGAAAGACAAACATTTTTATGGATCATAATTTTGCTACATTTATAAGTGTCACAAATATTTAAAAAAATAATCCACATAATAAGTGTGTACAATTACAATAAAGCTACACGTATAGGTGTTACAAATATTTTCACACTTATTATTGTAAAACATTTTTTTGTAATTTTACCATAATTTTAGGTATGGACATTTGAAAAATGTTTACATGCTTTTAACCATCCACATTTGGATAATAAATTTGTGACACTCATTATTACCACACATGAGTACGTGTGGACTTTATAAATCTACACATTTTTAACTGAGGCCATTTAGCCTTTAAAATTTAGAGATTTTAACTAGTTTTTTGGTAGTGAATTTAAACCTTTAGAAGAACCTTTTGAAAACCCTTTTAGACTTGATGTTTTAAAAGTCGGAGCTTGATAATCACAATCACACTATACAATAACAGCCCGACCGCTTTGCAAACTTTTTTAAATCCGACTCTCAACATTTGGCTGCTAATTCAAACTTGATACCTACTTGTAATGCTTCATTGATCTTAAAATTTATAATAAGAGAAAGATTCAATTTAGACTTGATGTTTTTGAAGGACCAATATCATAAACGAAATAGACACAAGTTGTACAACCGGTGTAAAAATCAAATTTTATGAAATTAATCACATCATTGTGGGATCAGGATCTTCGTATTCATTGAACATGAGATGATATTATGCATAATGCGATTATACATTTGATAAAATAAATAAATATTTTCAATAATGTACTATATCAAAGCAATAACATTATCGAATGTTGAAAATGAACATGATCAAATCTTTATGTCGATTGAGCTAGCATTAGTGAAGCATCCTAGACCTCATACACTGTTTCTTAGATAATGTGTCAATCATGTGATATATGTGTGGTGGTAAAATATTATTTGTTTTATAGAATAAAAATTTGTGTTTGATTGAATTTAAAATATCTACTACTATAGTTAAAATCAATAAGCATGTTATCATCGTGTGATATATGTGTGGTGGTAAAATAACCTATCCTACCTAACAATATCTAAATCGCATCTTTTACACATGTGATGATGTGCACGGGGCTTTCCTTCCGCCTATAAATAGAACGCAAAAACTGGAAGTTAAACACATCCTTCTCTTCACTTCTCTACCTATATTATAATTATTTCTATATTTTATTTCCAAGATGGCTTGGTATATTTCCTCTGTTAACTATAACGTAAGCTCTCAGCCGAATTCTCTCATTACTCTCGATGAAAGGTACGAGCAAATAAAAAATTCTACCAATTTTAAGTATTTTTTCGATCAAGGTCGTTTAACGTATGACGATCGTCTCAAGATGTTTCAAATGAATGATGTTCTCGATAATTGGAAAGCGTTCTTAATTTTGAATTACAATCAAATGCGCATCCAAGCTACTGTTCTACACGGTACTCTACAACAAGGTGATCCCATTCAACCTTCTGAACAATCATCTCAGCAGAAGCAGCAAGCTCAGGTGGATGCTCAACAGAATCAACAGTTACAGTCTATGAGAGATATGATCCATAGTCTTTGTCGTGAGATTCAAATCTTACGTCAGCAATTATCACAAGCAGCTAATCGTCATCCCCCGAATCCTGTTCCATTACTTCAACACTGTCCTGGTAATGAAGTTCCGACGTGTCCCAGTACGTAGATACCATTTGGTGGATCCCGCTTGGCTGATGCTTAGTTACCTAAAGTTCGTCCTAATCGTGTAAAGCCTGTTGGCCATAGTTTGTGTTTTGTTTTTACTAATAATGTAAAAATAATAATGTAAGAAATGTGGACAATGGTACTGTAGTATCCTAGAGGTATCTAGGAATAGTAGATGCTACTATTACATCTACTTTATCTGTATATAAATAAAGGCCTAGTCTCAAGTAATGGATATGCGTTTTATTGAGTTAAACCTTTGTGTTAAAGCATTCTCGAATAGCAGACGCATATTTGAAACGATTATTCGTTTCTGATACAGGTTATCCCTATTTTCTATCAAACAATTCAATATTCCAATTCAATACAATCATTCATCAATTCATTACATACCAAAATTAATCGACATATAAACCAAATCATATGGACCTACATATTATTATCATCCGATCAATTATCATCCTATCAATTATTATTTCATATGATTCAATATGAACAATATCTGGAACTAGTGCTTAGTTACCTAAAGTTCGTCCAAATCCTAATCTATTACCTGGTCAAGGAACTCCTGGAAGTGTACCTGGTTATCAATCAGGAGCTAGGATATAGTTCTATGTATTTTGATCTATCTATTTCATTGTATTGTAATCCAAGTTCTATGTTATGAATAGAATATTATTTCTCTTGAGTTTTCTCTAAGTCTACTGGGGGTTCGGCCAACGGGGTGTGTGGCCATGACCGGGATAGCGCTAGCGTTAGATGAACGAGACTTCAGCCTGCGGTCCGAGGACTCCTATCCTTGCGCAAGGGGTCATGGTCTTAGGTTTATGGTCAAATTTAATAAGTATATGACCGGATTCGAACTGAGACCACGGATTGCACATTTCGTATGAGAGTTGATGTTCAATAATTAATGTAAAATGTTACGTTTAATTATTAAATGCACAATAACGATTAACGAGCATTGACTAATTAATGGAAATTGACTAACGGTAGTTAAGTATTAAAGAGAAAGACTATAGTTGAAAATAAACGACGACTTTTGGTTCAATTTGCGAGGACAAAGTCAAATATTCAGTGAGGACTCGTCCTCGCCAAACACAAATTGACGAGGATAGTGCATCGCTAACCTGTCATTGCTGTACCCAATGTTGTAAAAATCGCTAGGCGCTAGTGAGGCGGTTGGGCAGAGCCTAGCAATTAATCGGTTAGGCGGGAATTAATTGGATTGGAATTTTTATGCACAAAAAGGTAATTTTAGATATTGTATTATTTTATATATATGGGATAAGCGTATTGCATCAAAGTTAAAATATTTCAAGTGTTCAAATATAGAAATAATACACAATTCTTCAAAATTCAAAGTCAAACATAAATATTACTAGGTTTGTTGACCATTTTTAAGCGACCTTTGACCGATCTTGTCCGATTAATCGGTTTGTTGACCGATTTTTAAGTAATTTTGTCCGATTTTTAAGCGATTTTGTTTACCAATTTTTAAGCGCTTTTGTCCGATTAATCCGATTAAACCGATTTTGTCCGATTAATCGGTTTGTTGACCGATTTTCAAGTGATCTTTGACCAAACTGATTTAATAGGCCGATTATGGTAAATCAATGCGCTTAGTGAGCGATCAGCGATTATGCGGGGATTAATCGGCCGCCTAGGCTGATTTTTACAACAGAGCTTGTACCTCGTCGCTAAGGTGATGGGCGATGACAAGTTCAACTGATTTGCATGTACAGTGTGGGTCCCACATTTTCTTGGTCAAATTGTGACAATTGTCGTCGCTAAACACTTTGGAATGTTGATAACAAGAACTGCGAACAATTTGACCTGCTCTAATTATAAAGTCAAACTGAGTTATTCGATTCAAAATCATTGTTTCAGATAAAATGGAAATAATCATGTTATGTAAGAGTTTTGGAAGTATTAGGAATATGTTAGATATGTGTCGATCAAGGAAATCCAAAGTAAAACAAAAAAGGTTTTGACTTGTAATAAAACTCAAGCTATTTTGCTTGAAATGAGCGGGGTACGTTAGTTAAGGCATGATGTTGTTGGAGCTAATTACTTTGATAACCTTTTAGACAAACGAAAATGCTTAAATAAGGCATTGTTCTATGTTACTCCGATCACCAAATAGATGTCTTTTACTCATTTTCATTATTTCTTAACATTAATTAAAGGAGATGATAAATCCCTTCTAACAAAAGTGGCGACCATATTTAGAAAATGGTCATATACTTTATAGGCAAAAGTTCAATATAGATCCAAAATTTACTATAGATTCAATGAACTAATAATAGTCATTCATTTTTTTATTATGATAAACTTTCACCCTTTTTTAAAAAATTAAAATCTCTACCGTTACCGTTAATCGTTCGCGATAAAAATTATATCATCGCGAGAATTAAATTATCTCTTCATAGATATGCACTAATATATATTTTTAACAATTTTTTTTTCAAATTTGGAATCAAAAATCATATATGATTTGTGAAAATCATATATGATTCGATTTTCTGAATCACATATGATTTTTGAGAATCATATATGATTGTAAAAATCATATATGATTCGTAAAATCGAATCATACATGATTTTTTAAAATCATATATGATTCGTAAAAATCATATATGATTTTTCGGACGGAATTTTTGAAAAAAATTGTTTGTCGAAAATATATAAAAGTGCATATCTATAGAAAGATAATTTAATTTTCGTCACGATGGTGTATTTTTTATATTTTGAAGATTTACCGTTTATAAGATATGTTGTTTTAAAAAAAAAAAGTGAAAAATGATTTTGTATTAATTTAGATAAAAAATGGAGGTTTATGATTGGTTCATTTGTTATTAATGAATATAGATTATATGATCTCAGTAAGTTTATAACTCATCTCTTTTATTTGACTTTCTGTATTTTCAATGCATTGACTTTTTAAATTATTATCTATTTATTTAATAACAATACTACTCCGATCTATTAGCAGATCATTGTTTGACTTTTTTAAGTCTTTTTTGTCAGCTTTAACTAAATATTTTGTTTGTGTTATATAATACGATGAAAGTTATATCAATGAAAATACATTTAAACATTATTCATATATTTTAATCAGTATTATATAACACAAATAAAATATTCAAGTAAGTTAAAAAAGAAAGACTTTGAAATAAGTTATCTAGGACGAATACTACTCAATAAATTCAGTTAATGATTTTTCTTTTCATATTTTTTTGAGTTACTTAGTATTTGTTATGATAATATTTCTTTTTCAAATTTCGTACATTAAGAATTGCTGCTACTATTATTGTTTGTAGTAATAAGTGTACACAAAAAGTCCATCTGATGAGAATAATGTATTTTTATATTAAATTACCTTATTGCAAGTTTTATAAAGTGCACGACCCAAAATAACTAACTCGCACGATAGTTGGTCTAATCTATAAAATTATTGATCGTCTGGGTTAGAAAACCGTAACAACTACAAAAATGGTTGCATTCTTGTCACCCATTCACTAATAGACCGAATCAACAACACACAACACTTTAATCTTAACAATCAACAATTAACATAGATCGTACAAAAAAAAATGCAAAACCACTGGAGCAACCACCATATCGAAATCAAACCCACCAAACCATAGAACATTACAACATGCAACCACTTTATATTAAAAATAAACAAATAACACAAAACTTAACACTATTTTATATACGTTTTTATATATAGTTTTATACACGCTTTTATATACGTTTTTATATACATTTTTATATGTTTTTATATATAGTTTTATACACATTTTTATGCATGTTTTAGCAATGTATTTAAAATGTGTGTACAAAAACTTGTATAAATTAGTATATTCAAATGTGTGTATAAAACGTGTATAAAACTTGTATTAAAATGTGTCTAAAAAGTTGTATAAATTTTAAAAATAATTAGAAAAGATTTTTTTTAAGAAAATCAAACTTTTAGTTAATTAAAACGATCATTAGTATAAAGTAATAATGTTGAAAACATTCGTTGGCAAAATGGACTAACGGTGACACATTATATACTTAATCGGGACAAAATTTGGAAGTACGTGGGTTTTGTGTTTGGAAAAACACGTTTCAAGTCGGCAAAGAAAGTACTTTGTTAATATACGACTTATACCCTAAAATTGTCTATGTGTATAAAAATATTAAATAAAATTGAAAACAAATAACGGGACATTAATTGTAAGTAATGCAAAAAACGGTGAAATAACAAAAAAGACAATTTTAGGTTTTTGGGTCATTGGTAAAATGTACTCCATAAATAAGATGTTATAATTATTGGTGTTTTGAGAATGAAAAAAATGCAATTATCAGGTAGATTAGTCAAAGTTAGTGGGGTACCAATCTATGGAGCCTTAGAAAAATACCTTTTGGAGACCATATTTACGGAGTTGTCTCAAGATAGCGAGATGACATTATAGAAGAAGCACGGAGTTAGTCCATATGAGTTGGCTGTGTTTGAGTCAATAGACCCAAGTTTGAGTCTCATCTTTGGAATTTGCTTCAAATAGGTACTCACCTCCGCAAAACTTATAGGCACCCTGAAGAGACTATAGGCACTCTGGAATAAGAGCCAGAGGTTCGAGTCTTGGCTCGTGCTCACTCAAGTTGGTGCCCCATAATGCCAGGAAATTTACCGGATCTATTCCTTGTGGGATAGACAATGGCTAAGGCAAAAAGGCACCCGGAGTCATGACGTTTATGCTAATCTACACCTTTTGTGAAATAGACGTCAAAAGAGTTGTAGTCATGAGTAATTGTCTTTTATGTAAACTCCTACAAAATCTATAAAATTGAAGTGTATAATTTGATTGAAAGAGATTTTATGTGCATATAGCCTCGTTGGTTAGTGTTGTTTGCCAACAACCCGGATCAAGATTTGTTTTAAACTGCGGGATTATATATATAAAGAAACAATCCACCTACTAAGTCACGAGGAGGCCGAAGTCACTAGGAGGTCGTGAGTAAAACATTAATTAGTTACAAAGTCTGTACTAAGGATATCGAACCAATTGATCCCGTTAAAGTCCGCATTCCTAAACGTACTTGAGATCCAATTAAATGATGATAACTTGATATCATTAAGAATGAGATCGTTTGAAGGCCATTTATAGGTGAAAATCATCTTATTCCAAAAGAATCTCTGTAGGAAACAAAGGGTTGTTCCATCAAAAAGGTTGTGAGTTCCAAGGTAAGGAGATTTGTTATATGAGTTCTCATGTTCTTGAGAGTAAACCACCTTCCATTGTTTGATAAAACTTGATATATGTATTTTCTCAGAGGATTAAGTGTCGTGAAGGGGTAACAGCTTTCAATCACCGCCACGTCACTGCTTCATCATTATAACAACCTGCTCAACTAACCTCTCTCACACTCACCAAACAAACCAATAACTCATTTGAGGCCCACCACTTACAACTCTATTTTTTTTCAAATTTCCAAATAAACAAAATTTATTTATTAAAATTAAAATAAGATATAATATACTTAAAAAAAAGTTATAAATTAAACATTTTAAAAAAAACAAAAAAACAAAAAAACAAAAAAATTGAATGTAAAACTTCCCAGCCCAACCCATTTATTAACCCTACCATTTGGTGGGCGATTGTTGATTACAAACTAATTTGTTAATCTTCTTTGTTTTGTTTCATGAGATAAGTAGACACATATGACTATACTAGACGAGTACCCGCGCCTAGCGGCAGCGATGTCTAGTTTTCTGCAAAGTTCCGACGACCTATAAGTTCCTTTTAACAAACTGTATTTGTAGCATTAGAGAATCGTTTTCGAATAACTACAATTCTGATGCGTGGTTGCATAGCAGCATAAATGTGTAGTTTTTAAAAAAATTATGTGGAGTCGATCTAAGTGTGTGAGTATATTTTCTAATAGGATTGTTTTAAGTTATTAAGATTTTTAGTAATAATAGATTCAAGCATTACAAAAGCAACGGTATGTAGTTGGCATATTATATTGTGGTTTAGAGGTATAGCCAAACATGTGTGGCGCTTTTCTTGTTTTGTCAGTAATTTAGGCAGTGATAACTATTTTTTACATGTGTAGCGTTTATCATTTGGTGTGTGGCTTTTAAATTGTAACTTTGCAAATTGGATATCACCATATAAGATTATTCTGTACTATCAATTTGTATAGATATTTATGCATTGTTCAAAGTTATTTGTTTAATGTACAAATAATTATCGCTAAAGATAACAATACTATTTATTTTTTTTGATTTTAATAAACTTACATAACATTAGTGATACACTGGACAAAAGGCTATACAATATATATTAACTTTTAAACGATGATTCATATATTTAGTCCCTAAATGGTGCAAGAGAAACATTTTTTAAAATAACATTATACAAATGACAAATTACATGTGTCAAAGCAAAATAAACCAAAACTACAATTACTTGGTCTCTCCTTTAAAAAAATTGTCACGGGTTCCACAACTACTTCATCATTTCTCATATAATTTTGTCAAATTTGAAACCCGATTTCACGCGGGTGGTTCAACTGGTTGAACCGTTCCGATAAAACAGTCGATTTAAACCAAGTCAAACCCGATAAGTTGGGTCGAAAATGTCAAATTAAACCGGTCACCCCGGGTTTGAAGCGTCAGGTCAACCCGGATGTCGGTTTCAACGGGTCCTATCTGGTTCGTTTTCGGATGACTTTAATTGGTTAGTCCGAACGGTGGTGACACCGGTTCCCAGTTGAACACGTTGGTGGGTCGGTCCAATTTTAAAACTATATATGTACCATCAACTTTTTAGCTTGTATGAAGCTTTGCGTGCTTTATAAATATGTACAATGTGTATAATAACATTTACTTTTAATTTTAGGGTGTTTAAAAAATAACATTAATTAGTGTGTTTAATTATTTTATATTTTTTATTATGTGGTAGCTTCTTTAAATTGTGCGTTATGAAAATTTTGTTATACTTTTAGTAAAGGGTGTTTTAATTGGTTTGTTTTAATTGGTAGATGTGCTTTTAATTGGTTGTACAATGTGAATAAATTATTGTACTTTTTAAGTAATAGGGTGTTTTAATAAGAGTATTAATAATATTATTTATTTACCAGTTGTAGTTTTGGCATTCGACTTTTCGATATTTTTCACTTTTTCCACTTTGACCATTTTTCCATTTTATATAGTATAGATGTGTTCGAAAAGGATACTCATTTATAGATAAAAAGAACATACCAGTCTTGCCTTAACAACCTGTAAGTATTTCAATCTCTTCTATTCTTTGTGTGCTCTTATTTTACTATACGTTTTGTAGTTTTAATGTAAAATACATACATAAACTATAGTAATGCGTGTTTCATGGTTTCATGCTTTGAGTTGTCTTCATATATGAATTGTTCATTGTTTCTTAATGCTATATATGTTGAAAGTTTCTAACACAATCAGATACGGCATAGCAACATTTGGATCTCTCATTATCTCAGATTGCATACACTAATTTTTTGGTACTTGTCCTTTAACAACTACAATCAGATTCACTTTTGCAGTAGAATAACGAACAAACAAATTAAAAATACCACATACAGATTTCGTTAAAAACTATTTTCCAAAGGGTTGAAGCTTTGTTCCCTCATTTATGGGTCTATCTAATATCAACTACAAAGTTCAAATCCATCTTGTAAGTTGTTACGTAATATGTGCTTCACTAAGTTAATGTAAAGCTTTATGCATTTTGTATGTTTACGTTTTAGATTAGTTTATTTGTATATTATTTAAAAAAATAACCCGCGAATTTGGTTATAGATGTTCAGCGACGAAAAAGGAAACTAGTTAGTGGATGCTGTCCATCTAGATAAGGCAAATATGGTTGCAATGTTGTTGGTAGGCATAACTAATGGCAGTTTTAAAACAGGAGATCCTCGGGGATTGGACCTGAAAATCATGCAATAACTGAGACACTGGGTGAGAGCTCAGTAACATATATTACAAGCGATGTTGCTTTTGGGCCTGCTTAATTGCTCCTGGTTGTGATGGGGAGAATTATTTGTAACATACGTCACTGAACTTTTACCAACTGTCTCAGCTAACACACAATTATCAGGTGCAGTTCCCGAGGATGTCCTAGTTCTTTAAACAGACTTAGATGTTCGTGGCTTACCAGCTGTTGTATCTTTCAATATCTCAGACACTATCCAGTAATTTTTATTTTTTTTCGTCCCCAAACATCTATAACCAAATTTAAGAACATTTTTAGTAATGTAATATACAAGCTAATTTAAATTACATACATACAAAATACATAAAGCTTTAATATACTTGGTGAAACACACATCCTTGGAAGATGAGATTTGAATTTTGTAGTCCATATATAAGAAGTTAGAAGAGGCGCAAAATTGAAGGGCACAAAACTTCCACCTTTTGGAATATGGGGGTTAGAGACAAGAACATCATATGAAACTTCAACTGAAGATCTTGCATTAGCTATTACTAATTTAGGATCTCCCGTTGTTGTGTCTCTCTCAAGAAGTCCTTGTCTTGAACCCTGCATTCATTCGCAATGCCAACCAACAAAATTGCGGCCAAATATACTCAAATAATGGCGTATGTTCTTCAAATTTGAACTGTTGATCGTCACAAATGTTAGTTTCTCTATACAACGGCTTTTGATGGGAAGATCAAGGTAAGGGCATATGATAATTTTGATTTGACGCTCAAGTATGAATCACCTGGTTATAATTCTACAAGAATGGCTTACAGCACCGATGGGCTGACGTAAATTATCTATCTTTATTTTTTATTTTATTTTTATTTTAGTAAACCGAGCCTTATGTTTGAACGCAATTACTGACAAGCATAAAATTGTACGGTTTTCATGTGGTTCCATATTGTAACGGAATCATACCTTGTAGAATGGAATGAAGGTGGCGATAATGTCATACAAAATTACCTCGTTCTAGGAAAGCATTACATAGGAGTTGCGAGGTTGACACAACCAATAGGTTCTTAGTTGTTGTCGATGACTTCCCAATCAAGTTTTGGAATATGGATAACAAACATCTTTTGTTTAGGACACGTGCAGACGATGGAACACCGGTAACATTTTCATAGATATGTTAATTCATCGTTCATATTAGCAAAATTTGAAGATTTTTAAGCATATATACGAAGATGTCACCGGTAATCCACCATCTTCATGTGTCCTATACAAAAGTTGTTTGTTATCAATATTTCAAAACTTGATTGCAAAGTCATCAGCAGCAACTAAGAACCTATTGGTTGTGTCGAACTTCACGACTCCTACGTAATGCTTTCCAAGACCGAGGCAATTTTGTTTGACAATACCGTCACCCTCATTCCATTTTACAAGGTATGATTCCAGGTTATGTCCTTGAACCACATGAGAAAAGCCTACAATTTGATGCTAGTCAGTAAGTCATTCAAATCTAAGGCTTGGCTAGTCGGTTACTAAATTTAAAAAAAAAAGAAATTTACCTTCAGCCCATCAGTATTGTAACCCATTCTTGTAAAAGTATAATCGGGTGATTTATTCTTGAACTTTAAATCCAAATCATCATATGCCCATACCTTAGTCTTTCCATCAATAGCCGTTGAAAAGAGAAACTAACATTTATGACGACCAATAGTTCAATTTAGAAGAACTCACACCATTATCCGTGAGCTTACCTTTTTTAAGTGAAATATGTTGAATATCGATGCGACGAACTAACACCATAGACAACTAAGGGTTCTATATGATCTTGGCTCATCACATCATTAGAATGATTTTCAAATTTTTTATTAAAAATTAATTTATGTAGTTTGGCTATAGCTAAATTTACTAACACGCCCTTCTGCTTGTTAACAATTTTGGCATGTTTATAAGAAGAAGATATTTTAGGTGGTGCAAGTCATGAACCTTGGCTTCTTTTACAAATCTACTTAAGTTGTTTGATATCAGAATTTTAAAAGAGTAAAGCATTTCTTCATCATTTGATAATAAACGAATTAAGGAGATTCACACTCTTGTAGAAGTTACCAGCACCATATGAAACTATATTTGCTAAGAAAAGAATGAGTATCACGGAGGTTACTCAATGCTGTTGGTCACATAGCTAATGGAAGCTTAAAGATAGGGACATCCTAGGAGATTGGATCCGATGATTGTGAATTAGGTTAGACGGTGGGTAGGAGCTCAGTCATGTATATTACAAAAAATAATGCTACTAGCATATTATAACCCAATTTGAATAAGTGCTTAATAACTCTTTATAGATAACAACAATTTGAATGCAAATAAAATCTATGAAGTCTTTGAGTAAGTACTTAATAACACTTTTTTTTTTGCGGTATTGATAATTTACACTATAAAATCACATGTGATTTATGCTGTGAGTTACGATATCACATATTACTAGAGTAACTACATTTTAGGTCTTTGTGAATTGTCGGACATTTCATTTTGAGTCTCTAACTTTTAAAAAGTTTCAGATTATGTCCAAAAGTGAATCACCCATTTCACTTTTGGTTTAAATTTTCATTGACAGTTAATTTGACATGTTAGATGATATAAAATGACTAAAATACTCTCATTTTAAAAATGTGAAATGACTAAAATACCCTCATTCTTTATATCGTTTCCTTGTTCTGTTGTTATTATTACTATTGCTGCCAAAAAGTTTTGGCTCAGTTGATACCCACATCCGAAAAATTCATGGGCATGCTAGAGAGATTTTTTGGATTAAAGGTCACGAGTTCGCGTCTGGGCGCGTCTTTCACTCCAGATTGGTGCCCCATTGCTGCAGAGTTGTCGGAATTTTATTTCTTTGTGGTGAACAATGGCAAATACACGGGGTAAAAGTGTTCCCGCAATTCACATTTTTGTGAATTATGATTACTACTACTATTTTTATTTATTTATTATTATTATTTCCATCTTATCTTCTTCATCCTACATCACCCACCACCATCATCTTCCACCACCCATCACCAAAATCAAAACACACTGTACATCTCCCAACCAAATTCATCATATATCAAAACCCATCAATTGCACCAAACCCCAGGCCTTGCACAAGAACCAGAATTTAAAAACTCACAAAAAATAACCTCTTATAATATATATATATATATATATATATATATATATATATATCGATTGAGAAGGTTTTTATTTTGAGAAGATTGAGAAGGTTTTCAAAAATGATAGATTTGTAACTTTGATTCATGTTTTTCAAGCGTAAAACTCAATTTAATGTGATTAAAATTCAAAATGTGTAAAAAAAATTTGAATCAATTTTAAAAATCTCTCGATTTTGGGATACATGTAGAATCTTGAATCATCTCAGACAAATTTAATAAACCATCATCATAACTCGATTTTAACAATGATTTGTGAATCAAATTTGTGATTTATAGATTCGATTCACCATAAAATGATGTTTACTTGTGAATCAAATCAAAACATGAATCATTTGTTCAAACGAAGATTTCTCAATCTTCTCAAAATAAAACCTTCTAATCGAACCGGAACATATATATATATATATATATATATACGTATATATATATATACGTATATATATATATATATATATATATATATAGGAATGAGAAGTAAATTAAAATAAGTGGGAGAATGACCAAATCATATTTGAGATATACTACTTGCATTAGATATTTCTATTTATATAGATGCAACATCTTGAGTTTAAAGTTAATTTGATGTATAGATGGTAAATTGATTTTCGTTATTTTGGCACGCAGAGAGAGGAACAAAAAACAAGTGAAATCATAAAATGCATCTAATATACGTATATGCATCTGATTAAAAGCTAGAAAGCACACTTTGGTGCGTTATAATGCATCTAAGATTATAGGGATGCAACTAATTTAGGCATGTATCTCGGATTTGCGTTATAATTCTTCTTATTCCTTCTTATTTTAAGTAATCTTCTTATTTGATCCTAACTATATATATATATATATATATATATATATATATATATATATATATATATATATATATATATATATATATATATATATATATATATATATATATATATATATATATATATAGGATATCTTGGCTACAATTTTGTAGCCAACTAGCATTTTCCACAAAAATACTGAGAAATTAATCGGGCCAGCATTAATAACTCGACCTAAAAAAGTCGAGGACCACAGTTTGAAATTGATATTGAGCATTATTAGCTACAAAAATTGTAGCTAATATATTCCCATATATATAGGGATAACTTGGCTAATTTTGTAGCCAATGATACAATCCTTCATATAAAAATACACTAGCATTGATTCGATTACGAATAAAATCGGGACCCACAAAAATAATCAGAGACCCACATTTTTAGTACAAAATTGTAGCAAATTGGCTACAATTAATTGTAGCTAATATATTCCCATATATATATATATATATATATATATATATATATATATATATATATATATATATATATATATATATATATATATATATATATATATATATATATATATATATATATATATATATATATATACACATTTCTTTTAAGAGATGGTATCCAACCAATATCCGGTTAGGATGGTTGTGGTTTGGGGGCACTCGGATAACGCGTTGACATATTTTTTTAGTGTTGTTATTCATGAAGTTCACCAGCGGAGATGGTGGTTAATGTAGCAGAGGTGTTATGGATGCGTTTAGTTGAAAGAAAACGCTTTTTTTTTTATTTCGTACAAAATAATGAAAATAGAGATTGCGTTCAAATCAAACTTTTCTCAGCACATTCTCTACAAAACACAAAATATTTATTTTCCAACTTAACAAGAGAAACTACAAAACACATTTTCTATGTTTTGTAGTTTCCCTTGTAACTCCCCTTCTTTTCTTCGAAATAGAAAATAGTGTCACATGAACGCGCTTTCTATGTTTTGTGAAAAATTTAATCACCTCTTTCTTTTTTTCTTTTCTTTTTTTTAAAAAAAAACTGAAAATAGAAAATTAAGAAATTTATTTCCAGGTAAACGCATTCTTTGTGTTTGTTGGGAGAACGTGGACTCACTTTTTTAATAGAATAATTGAAACGACAAAATACCTCTTGATTTAACAGTCAAACAAGGTCAAGCTAACAAAGTTAGCTAAATTGGACCAAACCAGAAACGGTGTTTCATTTTTGAAACTGAAAATGAAAGACCCGTCAAATCACAAGGACCACAAATATAGTTAGCTTTTATTATTAATTTGTGTTAGCTCACATTTAATTAAACACGGGTCATTAAGACCCGTGCGATGCACTGAGATTAGATCAAAATGTTTCTTGCGTAATGTTCAGCACTAGTTTTCGTTGTTTGAAACTCTCATGTTTTGGTGATGGTCGGATTTTGTTGGTGAATAAGTTCCTAAGTTGCGATGCATAGAGGTTGGATCTGATTGTTCATTACGTAATGTGTGGTACTAATTTTGGTTATGTCTTAAACTCAACCTTTTGGGCGATGCGACATGCACGGCTTTGTTTACCGATTTGTTATTATAATTTTCAAATGGGTTCGAGCAAAAATTATGTACTTTTTTCCTTATACTACGTATTTATTATTCAAGGTGATAATCGTAAGATAGGTATTTATTTGTGTTTATTTTTATTTAAGGTTGAAATTTACTAATGTGACTTGTTAGAGTTTTAGGCTTCTTTAATCTGCATTGGGCCCGTGAAAAGGTATATCTATTTTCAAAGTGTTAACTCCTTCCTCCAATTGACCTAGAAAAAAGGTATGCTTTCACTGAAATATTTTGGCATAACGATTCTCACGTGAAGATCCAATATCATTTCCATGCTATGGTTGATGAAAGGTGACTGCAATACATTATGTATAATCTTCAAAAGAAGAATGAAAAGATTCACAATTTAAAAACTACTGTTATTGCAATTATTTGTAAGTAAATAAAAAGTCATATAACTTGCAAATAACTATTTCACTTTGCTTCTTTTAGAGCTATTGGAAAGACACGTGAATCCTTTATACTCTTATTTATTGTAGATTAATGCTAAAACTAAAGTTGATTGATGCAAAAGTTCATAAATTATATATACGGTACCTTTTTTCTTTTTTTTTTCCTAATATTTGTGTGGACTTTTGATGTTAAGATCTATTTTAAATGTAAAAATTTTTTAGGAGAACCTCGTCTTCCTCGTGAGGATCTTAAAAAAGAATACTTAACGATGAAAGATTCGTTAAATTATGATAAGATCTCAAGGATACATTACCACACAAAAGCAAGTAATATTCTCAAAAATCTCGCTATGATTGTATGCACCTCAAGTTGCATTTAAAAAAAGCACAAGCGAGTTCGGTCTCACAATTTCAGTGTTAGATTTGAATTAAAAAGAAAATACATGGCGGTGAAAGATCCGTTAAATGTATGTAAAAATATAAAAGAAATATTTGACCATCATAAGCATGAGATTCTTGCAAATGCGAGCACATTTTTCGCAATATTAAGTAGTACATCTGAATGTTGAAAAGAAAAAATGCGATGAGATGGTTAAT
The DNA here is from genome assembly GCA_910596185.1 of Chrysanthemum makinoi. Classification (NCBI taxonomy): domain Eukaryota; kingdom Viridiplantae; phylum Streptophyta; class Magnoliopsida; order Asterales; family Asteraceae; genus Chrysanthemum; species Chrysanthemum makinoi. Next base: position 322,142,911 of record OU343220.1, on the reverse strand, counting down.
GTCTCGAATATACTCATATATCGAGAACGGTGCTTTGATATAAAAGAAATGGGCATGTTTGAACAAACACGATAAACCTGTTTACTAAATTTGCTCCATATTGTCATGTTAAAAGAAACTGGTTGGCAACCTCAAATTGCAACATAAAGATCTCCATTCCTTTAAGTGAATGCGATAAAATGATCAACATAAGATGTTCATTCCCTCAAGTGAATGAGATAAAATGATTAATAGATCCTCATTCTCTCATGTGAATGTGATAATGTAATGATAAATGGTTAAAGATCATTTATCATGGTAAATGTTATGGTCGAGGTAGTATGACAATGACAAACCACTAGTAGTGGTGAAAATACAATAAGAAAAGAGCAAACGAAAATGCTATTTATGCAAAAATGCGATGTGATGTATATGGAATACAAGTGTGTCAAAGATATTACACACTATATTCATAGATTTAAAAATCTGTGCTAGCGCATTTTGCTCAACAAAAAAAATATAAAATTGTCATGAGAAACGAAATTAACTATTAAAGATACATTATATTCTTTTATATCTTCCTCGACATGCATTATATAAAGACTAGTAAAAGCTAATCACTGCCATAAACTTAAGTTTATGAGCAATAATAATTATAATATTTTTGGCATGACCAGTTACACTGTCCTGAGTCGTTAATGATGCGAAAGCTATAGAAGAATAAGATTCTTCAATCTAATGTTATTATCTCTCAAAGAAAGTTGATTATTATTCTATCAACGAGAATGGGGATTAAATTCCTCAATTTTAATAGGAAAGAAAACAAATGGATATGAAAAGTAGTTTACGTTTATAAAGTTTAATCTTTTCTTCTATTTTGGTATATTTTGATTATGTTATAAAAACCATAGATCCACAAACAAGGCCAACAATTGGTATTAGAGAAGGTTTGGTAGTTTTTTTAACCAAATCATCATATACCAAGGTCTTTGTTTTATCCCTGTTCTTGAATCGAAACATCTTTTCGGTAGACTTTTTGCAAAACCATTTGAACACACGAAATCAAAGGATATCATTTATCTGTGCGTTCTTCTTGAATCCTATCAAGAGGATCCATTTTTATCACCAAGGGATCAATCACAAAGTGCTTAATCAACCGGCATAAAAAAAGTTCCTCTTTTATTTTATTTTATTTATTTATTTATTTTTTTTTTTTTAAAAGTCAAGAAAACCTTATACCAAAACAGAACCAAACCCATAACTCAGGATTGGACTCGGTTAAACAACCGGTATCTAATCGATTCAAAACAAAAGAAAAACCCAGATAACACATAGTCATCAAAAGGGGCAAAACCAAATCAAGGAACAAACACACCTGTTCTTGGAAGAATCAAGTCCAGAACCTTCAATTGAATCATCAATTTTATCAATTTCATCTCCAATAGTCCAAAACTTACACGGTCAGGAAAACCCCCTATTCAACGAAACCCTAGTTTCATTTTGTGGGATTCGAAGTGCTCGCAAAGAACACACCAACCAGAGAAGATGAGGAGAAGTGGTTAACCATCAAGAATCAGCAAGACGTTTTTTTGGTCTCAAGAGAGAGACGTTTCTTTTATCTCAGAAAAAAAAGAGATAAACGTTTTTTTATCTCAGAAGAAAGAAAGAGAGGCGCAAAGTTAAAGATTCACATATTAGGGCTACGGGTTATTAACCCATCAGGTTTCAAAGTTTACAAGAAACATCATTCACTTTCTTTTTTAATATATAGTATAGTAGTATATTTAAGTTTTGATATATTATAGGTATTTAGAAAAGTTTACATCATTTTTAGTTTAAGTTTTAAAGTATTTTTTTGAGTTTTTAATTAGATTTAAGTTTATAAAGTATTTTAAGTTTTTAAGAGGTTTTAAGTTTCAAAGTTTTTTTTTCTTATTTGGTTTACGATAAGAAAGTTTAAGTTCTCTTATTAGGTTTATGATAAGAAACAAGTTTTAAGATTTTTCTTATTTGGTTTATGATAAGAAAATAAGTTTTTTTAAAATATTTTACTTATTAGGTTTAAGATAAGTAATATATATAAAGTTTGAGAATTTTAAAGTTTTTTAAGTTCTTATAAAGTTTTTAAAGGTTTAAAAGGTTTTAGATTTACATTGTTAAGTTTTTTAGATTTATAAAGTTATTAACAAATTTTTCAAAAGTTTTAAGAGTATTTTATCAAAATGGGAAAAGGTAAAACAAGTAGTAAAATTAAAAGTTTAGATAACATACACCACTTTCAATGTCCCGCGTTAAATTCAACAAATTATACCATATGCTCTATAAGAATAAAGATCATACTACAAGCAAATGGTCTTTGGAAAATGGTAGAACCTACTACTAAGACTCAAGTAAATGACAAAAGAGACAAAACTAGCATATCTATTCCAATCACTACCCGAAGATCAAGTATTACAAGTGGCAAATTGCAAAAGCGCAAAAGAAGTTTGGGATGCATTAATGACTAGAAATATTGTAGTGGATCGAGTGCAAAAGGCAAAACTACAAACACTCAAATCCGAATTTGAGATATTACAAATGGAGAAAGATGACACTATCGATTCATTCACCGCAAAAATGACAAGTATTACGTCAAAAATGGCAAGTCTTGGATCAACACTTGATGAATCAACTCGCGTATGAAAATTGCTAAATTTTGTACCTGAAAGATTCATTTACATTGTCGCATCCATAGAGCAATACTACGATCTAGACACAATGACTCTAGATTAAGCAATTTGTAGATTGAAAACCTTCGAAGAAAGAGTAAAGGCTAAGAAAGGAAGAACATTCGATGATCAAGATAAACTATTGTTTACAAAACACAACAACAATGGTCAAAGACATCACTATGATAATCAAGGAAAAGGAAGATACATTCAACCACATAGCCGAAATCGTGAAAACAAAATTAGCATCATGCCAATATGTTATTATAAATCCTACCTTTTATAATTGGTTTTGGTTATAAACCAAACATATCTCATTTTTGTTTTTTGTATGCAAATTACTCCACCTAAATGCACATATATATGGGATATAGAAGATGGATAAATCCTTCAGGAGGAGAGAAGTAGCTGCAAATTTAGAATGAATTATCATATTATGTTGATCCTCGAAAGAAATTTTTTATGAATTAATTATTTAATGGATAATATAATAGCCATAAATAAACATTGGCCAAAAAATTTCAGCTACTCATACTCTAATTAGAAGTTGTCCCTCAAGAACACTATTTTATTATGACATGCCTCAAGCATAGTAGACAAATCGATTCCAAATAAAATCCTCGATGAAAAATATGGAGCATGAAAACAAGATGGTTTTTCGAGGTATAAAAAACCCCATGATAGACTCATAAAGAGACACTAGACATTAAGGTTCCAAAGAACCTTAGATAGCTAATGAGATCTCAGTAAATTCTATCTTGGTTTGAATTATTATGGAATCGACACAAAACGACGTCGATAAATTTTTCTACATACAGTATATTGCTTGCTATTATGCATGAGAGATCAAACATCAATTAATATCCAAATGTGTGATCAACGAAATGATTGGCCAACATAAAAGGACTTAGTATCTTGCAAATACTAAAAGCATTGAAACGTGAAGTAAGTACACGTCAATGTGTAAAATCTATTAGATATAAATCAGTTTTTGTGCTAAACCGAAATAAGAGCTCTAAAGTTATGTGTTTTAATACTTCAATTGTGAAATAAATAAATTTACAAACTAATAAGTTGATTATTGAGAGACAAATTATCTCGAGGTGGATGTAAATATCTTATTGATATTTTATGAGATGAGTATCTATTTTTCCTTAAAATTGGGTTTATTAGAGCTCTCGTATTCTATGAAGGATATGTAATGTCTCAAGCATGGCTTAGAACTTCAAATTCTAGATACGATTAATAAAGTTCTGAATAACTTTATTTGATAAAGTTGAATGAATTCGTATATAGATCAAAATGATTTTGGACGCATATTATATAAATTGCTTTTGCACATGTCTCAAAGAAATAATTAGTCCTCAAGTACCATACATAAGTACAATTAAGGTTTGGATGCCAATTTTGTAATTAACATGCCTCACGAAAGTGTATTTTTCTCTTTTAATATTTGTATATGCATTGTATACTTTCCAACCAATTGATTTGATATTGGGTTGGAAGCTACACATATATTTTATCATTTTTGCAGGACTTATTCGTAACATCATCAATTTGATGGACTTCATTGTAAAGTTCTTGCCAACAAAAGTATACGAGCAACTAGTTTAGAAGATTAGCATGCGATGCTTGAAATATATACATTAAATTGAGGAGGAGGAGCATTACACTCACTACACTCTTTTCCTTCATCAACTTTTTTTTATCCCATTGGGTTTTCTTGATAAGGTTTTTGATAAGGCGGTCTATGAAGTATAATGAACGATGAATATCCAAGGATGAGTATTGTAAAATATTATGGGCTTATGGGCTTATGTCTATTCATCATAATCTTGATTAGCAAGTTAGGGTTTTCCTATGCCTTATAAATACAACCTATTGTAACAATATGAATACATCTCAATAATAAGAATTATCTTCCTATCTCATTCTTGTGTTCTTGTTTATTACATTTACAATATTACATGGCTACCCAATATGGATTGTGATCACCATAATCGGCCTATATCTACGTATAACACAAATGCTAATAACTCTTTTTGTATGGGCACCAAAGTTCATATGGATTGTGATCACCATAATCGGCCTATATCTACGTATTACATGGCCACTCTAATATCCACTGAATGTATAACCCCGAAACTAAACCTAACTCCCAGTATCCTATCTTCACGCAGCCACTATCTCTTGCATTTGAATATTAAAAAAACACACAAATCTCTCTTCTTAATTTGAATCAGCTTTCTTTCTTTTTGCTAATAAATCCGAAAACAACTAAAAGATGACTTCTTTTTCCGTTTATGGCTTCAAGTTCAAGATCCTGGAAAAGGAATGATTAAAACCGTTTGAATGCACCAAGTGTTTAGCTTCAAGTTAAAGGGTAGGTTCTTGATTTTGTTTGTGTTTTGTTTAACCGAATACAAAGGAAGGATTAAAACCGTTTTGTTATAGTTCTTTCTTTAGTACATTCGGATATTAAAGAAAAATGAAGCTTCTATATAGATCTATGAAGGAAGTGTTCTATTGGGATAGTTGTAAAATTAGTTGGTATAAAGAAAATAATATGAGATCTTTTATTCCTTTTTTTTTCGAGTAGTGTAGTTGTGTTGTTGACTGAGATGGAGGATGTGAGTAGGATATAGATTGAAGTTGTTGTTGACGTGATATGGGTTAGAGGAAGTTGTGGTTGGGTGGATATGAGATGTTTGTAACTCATGGGAAGTTAAAAAGACGTAACATGTAATGTAAGTCGATGATTGTTTGTATACCTGCAATTGATCGTGTGGGTTTCAATGCAGCCACACTTCGCATTCCCCAAATTCAATCTTGAAGCCTCTGCATTAACTTCGTAGCTTTAGGTTGTTTGAACAGTACATCGTCTTGAAGCCTGCGCATTTATAAGGAGACTGTATTTTATATTATTATAGATAGATAGATAGATAGATAGATAGATAGATAGATAGATATGTGTTTATAATGATAAACTTTTAACGATACATTGCACTTATTTAGATGAACTATGAGTATGACATATATAAAGTTGGGAATGGATCTAGTGAGAAGAGTTATTGAAATGAGAAGAGTGAGAAAAATCTCTAGCCACAAAATTCAAATAAGAAAAGAGAAATAGTTGAGAGATGCATCTATTTTTATGGATGCATCTAAGACTAGTGGTTGTGGTTCCTTCTCATTTTTCTTATCTTAATCATATTTCTCATTTGATCCTTACTCATATAAAGTTTTGGATGAGTAATTTTCGATGAAAAATGTTGAAGCTTTTGAATTTTATACTAATATTTATCCCCACTTTACAATAGAATGTTCAGCGTCTGAACTTATAAATTATTGTTATATCAGATGTTGTATATCAAGTGAATTTAAATATCAAATTTTTTTCCTTCTAGTCCATATCTATGAATAATAGACTTTACTGATTCAGATGTTCAAATATTACTGTGATTAGGATCCTTAAAATGGTTCGTTTGAAAAGGATTAGGATCCTTACTGATAAAGATGTCTATTTATCAATGTAAAAAGTTATTTCTTTATGTTTAAAGCTGTTCAAGGTTGTGTAGTTTTGGACTCTATTTTCATTATGTTTTTAAGATCTTACGGTCTAGTTATACAAATGTGTTCCCTTGAAGCTAGCGTGTATGTATTCTAGATTTGGTTAGAACCATCCACAACTTGGACTATCCATAACTTGTATAGTTTACATATTTTGTACAATGTACAATATTTTAAAAATCACTCTAAAGACAGATAAATGTACCTTTGCCGTTTAACAGGACCAAAACTGTTGGAAAATTTAGTGCACTTGTGGGATTAGTTCACACCTGGTAATGGGTAAGGAGGTACGGAGTGTACACCCATAAGGTCCCTGAACACCCTGACTCAATAGTGGTTTATACTGGTAGTATTGGTTATTACTGCTAGTGTAGTAACTGATGGTTCATGCTGGCAGTGTTATGGTTCCTACTGATGGTTCCTGCTGGTAGTGTTTGGTTCCTGCTGCTAGTGTAATGGTTCCTACTGGTAGTGTTGCAGTGATTAATTTGTAACAGCTTTGACTCATTCAATTGGTTGTTATGACTGCTTTATGACCACGCTTAATTGGTCATGTAACCACTATTCCTATGATAATGGAGGCTTATTATGGGTGATTAATTGGCCGTTAATCATCCATAATGTCCATTAACTAGGAGTGAGTATTCTTTACTATAAATAGAGATGAGCTTCAACAGCATGAATATACTGAAAAACATACTGATATCAGGAGAAACAAACAGATAACATAAACACTTATAAGCACAGGGGTTATTGAATTGTTCCTAATTCTATAACCAACATTTGGTCTTATCCCAAGTAGATATTCGTGTAACCCAAGCATTAGGGTCGGATAGTTTACTTTGGAAAGTGATTACATGATTCCAAGTGATATCCAGTAACCACCTAGTGGTATTTGCAGTTGCTACTGATTGTCTTAACCCTGTTCTGGGCGTATACCAACCAACAATCAAAGTAAACTATTTGTGATAATCAATGGCTGCTGCTGCAATGAAACACATGGCTTCAAACTTTTCCAAGCTTGATAAGTTTGAAGGGGTGGACTTTAGGAGATGGCAGAAGAAGATGCACTTTGCTTTCTAGCATGAGTGTTGTGTATGTGCTAACCACTCCTATTTCTGATGATGGGGATGATGTTACTATTGAGCAGATCAGAAGAAGGAGCAAATGGGATAATGATGACTACATTTGCAGAGGTTTAATTCTCAATGGTATGTATGATTCTTTATTTGACATTTATCAGAACTTTGAATCTTCCAAAGAACTATGGGATTCCTTGGATGCCAAATATATGGCTGAGGATACATCAAGTAAGAAGTTCCTTGTAAGTAATTTCACAAATTACAAAATGACGGATTCAAGACCAGTTATGGAACAATACAATGAACTTCTTGGTATACTTGGAAGGTTTACACAACACAATATGCACATGGATGAGGCTATTTTAGTCTCTTGTGTCATTGATAAACTTCCTCCTTCTTGGAAAGATTTCAAGCATACCTTGAAACATAAGAAGGAGGAGTTAACTTTGGTTGAGTTGGGTAGTCATCTGCGTATTGAGGAATCTCTCAGGGTGCAGGATAATGACAAGCCAAAAAGTAGTAATGCTACTGGACCATCTGTTGTCAATATGTTGGAGCATAACAACTCCACCAGGTACAATGACAACAAAGGCAAATGTAAACATCATGATAACACAAGGGCAGATCCTAACAAGAAGGTAACACCTACTTGTTGGAAATGTGGCAAATCTGGTCACATTAAAAGGGATTGCAAAGGTGTTAAAGTTGGTGGTAAAGCCAATGGATCAGGCACTAATGGTTTAGGGAGTGGTGGTTCTACCAACTCACTGAAAGGTCAGAATATGTTTAATAAGTATTTTCAGATTTATTATGTTACATATGTATCTGAATCTAATTATGTGCAGGATGATGATGTTGCATGATGGGTTGACTCTGGTGCAACTGTTCATGTGTGCAAAGATAGAAGCTGGTTCAAGACTTATGAGTCGCTAAATGATAGTTCTATTCTTCACATGGGAAATGAGTCAACAGCCTTGGTGCATGGTCGTGGTTGTGTAGATCTTAAGTTTAGTTATGGAAAGATTGTAACTTTGTTTAATGTTATTCATGTTCATGATATCAGGAAAAACTTGGTTTCAAGTAGTGTTTTGAATAATCATGGATATATACAAGTTATTGAATATGATAAATTTGTCTTGTCTAAAAATGGTGTGTTTAATGGTTTTGGCTATTTGTGTAATCAAATGTTCAGGCTTAATATTGTTAATGATCATGTTAATTTAGACTTTGTGACCACCTCTGACCTGACTGACTCTACCCTTTGGCATGCTATACTTGGCCATGTACACTATAAAATGATGCAAGATATGTCTAAGGATGGGTTAATCCCAGCATTTGACATGGACACTGAAAAATGTAAAACTTGCATGTTGACCAAGATTACCAAGAAACCTTTTCAGGGTGTTAGTCGTGAAATTAAGCTCTTGGAGCTAATACACAGTGACCTGTGTGACTTGCATGCCACTCCCTCTTTGGAAAATAAGAAGTACTTTGTGGCATTTATTGATGATGCTTCTAGGTTTTGTTATGTATATCTGTTACATACTAAGGATGAAGCATTAGATAAATTCAAAGTATTTAAAACTGAAGTTGAATTGCAACTTAGGTCTTTGATCAAAAGATTAAGGACTGATAGGGGAGGTGTGTACATGGATACTCAGGTTTTCAGTCTGTTGGTATTATCCATGAAACGAATGCCCTTGCCCCTTATACTCCTCAGCAAAATGGTATTTGAAAGGAAAAACAGGGTCTGAAGGAGATGGTTAGTCGATGTTGTCCTATTTAGGACTGAGTCAAGGGTTCTAGGGTGAAGCTATGTTAACAGCTTGCTATTTATTAAATAGGGTTCCCAACAAAAGGAACAAGGTTACCCCTTATGAACTCTGGACTAAAAGGATACCCAACCTGAACTATCTCAGGGTCTGGGGTTGTAGGGCTGTTGTAAGACTCCCTGATCCAAAGCTGAAAACTTTGGGAAAAAGATGCATTGACTGCATCTTTGTTGGATATGCTGAGCATTCAAAAGCTTTTAGGTTCTATGTTATTGAACCTAATGAATATGTTTCAATTAACTCCATAATTGAATTAAGGGATGCAAACTTTGATGAGAATAGATTCTCATCAGTCCCTAGACCAAGTCAGAGGATTCCTAATGAAACTCATGACACTGGTGTATCAAAGGCCCCTGATGATGTACCATCAGAGGTCCCTGATGAGGTTGTGGTTCAACAACCTGAACCTGAGCTCAGAAAGAGCAAAAGGGTCAGGAATCCAAAGTCATTTGGACCTGAGTTTCAATTATATTTAATTAAAGGAACAAGGGATGAGGTCTCTGACCAATACTCCTATTGCTTCATTGTTGAGGATGATCCCAAAACATTTGAAGAAGCAATGAAGTCCCAGGATATTGCTTTCTGGAAAAAAGCAATCAATGATGAGATGGATTCCATGATGGGCAACAACACTTGGGTGTTGGTTGATCTACCACCTGGTTGCAAACCTCTGGGTTGCAAATGGATTTTCAAAAATAAAATGAAGGTAGATGGAACTATTGAAAAGTTCAAGGCTAGACTAGTCATTCAGGGCTTTAAACAAAAGTCAGGGATAGACTATTTTGATACTTATGCCCCTGTGGCTCGTATCAGTACCATAAGACTGCTGATTGCTTTGCCATCAATTCACAATCTGATTATTCATCAGATGGATGTGAAGACAGCTTTCTTGAATGGTGAACTGGATGAGGAGGTTTATATGAACCAACCTCAGGGCTTCATCTTGCCTGGCAATGAAAACAAGGTGTGTAAACTGATTAAGTCTCTTTATGGACTAAAGTAGGCACCTAAGCAATGGCATCAAAAATTTGATGAAGTGGTTTTGTCTAGTGGTTATGTTCTTAACCAGTTTCACTAATGTGTATATAGCAAATTTGATGAATCTGGTAAAGGAGTTATCATTTGCCTATATGTTGATGACATGGTGATCGTTGGCACTGACCAAAATCAGGTTGACCTGACAAAGGAATTTTTGTCATCAAGGTTCTCCATAAAGGACATAGGGGAGGCTGATGTTATCATTGGTATAAGGATTAAACATGAAAGTAAAAGAATTTCTATCTCTCAGTCTCATTATATTGAGAAGCTGTTGAGGAAATTCAATTACTTTGATTGTACTCCAGTGAGTACACCTATGGATACTTGTGAGAAGTTGATGCCTAATAAAGGCAAGGTTGTATCTCAACTTGAGTATTCTAAGGTAATTGGTTGCCTGATGTATGCCATGACTTGTACAAGACCTGATATTGCATTTGCAGTGGGTAAATTGAGAAGGTATACTAGTAATCCTAGTGCTCATCGCTGGCAAGCAGTTCAGAGGGTACTGAAGTATCTGAAGAGAACTATGGATTATAGTCTCTCATATACTGGTTATCCATCAGTGTTGGAAGGATACACTGATGCAAGTTAGATCAGTAACACTGAAGACAATTCGTCTACCAGTAGCTGGGTATTCCTACTTGGTGGAGGTACAATTTCTTGGGCATCCAAGAAGCAAACTTACATCACCAGTTCAACAATGGGTTTTGTTAATATATAGTCTTATCAAAGACATGTACACATGCATGGGTTTTGTTAATATATGTGACAAATTTTTTCGTTTACAAACACATACATGAACACGAAACACATATATTATAAATTAAGTAGATTGTTTAACCACAAGCTAAAGTAAAACTTCCTTTATTTTTAACATATGTAACTGTGTCATGTGGTTTGAAACAAAATAGCAATAAAATGGCCTAAAATTTTATGTCATGGAGAAAATACGAACTTTTTGGAAAGACAATTGGAGTTCTCTTGGGAATAAACTTGTGACAAAGCTCCCTCGCTATAAAGGTGGTAATATTGATGATCGTTGGAAGAATATAGATTGTATGCGACTAGGTTGCTGGGGATATAAAGTCCCTCCTAGTGGGCGGGCTGTTTCTGATATTGCTTCTTGGTTATAATGTCCTGATGGCCCTTCATTACAAAGTACAAACCGACTGCCTAAAGCTTGTTAATGGAAATGATAGCTACATATTTGAAAAAGAAACTTACCATGATGGATTAACCTCAAAAGTCTAACTGTATACATCATCTAAAATTGTGTCATTGCAGATTGTAAGGCTTTTTCTATAGCCCAAGACTGCAAACAAACTGAAGTTTGTTTATGCAGACGATCCAAAAACAAAGGCCATTATGGAAGACGTGTTTACGCAGATATAAGGTTGTTTCTTTATGTTTATAACTGTTCAAGTTTGTTCAGGTTTAGACTATATTTTCAGTATGCTTCTAAGATCTTACGGTCTAGAAATACAAGGTGTTCTCTTAAAGTCAGAATGTATGCTCATGTGAATGTTGGTATGTGCACACAATATGGAGATATCGAGTATGAACAATGTTGAATTCTTGATTAGGTTCGGACTATCCACAACTTGGACTACTAGCAATTTCCTCAAGCTGGTGTTCAATAGCCCTTATGATTACTAATATAACGAAAAAAACTATAGTTTGACCTCTGACTGATAGACTGGCCATACTTGGTTCATCATGCTAGAAGATGCTAAAGATAAGTTCGTGCAATTTAGAATCAAATGACAAAAACTACTGACCATAAGCAAACAAGTAGATGACGTCCTAATATCATAGCAATAAAATGACGAAATAAAAACAGCACAATCTTTCTTTTTTGGTAACCATGATTTCCGACTATTGGCCGACTAATTCACGGGGTTGAACCCACTGCCACACAGACTCAAACCAGGTAAAGGCCTCGGCGTGGGCCACTTAAGATAACAGCACAATCTTAATGAATAAAGGAATACGAGATAACTAGAAATCTAGATTTAATCATAATCATTTACAATAACTGTCCCGCAAATTCATATGCAAATTACTAAATAAAGGAATACGAGATAACTAGAAATCTAGATAACTAGAAGTTGCATTTGAAAAACTCACGCACCTTATATTGTCTGCGTCAATAGTATCAAACTCTTGCACTCCAAGTACAACAACAACAAACCCAATCCCACCGAGGCAGGGTATGGGGGAGGTAAAATGTAGACAGATCGTACCCCTATCCCAGGATGTACCCGGGAGTAGAGAGACTGCTTCCAACGAGACCTCCGGCAAGTGCAGGTGTGCGGCAAGGTACTTGCACTCCAAGTACCTTACTCGATTAACTGAAATATCAAAAAAAAAAATGTGAGTATAATAGTCACACTTAAGCACTAAATGGTGAACTCTACAACTAAAGAACTTCAAACCAGCTACTTAAGTACAGTTCCATGTTCTAACTAACTAATGGATGTCATTTCAGCTCATTCGAATCCACGATAGAATCAACATATTTGAAAGAAATAGCAACAACAAACTTTAAAAAAAAAAAAAAAAAACTAAAAGAAACAACAGTCACTGATTATGTGCCTTAGAAAAGACCATTTCAAATGCCCATATTATCTGCTTCAGAATATGTGAATAGGTAATTGAGTGCAAAGTAGTCGACTTCATTGCAGTGTTCAGATAAATGATATTGAACTATCATGTTAAAAAGAATTAGAAACTTTAGATCTGCCTATAATATCTTTATCTCAAATGTTCAGCCGGTTGCAAAAATTTAAAAATTTATACGGAGAGCATTATGGCTAGTCAAATCCTAACTACGGAAACAGAAGTTTCACATTTGAGTTCATCAATAACCAAGCTGATGTAGCAGCATAACTTATCATTACCAATACATATATTTATTAAAAGGGCGATCATCGTAAACATCAATAAGAAAAATTTCTAGTCAGAAGTGTTTCTATAACAATTAGAACCCACCTATTCATTTTCAGCTAGAAAAGGAGAAACAAGGCTCTCCACGATATTAGGACCACCCGAAAACTTCAGAGGTCCGATAAACCAACAGCCTGGACGACAGTACATATCAGGCCACATTTGATAAAAGTCATCTGAGTATTCATACTTAATTCGGCAATTATCCGGCAGCGTCTCCCAAGATTGTTTGTCATTGTACTTCTTCATTATCCATACTAAGTGACCATTTTCCAATAGACATAGAAATTCTTCCATAATCCCCACCCGCCAACCACACTTATGAAAGGTTTTATGGATATTTAAATAATAGTATGTCCGGATTCGAACTCGAGACTTCGGGATTGCACACATTACGTATGAGAATTGATGTATATAATTAATATAAATAAAACGTTATTATTATTAATTATTAGTCGCGAAATAAACATAACAATAGTTAAATAATTAACGAGGTTTGGTTAATGGTCGTTAAATATTAACTACGAGGACTAGAGATGAAATTAGTGGACAAGAAGGATCCGGAACCCCTTTGGATTTAGGTGGCCGGTCGTGGGCTTCACAAACAAAGGAAGTGGGATTTCTTGGTCACCAAGTTTTAAGAATGTATATATACAAACCCTTGTATTCATTCTTAAACTAATCTTGGATCACCAATAACCTAATTTCTCTTCTCCTCTCCTCCCTCTTTCCCTTGGCCGATCGTACAAAACCCCTCCACAAAGGGATCGATTTTTCCAAGTGAAAGAAACTAGTGTTTGGTTTATTTGTGATTCAAGGAACTAGCTTTTCCACATCAAATCGCTACTAGTACGTGTGTACAAGAACGAAGAGCAAGCACACTTGAGCTTGTGAATCCTTGGTGGTCGATCTCCTTAGGGTCGAATTAATTAAACCCTAAAGTTAGGGTTTTGGGTTTTTGGTTCTTGTTATATCAACGTTTGATTCTTGAATTGCTAAAAGGTACGCGTTTCTTGTTTGGTTAATTATTTACATATATTATTCCTATTGTCTTCCGCTGCATGCTTTGATGATGTTATTTGTTTTATATATAATTGTTATGAGTATAAAATTCCAACAGTGGCATCACGAGCCGTTAATATGATGTAATTAATTACGGAAACACATAAAAATTGAATCTTTATGATTATATGCATGTTTTTTTTATGGTTTCTAGGGTTTTGAATTCAAACCCTATTTTTTATATATAGGGTCGATTACCCTTTATTTATTTAATTATGTTTTAATTTTGTAAAACTTGTAGAAACCCTAGGATTGCATGCTAATTTTATGTGGTTAATTAATGAATAATTGTTATGTGCCATGTAATATGCGTATCTTGGGTGATAATTGTTATGCGGAATCCATGGTGGAACATGCATGTTTTGCCATGGAGTATTGTTTATTGTTTATGCTATAAATTGTTTAGTTGATACACACATGTTTTATTTATTTAATAATTATCAAATTGGGGAAGACCTCAATTATAACTAATAAAAATTCGTTACGTGCTAATTGGTATATTATTAACTTTGGCTTACGCAATCGACTTGTCGATGTATGTGGCTCATCTACCTTGTAGGTGAAAGCCCTAGTTAATATATGCATAATTTTACGCCTAGAATTGTTTATTAGAGTTTATTGAAATAATTATGCATGTGGCTAATTATTTTTACATATGTTAAATTGTTTAGTTATATGTTTATATTATTTGAGTGTGTTTAATTTTTATTAAAGTGTTTTTTGTTTATATAAATTGTTTGACATGTTAGTAAGCAAAAAGGGTTTTTTGGAATAGAAAATTAAATAGACTAAATAATGGCGAAACTGATTTGTTATCTAAGAATTATTCTTGAACTTTTAATCGATTGATGCGATTGTACTAAATGGTTAGAACGGCTCACCCACTAGAACAAACTATAAAGGGTTATTTAAGAAGTGAGCACAGTCTCACTGAAAGGATGTCTAAGGTTATGCTTTGCGCTTACCTGGTCCTCTGCCCCCTGTGAGTTCGATTGGAGCTACCTAGTATAACCATTCAATGTACGAAGCATCTTAGTGCAAAGTTGTAAGTTTCTCAACGCATCGATTCAAACTTTGTAGAATTCAATCTTAGCAATTAAAATCTGAATGTAAGTTTTTTCGAAAATATTATGTCATAAAGTTGTATGCATGCTTCTTTATACATAAGTTTTGATTACACGTCAAAAATTGTACCCTTTAAATTTAAGTTTATGCCATCTAATGATATGAAACACTTGAAGTTGTAATTTATTTATGTGAGACCTTGATCTAGATTACAATAACGAGGTGAATTATTTAGTTGTGTGAGACCTCAGCTTTATGATTTGCAGTTTCTAAATTAGACAACTTAATTAAGTTAGTTAGTGAGACCTATGACTTAAGGCATGAGATGGGATGAAACATGCTTACGTTTTGAATTAATTTTTTTGGCAAAATTGTAAATCCCATAACTTTTGGAATTGAAAACTTGTTTGTCAATTATCGTTTTTCAACGATTACCTATTCTATACTTTCACCACTAGCAGATCAACTGATGTGGTGAAACTATGATAATGAGGATCCAAAATTCAAGGAAAATTCTATGGTTAATATTTATATTGATCAAAGGGTATTTTATTTTCTTGAATGATTACTTATCGAAAGTACTAACTTTTGAACTTTTATTTCTGTAGAAATGGCTCAAGCTGAATCTACTGCACTAGCCTCGTCGTTCAAATCTATGTTTGATCGAGAGAAATTGACTGGTAGCGCGAATTTCAATGATTGGTATCGGCAACTAAGAATTGTCTTGAGGGTTGCCAAAAGACTCAATTATTTGACTACGCCTTGTCCTCCTGAACCTGCAGCTGATGCTACTGACTGGCACGAGCTGCATGGCAATTTGAGTATGACAAGTATAATGAGGTCGCCTGCATTATGCTCGGGAGTATGAACTCAAGCTTGCAAAAGCAATTTGAGAACTACTTTCCTAATCTCATGCTTGAAGAATTGCAAAGGTTGTTTGAAAAGCCTGTGACTGTAGAGCTGTATGACTTGATAGATGCTCTTCATAGTTGCAAGCAAGGAGACGGGAAACCTGTAAGCGCCCACTGCCTGGAAATGATGAGTTACATGGACCAGTTGGGGCGTTTGAACTATGTCTACCCTAATGACATACAAATTGGCCTTATCAACAGATCCCTTAATAAGGAGTTTGATGGTTTCGTGCGCAATTATAATATGCATTGCACGGGGAAGACAGTCAGTGAGGTACATGCAATGCTCATTGATTACGAAAAAGGTTTGCCCAAGAAGGCCCCTACACCTGCGGTTTTGACCATCCAGAAGGGTAGGATTTCTAAGCCTAATAAGCCGCTAGCGAACAAGAAAGGGAAAGGTAAGGGTAAAGCTGATAAAGGAAAACAAGTTATGACTTATCAGCAATAACCCAAAAAGTACCCTCCCGAAGCGTGAGAATCGAAGAAGGATATGGCATGTCATCACTGCACCGAGGTTGGACACTGGAAGAGGAATTGTCCACTGTACCTCGATGAGTTGCGCAATAAGAGGTATAAAAATACTGGCGCTGTGGCCAGTACTTCAGGTACTCTTTTGATGATAGAATTATTTGCTTTTCCTCATAAAATAAATTCCTGGGTATATGATACTGGATGTGGTATTCACATATGTAATACACTACAGGGACTTAGAGGAGCAAGGAAGCTTGTCTATGGACAACAATACCTGCACGTGGGTAATGGAGCACATGCAGTCGTTGAAGCTATAGGCACGTTTGATTTAGTTTTACCTTCGGGTTTAGTACTGTCATTAAACGATTGTCATTACGCACCTTCCATTGTTAGGGGTGTCGTTTCTGTTTCCTTGTTAAAAGATATTGGTTTCGTTCATGCATTTACTGATAATGGAATTTCTGTTTCTTTAAATGATGTTTTTTACTTTAATGTTATTCCAGTAAATGGTGTGTTTGAAATTGATTTGCATGATAATGTTGTTGATAAAAATAATTCTGTCTTTAGCATCAATAATAAAAGAATCAAAAGTGATTTGGATTCTTCATTTATTTGGCATTGTAGACTTGCTCATATAGGCAAGAAACGCATGCAACAGCTGCAACACGATGGGCTTTTGCAAGATATCAATGATGAATCATTTGATAAATACGAATCTTGCATATCTGGGAAGATGACCAAGAAACCTTTACAAATAGTTTAGAAAGGGCTTCTGATCTTCTTGGTGTGATACATACTGACGTATGTGGACCACTAAGACATGTGTCAAGAAAGGGTGCTAGCTACTTCTTAACCTTACTGATGATTTCAGTCGTTATGGTTATGTTTATTTACTTAAACATAAACATGAAGTCTTTGAAACATTTAAGGTTTTTAAGAGTGAAGTAGAACTGCAACTAGGAAAGAAGATTAAAGCTCTTCGATCCGATAGAGGTGGTGAATATTTAAGCCAAGAGTTTAAAGATTATCTAGCTGAGTGTGGTATTGTCCAGCAACTCACATCTCCATATACTCCACAACAAAATGGTGTATCTGAGAGAAGGAATCGTACATTGCTAGACATGGTGCGATCGATGTTTAATCTTACAACTCTTCCCTTATCCTTTTGGGATTATGCTTTAGAAACTGTTGTTCGCATATTGAATATGGTTCCAACTAAGAAGGTTGATAAGACTCCTTATGAAGTGTGGTATGGGAAACCTCCCAACTTGTCTTACTTAAAGGTTTGGGGTTGTGAGGCGTTTGTTAAACGTGACTCTGCTGATAAGCTGCAACCTAGATCTGTTAAGTGTATCTTCGTAGGATACCCAAAGGAAACTATGGGTTACTACTTTTACTTTCCACCAGAAAACAAAGTAATTGTTGCTAGGTATGGAGACTTCCTTGAAAGGGATCTCATATCTCATGAATTCATTGGGAGAGTTTATGATCTGGAAGATGATATAGAAGATACAACACCTTCTGAAAACACTAGCCAACCTCAAGTAGAACCTGAAAGTCTGGGCATTCCACCTGAGATTGAAGTGGTTCCCATTCGTAGATCCGTAAGGGCTACGCGTGCACCTGAGCGTCTATGTCTCAACGTAGAAGTTGAGGAATATATGTTAGGGGATCTTGGTGAACCTGCTAACTATAAAGCTGCCATGATAAGTCCTGAAAAGGAGAAATGGCGAGTTGCAATGAATGGGGAAATGCAATCCATGAAAG
The DNA here is from genome assembly GCA_910596185.1 of Chrysanthemum makinoi. Lineage (NCBI taxonomy): Eukaryota > Viridiplantae > Streptophyta > Magnoliopsida > Asterales > Asteraceae > Chrysanthemum > Chrysanthemum makinoi. The sequence continues at coordinate 322,124,477 of OU343220.1, read as the reverse complement.
ATAACGAAGTCGGGATAGAGGTTGACTTACCTCCAAATGCTAAGGTAGTTGGAAGTAAGTGGCTCTTTAAGATAAAGACTGACATGGATGGCAATGCACACACCTATAAAGCTCGTCTTGTAGCCCAAGGGTATACTCAAACCTATGGGGTAGACTACGAGGAGACTTTTCTCCTGTGAGACATTAGAGCTATTCGGATTCTTATAGCCATAGCTGCGTACTATGACTATGAGATATGGCAAATGGATGTCAAAACTACCTTCTTAAACGGTCGCCTAGATGAGGACATCTATATGGCGCAGCCTGAAGGGTTTGTGAATCCAAAGTATCCGAAGCGTGTATGCAAACTTCAAAGATCCATTTATGGATTGAAGCAAGCATCAAGGCAATGGAACAAGAAGTTTGATGAAGAAATCAAGAAATTTGGTTTCACTCAAAATCTTGATGAGCCATGTGTGTATCACAAAGCTAGTGGGAGTAATGTTATTTTCCTTGTCTTATATGTCGATGACATATTGATCATGGGAAAAGACATTCCAAGTATGCAAGATGTTAAGTCTTATCTTGGAGAGTGCTTTTCTATGAAGGACTTAGGGGAAGCAGCATTTATTCTGGGAATCAAGATCTACCGAGATAGGTCAAGGCGGTTAATTGGACTAAGCCAAAGTGCTTACATTGATAAAATATTGAAGAGATTCAGTATGCAAAATTCCAAGAAGGGATTTTTGCCAATGCAAGTTGAACATGGCTTAAGTAATAAACTATGCGCGTCAACACCTGAAGAGGTGGCTTACATGAAGAAAGTTCCTTATGCTTCGGCTGTAGGATCTATCATGTATGCTGTAAGATGTACAAGGCCTGATGTGGCGTTTGCACAAAATATCACCAGTCGGTATCAACAGAACCCAGGTGTGAAACACTGGCAAGCTGTTAAGAACATTCTTAAGTATCTAAGGGCTACTAAAGAAATGTTTCTAGTGTATGGAGGAAATCCAGATGCAGAACTTGATGTTACAGGTTTTTGCGATCGTCTTTCCAAACCGATAAAGATGATACGAAGTCTCAAATGGTTATGTCTTTGTCATTAATGGAGGAGCAGTTGATTGGAAGAGCAAGAAGCAAACAACGGTTGCGATGTCTATTACGAAGCTGAGTACATAGCTGCTTCAGAAGCTGCGATGGAAGCTGATTGGATTAGGAAATTCATTTCGGGACTCGGAGTAATGCCCTCAATCGAATTACCTTTAAATGTGTATTGTGACAACTCTGCTGCAATAACATTTGCCAATGAGCCTGGAGTCATGAAGGGCCGCCGACATTTTCCTCGTAGCTATCACTATGTTCGAGAACAAGTCGACATAGGTGAAATCAATCTACTCAAAGTTCATACAGATGATAATCTAGCTGATCCCTTTACGAAGCCTTTGCCAAAAGAAAAACTTCTGACCATGCTGATGGAATAGGACTTCGTTTAGCTAGTAGTTTCATGCAGATCTGTGATTAGTATTTGGATAAAGGATGTTATGAACAAATATTACTTTAATGAAATAAAATAGTTGTTTATGTTTATTTTTCATTTTCTTAATATTATATCCTATATTTGCATGTTTAATCCGTGAATAACTTATGTTATTCTAAATAGTCCGTTGTCAATCAATGATGTGGGAATGTCATTGAATTAAGACAAATCTGAGTTTTGGTAGAATATACTTTTAAAGTATATTGATGCGTGGGACATACGAGATTCACATGATATTCAATGAATTGAATATAGGACTTATCCCAACTTTACATGATGATACTTTATGGATCTCTGTCATTAAGTATATCATGAAGTGTTTATCCTCAGACTTGAGATACCAGATAACTGATATGAATGTAGTGCATTTGTGTAAGATAGTCTAACGCTATCCGTAACTGGTAGTTATAAGGGCTATTTTCGAAAGTGTTGCAAAGTTCATGAGTTATGTTTGTAGTCAAGAGAATTTGTTCCTTTGAATTTGTTTCAAAGCATAATACTATTTTGGGCCCCTCGTAGGGTTGACAAGATGTTTGTATGGCCATACCCAAGAGCTATCTGGAATACGTTCAGATGATTTGGTAATCTTGTTCAATCGAAATACAACGAGAAACAGAATATTAACTTATGAAATGACTTGATCCATATTCATAGTTAATGTAGTATTAGTAACAAAAGGATAAGTAAAAATGATGAATCATTAAATGGTTTTTCCAGGAGACCATACTCGATTCGATCTCGGGGCGTTGGCGTGTGAAAGCTAGACTAACCAATGTCATTACTATATTTAGTAATATCCAAGTGGGAGCTGAAAGGTTTTATGGATATTTAAATAATAGTATGTCCGGATTCGAACTCGAGACTTCGGGATTGCACACATTACGTATGAGAATTGATGTATATAATTAATATAAATAAAACGTTATTATTATTAATTATTAGTCGGGAAATAAACATAACGATAGTTAAATAATTAACGAGGTTTGGTTAATGGTCGTTAAATATTAACTACGAGGACTAGAGATGAAATTAGTGGACAAGAAGGATCCGGAACCCCTTTGGATTTAGGTGGCCGGTCGTGGGCTTCACAAACAAAGGAAGTGGGATTTCTTGGTCACCAAGTTTTAAGAATGTATATATACAAACCCTTGTATTCATTCTTAAACTAATCTTGGATCACCAATAACCTAATTTCTCTTCTCCTCTCCTCCCTCTTTCCCTTGGCCGATCGTACAAAACCCCTCCACAAAGGGATCGATTTTTCCAAGTGAAAGAAACTAGTGTTTGGTTTATTTGTGATTCAAGAAACTAGCTTTTCCACATCAAATCGCTACTAGTACGTGTGTACAAGAACGAAGAGCAAGCACACTTGAGCTTGTGAATCCTTGGTGGTCGATCTCCTTAGGGTCGAATTAATTAAACCCTAAAGTTAGGGTTTTGGGTTTTTGGTTCTTGTTATATCAACGTTTGATTCTTGAATTGCTAAAAGGTACGCGTTTCTTGTTTGGTTAATTATTTACATATATTATTCCTATTGTCTTCCGCTGCATGCTTTGATGATGTTATTTGTTTTATATATAATTGTTATGAGTATAAAATTCCAACAACTTATATCTCGCATCATCGGGTTGGGGTATTTCTTTAAATTCCTCTTTGGATAAATCAAAAGATAAGATCACTCGCTTCTTTTTATTTTTATTGGGATGCATTATCCAATGAATCGCCCCGTTGCATAAGACACCACTTGGTTCCCCAAAACATGTAGTATAATTCACATCTCCAATAACCTTCCAAGCATTTGATCTAAGAGAGAAGACTTGAAAGCATGTCTTGCGGTTAGACTTTGTGGCCCCTAGTACAAGCTTGTAATCATCTGTGAGGGAATCATAACCAAATCCCGAACATGAAACACGGTAAGGGCCGCTCACAGTTCTCAATTCCCTAGTCGAGGGATTACCTACTAGTAGCATATTATTACAATCATAACCAACACTGATACATACAAGTCCATTTGAAGAGCCAATTATCCCTTCTATCATTATATCATCGCCAGTAGCCGGAACAGTACACTGAAAAACAGCCCGACCGATCCGTTTATGTCCATTATCATTCCTATTGTAACTACGTTTCAAATGAGCTTTGACGAAAGTAGATCCAGAGATGAAAGCTTTCCATGACTTGCACACACTCTTGCATCGAATGAGAGTCTGTACATCCAATGTTATAAACACTTTCTCATAGATGTCATCACAAAGAAGCTCCGCCATTGAAGCCACCAGGCTGAAATCATAAAAATATACAATTCATATAAGTACCCTTAATCTACAATAATGATTAGCGTATAGTACTAACATATCACAAGATAGCTAATGCCTATTTACTATGTATAACAAAGAAACAATTACAAACTCATAGTACCATCGGGGCATTGCTCCAATGGTATCACTCCTGTACCGCAAACGTCCCGTTGACCATAATACACTGTGGGCTTTTTACAAAATGGTGCCCCTCGAAAATTTGGGGCCTTGTATGTTGGCCCAGCCCGCCGTGACCCAAATCCGGTCCTGGATTTTAGAGAAATAGGTCATGGGTTCAATCCGAACTTCCAGCTAAATGGTCTCTAGGATAGGGCTAGGTCCTTGGGGAAGGGTGAGTTGGCACCCAAAAAGGGTGCACGGACCGGGGTCAGGTTTCCCTGCCGATTTAAACCCTTTGTAGACAATTGCAAACTCATAGCATTATGCACTAAAAATGTTCTAAGTAACTTCTTCCCCTTAAAAAAACTACACCAATCAAGACACCAGCTTTAAGCAATAACTCCAACAAATTAAGCAAACCCAAGTTAAAAAAAAACTTGATTAGTTAATTAAAAAAAAGATTGAAGAAAGTAAGTAACCAAAAACCTGAAAAACCCGTCCTTCACATAGTAGCCTTCGCCTTTGGAGGAAAGGTCAAAGGTTTGTGTGAACGTCCTTGCGTTTTCATCCCCATCCCTAATGAAAAGTCCCCTCACAATAAGACGCACCAATATTTTGGGAATACGCACCTTCACCGCTGTGAGAGATTCTATAACAATCTTGCAATTATTGTAATCCATGGAAGATATTTTGTCTATGATATCCTGCTCCAGTAAGAGAACAAATGTTATGGCCAAAAAGTGGAAAAAAATGACAGCAGAATGATAAAAAAAATAACAAAATTGACAATCAAAAACCTAGACGTAAAAGATTGGTAAAGATTGAAGGACGCTTGATGACAAACTGGTGGGTTTTGGACTCGCCGAGCTTTTATACATAAATGAAGTACTTGTAAGTGTCTTTTTTCCTATATGACCTTGTAATTTGTAGTACCCGAGTTTCATTCTCCTTATTTACGCACACACATAGCATCTCAATTTGAATAGACTAGCATCAAATATTACAGGCTTCTTGTTAAGAGTCTCTTCAAAAGTTACAGGTATTTTCCGATATGATCATTGAGTAGCCCAATAACCTTATTTCAGACATGATAGTTAGCGATAAAGGATTGTATCACCGTAACATATTGGAAAACTTACTTTCATGGTAGTGGCATTTAGCAATTTACCGCCATCTTCACTTGCCCATTGCATGGAACTTGACTCGTGATAAAATTCATGAAGCTTATCCGGGGATTCAACCATGGTCTTGTAGTATAGTCCTACAAATTCTGTGCCGGCCAGTATTGGACAATGCTTGGTTGATGGAGCATCAGATTGTGTTGCCATCCTAACAAATGTAAAAAAATAAATAAATAAATAAGCACCATGAGATTCTATTTTGGCCCAAAAAATAAGCACCGTGTGTTGCCATCATAAAAGCAATAAGCATGGGAGTATCAGCTGAAGATCAAATTAGTGACCGCCTATTCAGTCGAGACAGAAGGTGCAATCTAAGCTATACATAACGGGCGCCTAAATCATCCACTAAAAGAAGGCAGCAGACACACGTGTATCCACTATCTGCATCTATTACATACATACATACATACATATACCATTGAAAATTAAGCAGCGACAAACATAGTCATCGTTTTCTCACTTACTTTTCTTCCTCATATATGCAGTATATGTAGTAAGTGGGAAAACACATGCTAGAGGCACCCGAAAATGACCCGAACCTACAAACCGACCGAAACCAAGCTTATTCGGTTCGGTTTTCGGTTTTGTATAATTATTCTGGTTTTACTCGGTTCGGTTCGGGTCAAAACACACTTATTCGGTTCGAAATAGCTAAACCGACCCGAACCGACCTTAGTTTCGGTTTCGATATCTTTTACTCGGTTCGGTTCTCGGTTCACGTTTACCCTTCTCATTTTCGGGTCGGTCCGGGTTTGATCGGGTTTGACCCATTGCTTAGCCCTACAATAATCCAAGTGCTAGTAGCTCATAATAGAGAAAAAAAAAAAAAAAAAAAAAAATTTGAGTATCAAAACACTAAACATAAAACGAAAATTCGAATATGAGCAGACATTTGAGGCGGATTTATAAAGATACTACTGAATACAAACACGGTATAGTTGTTTCATGCAGGTTTTTCTTATTTATTTGGAAATATAATGCTGAAAACAAAAGGGCGTAATAGGACAGAGAGGTAGCTTACTGACGACTAGCAACATGCTCAGCTGCACCTCCAATGCTGGTACAGGAGTCCTTGTTAAGTTCACAACCTACATTATATAGAAACAGATCATGATCAGAATCGAATTCCCCTGTTCAAACACTAAGCACAAAATTATCTACTACGCGAAAATGCAAAAGACTCAAATTTATCACATTAATCAAATCATCAACTGAAACGCATCCCCAACAGAACATACGATAGTAATAATAGACAACTTGGGTCGTTTCGTTTCATATAATGTGATATGCAGTAAATTATACTAGCTCAGAACAGAGATGAGGGAAGAAGTTTATCGGACACAACAAAAATTAACCCACCCAAGCATCTATTGTATCACATTAATTGCCCCCTATGGTAACAAATACATTTGTATCGGTTTTGGTTTTATATAAAATAAGAAACTGTGATAAAACTAAAAATAGATCGATTTACCTTCATCATGAACATTGCTGGAGCCACTTGAAGTAGGAGAATCATGTGCTCGAGCAGGACCCCCAGGTGTATCTACTATTGATAACGTTGTTGAGCTTCCCAGTGCTTTAAATCACATGACAACATAAATATAAACCATTAGAAAAGTTAAAGCAAAGAGTAAATTGCAAAAAATCGTCCTTGTGGTTTGGCCAACCCTTAAATTTCCAATTATATTTTTAGTGTGCGAATGAAATGTCAAAGTTGCTGGAAGGGTTTTGAGTCTAGATTGATGACGTGGGTAAATTAGTTGAAGATGATATATAGTGTGTTTTTTTATGTATGTGATGTGAAGAAAAAGATTCAAGTAGGATGAAGACGATGGTATTTTAGTCATTTCATTTTGGCCAGGGATGAAACTGAATCCGAAGTTTCCCCGCAAGGACAGAATCTGCAATTTTTGGCCAAACGACAAGGATGATTTTTGCAATTTACTCCAGAGCAAACATATTACCTTTGAAGGAGTCCCGCCCACCTTGACCTGAAACAAAACTTGGGTGACCATCTCCTTCTTCTGAGAGGATAATGTCGTAAGTACCTGCAAGAATCATGAATAACATTTATTAAGCTTACAAAAACATATTACTACATTATAATCTTATCCTTTAAATTAAAACGACTTAAAAAGTTGTATGCAACAGAAATTGACAGGAGGGCTTTCAACCCGTTGAGTTGACCATTCTCATTGAAATTAAGTTTATAAACACAAACCCATATAGACTCATTCACCTAGTAAATGGGTCGAAATTGCCACTGAAGAAGATAATCAGTAAATAACCGGATTTGGGTTTTAAAAAGACAAGGCGCTGGGGCAAAAGCGCACGCATCATGTATATACCCGAGGCGACAATTTATTAAAAAAAATTGTAATTATATAGAGTGCACAAAACACATTTAATACCACATTTAATAACAAAAAAATACCATGCATCCTCATAGTTTGTGAGTCCATATCACAAAAATACATAAATAGTATAGTAGAAAACAAAGATATGTTAGTTTCCTTAGCAACTAGGGGTGTTCATCTCTCGGGTTTCTCGGTTCAGGTTCAAAACAATTTGAGGGAAAACCGACAGGACAGATTTATATTGGATCAAACCCAAAAACGTACAAGCCCCATTAGAAGGCCCATTTCAAGACAAGTCGTTGAACTCACATACTAACAATAAGGTCATAAGACTTGCATACTAACAAGACAACCAAAGAAGGAAGTTCATGCAAACTTTTGTTTCTCGGGTTATAAATTGTGTGTCATTGAACTCACATACTAACAATAAGGCCTATTAGAAGAAGTCCGGTATACATAAAATAAAGAGTTAATTACATAGATCGTCCTTGTGGTTTGACAAAAATTACGGATCTTGTCCATGTGATTTTTTTTAAGCGGGTCATGTCGATGTGGTTTTTTATTTTTACGGATCCAGTCCAAGTTTTGACCCGAGTCCAAATGAACGTTAAAAAGGACTTAACTTGACTTAGATAGACTAACGTGAAGGCTAATCTTGTAATTTGGGGTCTTCTTCTCAAAATACAAACCACGTGGACGCTTTATGTAATTTACTCTTAAAAAAATAAAATAAATAATAATTTCATTATACGATTTATTATAATAAATTTATAAAAAAAAAAATTAAATATTTTTTTTAATTTTATTAAAAAAATTATAATAAAATTTTAAAAAAATGTTTATTATAGTTTTATTATAATATATTTATAAAAAATAAAAAATTATAAATTAAATTATATTTAAAAAAATTAGAAATAAATTAAAAAAATAAATTTAATTTTATTAATTTTTTTTTTTTTTTAACTTTTTTTTTTAATTTTATTACAAAATTTGTTTGTACGTTTATATACGGTTTTGTTTGTTTTTATAAGATTTTTGGACGTTTTTCTACAAATATTTTTCGTTTTTGGACGTCATTATATGTTTTTGTACGTTTTTATCCTTTTTTATACGTTGTTTTCATACATTTGCTTATGGTTTTATCTATTTTACACGTTTTTGTAAGTTTTATAAGTTTTGTTCTTTTTGATACGTTTTTGTACGAAAACGCATAAAACATATAAAAACGTACCAAAATCGAACAAAAACGGATAAAAACGTATAATAACATCCAAAAACGAAAAAAAACGTATAAAAACGGATGAAAATGTACAAAAATCGTATAAGAACGTATAAAAAATGGACGAAAACGTATAAAAATGGATGAACACATATTAAAACGTATAAAAATGTACAAAAATGGATGAAAACATGTAAAAACGGATGAAAACGTATAAAAACTTGTAAATACGTATAAAAACGGACGAAAACGTAAAATATAATTTTTTTTAACAAAATTAAGAAAAAAAAAATTTAAGTTTGCTTTTTTTAATTTAAAATTATTATAATAAAATTAAAAAAAATTCGTCGTCTTTGTGGTTTTTTTTCGAGGATGAAAACCAAAATTAAAAAGTCAGCCCTTTAGTTATGAAGAAACTGCAAGTTAGGTCCTTTAAAATTTGGACTGGATCCGTAAAAATAAAAAACCCCATGGACATGACCGCTAAAATAAAACCACAGGAACAAGATCCGTAATTTTTGCCAAACAACAAGGACGATTTATGTAATTAACTCTAAAATAAATTCCAATTTTATGTTATAAGTTCCAATGTACATGATGCGTGAAAAAGCGATGATGCATGACTCGGATGATGCGTGCACCTCACCACGCATCACGTGAGGTTGTGGTCGCAACGCATTAGGGTGTCTAATGCAACATGGTGTTGCATTGCATCGCCTCGCGCGATGTGCGCTTTTTAATTAAACACAGATTCAATGTACAGCAACAACAAAAAGTTGAAGCTCACATACCTCCGAGTCTTACTTTTTCCTCAACTCCAGCCTCTACCCCACAAATAGTCACTGGAGAATTCTGCATGAATGAGGTTTAAATCAGTATTCAGTACTACTTAGCTAGAATATAATGTTAAAGGTGCGATTCGGTAGCTAAGAATATCATTAGCACTATACAAAACAACATATAACTTGAACATATATGCCAGAGAATATTCGGTGAATGTCACCAAACGCCAATTGGGTCCATAAAAAGAACAACCACAAAATCCGAAAGCTAACAATGTAAGCAATGCATTTCTGCTGGTCATCATGGTACTGTATCAATCTATTCTAGTATATAGTACAAGACCATAAGCATAATAGACCGCGGATCACCTCATATTTGCACTTGTAAATTTTCTCATCCAATTTTCTATCCTTTTCTAAGTTATCAAGTATTGTGCAGAGAGCAGGTTCACACTTTTTAAGGTCTTAAAGGTGTGAGCTTGTGGTCAAACAGTTCAGAGCAACCTAGCTTAAATTCAAAATAGAAGTCTAGTGATCATACCTTAATAGCTCTTTCCTTGGAACTCAGATCTTGAAATGTAACAAAGCCAAAACAATATACCGGGCCCCAGGTCTAATGACAAATGATTGAATGAACATTAGTACAATACACACTAAAGCAATTAACATGATGTTATGTGTGTCAATTAGATTAACAAACCTCGTTCCTTCCAAGTTTTATTCCTCCTCGCTTTATAGGTCCGAATTGGGCAAATATGGTCTGAACATCTGCTTCTGTCGCATTTGGTGACAAATCTCGGATATAAACGGAATGACCATTACCTACATGGAATATGTTAGAGCTCAAAATAGAGACTATGGTGAAAAATACATGTGTATCGGTTTTTTTTATATATAAAATTAGGAAGTAGGAACTGATGAAAAGATTAAAATAGATTTACTTTTTTCGTGAACATTGCTACTGGATGCACGTTGTGGTTTCTTATCGCTTTCCTTTACTGGCTTCCTTGTAACCAAAAACCTGAAAAACCCGTCCTTCACATAGTAACCTTCACCGTTTGAGCAAAGGTCAAAGGTGTGCGTGAACGTCCTTTTGTTGTTATCCCCATCGCTAATGAAAAGTCCCCTCACAGAAACACGCACTAATATATCGTGAATAGGCTCCTTCACTGCTATGAGAGATTCTATAGCAATCTTGCAATTCTTGTAATCCATGGAAGATATTTTGTCTTTGATATCCTGCTCAAGTAAGAGAACAAATGTTATGGCCAAAAAGTGGGAAAAAAATGACTTTGAATAGCAAGCAAAACTACTCTGAAGTGGATTTTAGTTCTTAATCACTAATGGAAGAATGTTAACTAGAAGGGTGTAAACATACACATTTGGCACTTCAAGAGATCACTGCACAATGATAAAAACAATAACAAAACCGACAATCAAAAACCTAGAAGTTGAAGTCCTCCTATGTACTACGTAAAAGATTGATAAAGATTAAAAGACACTTGATCACAAACTGGTGGGTTTTGGACTCGCCGAGCTTTTGTACATAAATGAAGTACCTGTAAGGGTCTTTTTTCCTATATGACCTTGTATTTTATAGTACCCGACTTTCATTCTGCTTAAATAAAGAAATCCTATTATATATTACGCACACACATAGCATCTCAATTTGAATAGACTAGTATCAAATATTACACACTTCTTATTCAGTGTCTCTTCCAAAGGTACAGATATTTTTGGAGATGATCATTGAGTAGCCCGATAACCTTATTTCAGAAATGATAGTTAGCGATAAAGGACAGTATCACCGTAACATATTGGAATATAGTGTTGAACTGTTGATTCATTTAATAAAAAGACTTCCAGGGTAGAGAAAACTTACTTTCATGGTAGTGGCAGTTAGCAATTTACCGCCATCTTCATTTGCCCCGTACATAGAACTTGACTCGTGATAAAATTCGTGAAGCTTATCCGGAGATTCAACCAGGGTCTTGTAGTATTGTCCTACAAAGTCTGTGCCAGCCACTATTGGACAATGCGTGGTTGAAGGATCATCAGATTGTGTTGCCATCCTAACAAATGTAAAAAAAAAATTAGTGACTATCTGCATCTGTTACATACATGATAAACCGTAAACTCTTGTCTAGTTTTTCTCATCCATCCTAAATTTCCGCTACGATTTCCACCTACATCTATTGCTACACTCTTTCTTCTTGCAATTTTTAATTCATGGTTCAGTTACTTTAATTCAGCATAAATAATTCACAATAATAACAAAACATCAAACACCTTACAGAGCATTTAGGAGCACTAAGCATCTTTTATAAAAAGCTTGTTGTTAAAACAAACAATTTTATAAAACAAAACAGGACAGCTTTTTTATAAAACAATTTAAGAGATACAATGAGAACTATTATGTCATTTTTCAAGTATTACTTCTCCAAAAGGTGAAGAATGGTTGGATCACCCTGGTCCCATGCATCCTAAAGATGCCAACCGGACCCTCCCCCAGGCAATGAGCACCTGTCCCATGACTGTACTTATCAAGAGGTTGGGCTTTGAACCCTGGCCATTTTTCTCCAATAGGCCCCTCGTTGACCAGTCAATCTGAGCATTTGCGGTGGGGGGATGGTACCAATTGAAATTGAAAGTTTTTAGGCCAATGAAGAGATTCGAACCCCGGTATATTGACACAAGGTTGGAACCTACGAAAGTTTGACGTGTGTTTCTTTGGTTCATTAGAAGTAACACCAGCATACGATGAAGAAGGTTGTTTCAAAGCATACACACTAACCTTCTCAATACCAACAGCCCCATGTGCATTCGTAATAACCTTATCATTAGCATTATTATGGCCATTAACATTAGAAGCCATAGGACCACTCGTATGTTGAGGAGGTTTCGAATAATAACCAATAGCAGTAAGCATCTCCTCTAGCTCCTTCTGTGACTGCGGCACCTTAAGATGCTCAAATGGATTAGCCCCAGTAGAAATAGTAGCATCCACTGTCACGGCTGTTTTTAATGGTTGCCCATCGTCACCCACAAGAACAAGTTTACCCATTAGCAGGCGCATAGTATGCATCCTCTCCATAACAATCACTCTCATGGACTCCAAAATAGTTATAATCGGTTTATGTCTTATGCTTACCAACACGGCATTGAAGCACTCGCTGAAACCATTTTCCACAGCCTCACAGCAAACACCTTCATTGAAAAAAACCCTTGACCATGTCTTCGGATCCTTTTTCAACAAGTAATCATGGGCTCTTGGATTTGCTCTTTTGATCTTATCCATCACCTTGTTGTGTAAAGGTGGGTACGAAGCTTTTGACGCTACCTAAAATAGTTGTCGAAATTCAACACCAGGAAATTGTTTTCAAAACCCTTCGTAAATGTGGCGGGCACATTGTCGATGCTCTGCAAGTGGCATGACCTCCTTAACCGCTTCAATTAGCCCCTGATCCAAGTATAAAAAAACTTTGATTACTATGCAACCCATAAAATAACAACATATGAAACTGAATGACTAAAACTTTACGTAGCACGTACCTTATGTTGGTCAGACATCAACGTTAACCCTTGTCCAAGTGAAATATCCAAGTCATCACCCAGCAGTTGTAAAAACCAGCTCCAATTGTCTTTATTTTCGACCGTTACCACAACCCAAGCAACGGGGAATATGTGGTTATTACCGTCCCGACCCACCGCTGTTAGGATCTCCCCTGTGTTTGGTTTCTTTAAAAAACAACCATCTAATGCCAAAATCCTTCTACATCCTATTTTCCACCCTTCTTTCAACACGCTAAAACACACATAAAACCTGTCAAAGTATGTCTTTTCATCAGGATTTACGGTCACTCCTACCTTAACCGTACTACCAACATTTGAGTCCACCAAAGCCATAGCATATGATCGTAGTAAACCATAATGGTCCTGGATAGTTGCGTCCCTCTCATTAAGAGCATATGTCCTAGCATTACGACACTGGGTACGGCTAACGTGGCACTTATATTTTCTTAGGACCAGTTCTTGTAAGTTAGTGATTGTAATATTAGGATTCATCCTAATCTTATCTCCGAACTGCCTACCTATCCACTTAAAGTTAACCAACCTACCGTAATGGAAACTACGAACGCAAGTGTGATTATCTACCAAAGATATAACCTGAAATGTCTTCTCTGATTTGAGCATCTTGCCATAACACCTCCACGGGTAGTCACAATTTTCAGCCTTCTCTGAAGGGTACTTGTTGTACGAAGTCTGCTTTCCTAGCGACGGATCCCTTAGAGTCTCCTTTCTTTGTGCACATTTTGCTATAACCTTTGTCTTCGTGCTCCTCTCAAACCAAAGAGAGAAACCATTAGCGACTACATAGTATGTTAGGCACTCCTTGAAACTGTCAGCATCCGGAAACTTTTGCCCAAGCTAGAAACATAAATTGTAATTAGTAGAGCAACATAAACATACTGAAATTCTAGTATTTGATAAACGTAAAGCTGAAAAGTTATAGTGAAAAGGATTACACTTGGTTTTTTCAATCGTAAATTGGGTACTTGTCCTCCTTCTTAGACTTCTAAAGTGCAGCAAAAGGGTCTGTTATTCCAGCACCTTTGCCCTTAATGTGCTTCAACAAATGTGCCATGTACTTTTCATGTTCACGAACTAACGGTCCTAAACCAGTTGGGCCATCTCCAAGCACATCTTCTTGTGTATCATGAGCAACATCATCGTTTTCTTGTTCCACATCTTGGTCGTTCTGCTCGTCCGAAGAAATGTTATTCTCATTTTGTCGCATCTTTCTTAGTTGAATAACCTCGTCCTCTCCATTGCTCAAATAATCGTACGACTTATCAGATTCCACCTCAGACTCGTAAGACTCATACGCAGAAGACTAATGTGCTTCTTTAGCCTTGTTTTTTGCAGTTTCACCTTCTGAGTTAGTCTCATTGTATTCCTCAATGTCGGTGTCACCGTCAGAATCTGATGAAGAAGACTGATTCATGTTCTCTCTAATGACTATACCTTTGGTTGTACGGGTATTGGTAGTAGTCTTCTTTGCAAATTTTTTTTTTGTGTGGCATGACAGACTTACCCTTATCAAGTTTTTTCTGCCTTGCAAGCACGGCATCTGATAAGTTACCATCTGACTCAGCATCCATTTGCAACCCGTCTGTATCTTTATGCATAGCAGTATCAGTCTCCGGAAGTATAGCCTCGTCCACATTCATGTCAGTGTGGCCAACCATTTCATTATCGTCAGCCCTGATAAAAGAGTAACAACAGAAATCATTAGTAGGCATACAATATATAATAAAAACAGAACAATATTATTACAACTTGTATTGACAGATACGTATTAGTGTCCAAAGCCATATCAATCTCCTCAACAGTGACAGGCATACTAGTGTCCATATGCTTATCACAACCCTCATTCTACAAAGCCATACCAGTTTCTACACTAACGTTTTCCACTACATTATCAACCACTACGTTGTACTCCCTATAGACCTCTTCTTCAGTTAGCATAGGATAATCATACGTAAAGTCATCATCCGCATTCCAAACTCTAGTGAAGGTAACCTTACCGTCAAAATCCTTTCTAAGTGGTCTGTCTTTTACGGGAGGAGACCTTAAATAAGGTGACTGTGCTTCTTCCTCAGCCCACGCAACCAACTCCTCACAAGACATATTCCCAGCATCTTTTTTCAACTTATTATGTTTCTTTCTTATTGACGTAACTTCTGAGTCTCAACTATCTAGTCTTAGGTTTCTGTGGTAATAGGGTGCTAAGTTTTGTGGGGAATGAGCAACAAACAACTCCACTATCTAGAATTGTTTCGCTTGATCATATAAATACACTACATCTGCATCCCTTTCAATTATCTTTAAACCTCCATTGTCAATGTCTAATGTAGGAATGCACATGTATAGAGGTCATATATTATTCTTAATCTTTGCAACTAAGATATCTAAGAGAGGGCTACACATAATCCTATCTTTTGAAGAGGCCTCCATTATAATCTCCCTACCATGATCATACCTTAAAGGGTCAAACATAAATACACCATTATAGTGTATTTTGAAGACCACATCAAGTGGTACTTCCATGAAACCCGTATAAGTTGAAAAATAATTTCAAAACCCTAATTGGAAAAAGCCCTAAATAACAAATACTTTTTTATTAAAACCTAGCACAAATCGGGTAATAAAACATTAAATATAAAGAGGGAATATACCTTTTGTCTACCCAATTTGGGGAAAGAGACAAGCAATTGACTAATATTTGTGAATTAGGGTTTCGGAAATGTTTTGGGGATCTTGGATAGAATTAAAGTGAGAATGCATATAATGGATAAGGCAATATGCTTTTAAGGTACTTGTAATCTTGATATCTGTACTTGTTTATTTTCAACCTCGTACCTCATGGTACGGTTTCTTCCACATGTGCAAGAACGAGGTGTGCGTGTGTTTTTCGTATGGGTATGTACGAGGTTTCCAGCGTGGATGATGAGTTGGATACAAGGATGATAAACATAACCGGGTACCTGCTGTGAAAGTGGTAAAATGCATATAAAGGACAAAATAGTCGGGTCAAATAGCCAAAAGGGCTATTTTTTTTATTTGCTACGTCGAACTGATTTTTGTGACAAGTATGATGCTTTAAAAGGTTATTAGCCCGAAAATATATTTATATCTTATCAATTAAATACATGGTTTAGCGTATGTTCTTTATTTTTATATTTGGTGTGCTCATGTATTAACTGTTTTTTTTAAGTTTAAAATTAAGAGGACATACTCAGATAATGGTGGTAGTTCTTCTAGTTTGAACTATTGATCGTCGCAAATGTTAATTTCTCTATACAACTGTTATTGATGGAAAGACTATGGTATGGGCATATGATAATTTGGATTTAAAATTTGAGCACCAATGGGCTAACGTAAATTATCTATCTTTTTTCCCCCTTAATTTAGTAACCGACTAAACGAGCCTTATGTTTGAACGAATTACTGACAAGCATCAAAATTGTATGCTTTTCCCATGTGGTTCCATGCCATAACCGGAATCATACCTTGTATAATGGAATGAAGGTGATGGTATTGTCATACAAAATTACCTCGGTCTAGGAAAGCATTACGCAGGAGTTGCGAAGTTCGACACAACCAATAGGTTCTTAGTTGTTGCCGATGACTTCCCAATCAAGTTTTGGAATATGGATAACAAACATCTTTTCATTAGGATACGTGCTGACGATGGAACACCGGTAACATTTTCATAGATATGTTAATTCATCGTTCATATTAGCAAAATTTGAAGATTTTTAAGCATGTCTACGAAGATGTCACCTGTAATTATAATCCACCATCTGCATGTGTCCTATACAAAAGTTGTTTGTTATCAATATTTCAAAACTTGATTGCAAAGTCATGAGCAGCAACTAAGAACCTATTGGTTGTGTCGAACTTCACAACTCCTACGTAATGCTTTCCAAGACCGAGGTAATTTTGTTTGACAATACCGTCACCTTCATTCCATTTTACAAGGTATGATTCCAGGTTATGTCCTGGAACCACATGAGAAAAGCCTACAATTTTGATGTTAGTCAGTAAGTCATTCAAACATAAGGCTTGATTTGTCGGTTACTAAATTAAAAAAAAAAAAAAAAAAAGATAATTTACCTCAGCCCATCAGTATTGTAACCCATTCTTGTAGAAGTATAATCGGGTGATTCATTCTTGAACTTTAAATCCAAATTATCATATGCCCATACCTTAGTCTTACCATCAATAGCCGTTGAAAAAAGAAACTAACATTTATGACGACCAATAGTTCAAATTAGAAGAACTTACACCATTATCCGTGAGCTTACCTTTTTTTAGAAATTGTTGAATATCGATGCGACGAACTAACACCATAGACAACTAAGGGTTATGTATGCTCTTGGCTCATCACATCATTAGAATGATTTTCAAAATTTTAATTGAAAGTTAATTTATGTAGTTTGGCCATAGCTGAATTTACTAACACGCCCTTCTGCTTGTTAACATTTTTGGCATGTTTATAAGAAGAAGATATTTTAGGTGGTGCAAGTCATGAACCTTGGCTTCTTTTACAAATCTACTTAAGTTGTTTGATATCAGAATTTTAAAAGAGTAAAGCATTTCTTCATCATTTGATAATAAACGAATTAAGGAGATTCACACTCTTGTAGAAGGTACCAGCACCATATGAAACTATATTTGCTAAGAAAAGAATGAGTATCACGGAGGTTACTCAATGCTGTTGGTCACATAGCTAATGGAAGCTTAAAGATAGGGACATCCTAGGAGATTGGATCCGATGATTGTGAATTAGGTTAGACGGTGGGTAGGAGCTCAGTCATGTATATTACAAAAAATAATGCTACTAGCATATTATAACCCAATTTGAATAAGTGCTTAATAACTCTTTATAGATAACAACAATTTGAATGCAAATAAAATCTATGAAGTCTTTGAGTAAGTACTTAATAACACTTTTTTTTTTTGCGGTATTGATAATTTACACTATAAAATCACATGTGATTTATGCTGTGAGTTATGATATCACATATTACTAGAGTAACTACATTTTAGGTCTTTGTGAATTGTCGGATATTTCATTTTGAGTCTCTAACTTTTAAAAAGTTTCAGATTATGTCCAAAAGTGAATCACCCATTTCACTTTTGGTTTAAATTTTCATTGACAGTTAATTTGACATGTTAGATGATATAAAATGACTAAAATACTCTCATTTTAAAAATGTGAAATGACTAAAATACCCTCATTCTTTATATCGTTTCCTTGTTCTGTTGTTATTATTACTATTGCTGCCAAAAAGTTTTGGCTCAGTTGATACCCACATCCGAAAAATTCATGGGCATGCTAGAGAGATTTTTTGGATTAAAGGTCACGAGTTCGCGTCTCGGCTCGTGCTCACTCCAGTTGGTGCCCCACTTGCCAAGAGAGTTGTCGGGGCTATTTCTTTTGTGGTGAACAATGGCAAATACACCCGGGGTAAAAGTGTTCCCGCCAATTCACACATTTTTGTGAATTATGATTACTACTACTATTTTTATTTATTTATTATTATTATTTCCATCTTATCTTCTTCATCCTACATCACCCACCACCATCATCTTCCACCACCCATCACCAAAATCAAAACACACTGTACATCTCCCAACCAAATTCATCATATATCAAAACCCATCAATTGCACCAAACCCCAGGCCTTGCACAAGAACCAGAATTTAAAAACTCACAAAAAATAACCTCTTATAATATATATATATATATATATATATATATATAGAATACGGATCGATTGAGAAGGTTTTTATTTTGAGAAGATTGAGAAGGTTTTCAAAAATGATAGATTTGTAACTTTGATTCATGTTTTTCAAGCGTAAAACTCAATTTAATGTGATTAAAATTCAAAATGTGTAAAAAAAATTTGAATCAATTTTAAAAATCTCTCGATTTTGGGATACATGTAGAATACTGAATCATCTGTACAAATTTAATAAACCATCATCATAACTCGATTTTAACAATGATTTGTGAATCAAATTTGTGATTTATAGATTCGATTCACCATAAAATGATGTTTACTTGTGAATCAAATCAAAAACATGAATCAGTTTGTTCAAACGAAGATTTCTCAATCTTCTCAAAATAAAAACCTTCTCAATGGAACCGGAGCCTATATATATATATATATATATATATATATATATATATATATATATATATATATATATATATATATATATATATATATATATATATATATATATATATATATATATATATATATATATATATATAGTAGGGATCCAGTGAGAAGTAAATTAAAATAAGAAGTGGTGAGAAGTGACCAAAATCACGTATTTGAGATGCAACGACTTGCATTAGATGCATTTCTATTTATATAGATGCAACATCTTGAGTTTCGAAAGTTAATTTGATGTATAGATGGTGCAAATTGATTTTCGTTATTTTGGCACGCGCAGAGGAACAAAAAACAAGAGAAATCATAAAATGCATCTAATATACGTATATGCATCTGATTAAAAGCTAGAAAGCACACTTTGGTGCGTTATAATGCATCTAAGATTATAGGGATGCAACTAATTTAGGTCGGTGTATCTCGGATTTGCGGTTATAGTTCTTCTTATTCCTTCTTATTTTAAGTAATCTTCTTATTTAATCTAACTATATATATATATATATATATATATATATATATATATATATATATATATATATATATATATACACATTTCTTTTAAGAGATGGTATCCAACCAATATCCGGTTAGGATGGTTGTGGTTTGGGGGCACTCGGATAACGCGTTGACATATTTTTTTAGTGTTGTTATTCATGAAGTTCACCAGCGGAGATGGTGGTTAATGTAGCAGAGGTGTTATGGATGCGTTTAGTTGAAAGAAAACGCTTTTTTTTTTACAGAATATTTCGTACAAAATAATGAAAATAGAGATTGCTTTCAAATCAAACTTTTCTCAGCACATTCTCTACAAAACACAAAATATTTATTTTCCAACTTAACAAGAGAAACTACAAAACACATTTTCTATGTTTTGTAGTTTCCCTTGTAACTCCCCTTCTTTTCTTCGAAATAGAAAATAGTGTCACATGAACGCGCTTTCTATGTTTTGTGAAAAATTTAATCACCTCTTTCTTTTTTTCTTTTCTTTTTTTTAAAAAAAAACTGAAAATAGAAAATTAAGAAATTTATTTCCAGGTAAACGCATTCTTTGTGTTTGTTGGGAGAACGTGGACTCACTTTTTTAATAGAATAATTGAAACGACAAAATACCTCTTGATTTAACAGTCAAACAAGGTCAAGCTAACAAAGTTAGCTAAATTGGACCAAACCGAAGCGGTGTTTCATTTTTGAAACGAAAATGAAAGACCGTCAAATCACAAGGACCACAAATATAGTTAGCTTTTATTATTAATTTGTGTTAGCTCACATTTAATTAAACACGGGTCATTAAGACCCGTGCGATGCACTGAGATTAGATCAAAATGTTTCTTGCGTAATGTTCAGCACTAGTTTTCGTTGTTTGAAACTCTCATGTTTTGGTGATGGTCGGATTTTGTTGGTGAATAAGTTCCTAAGTTGCGATGCATAGAGGTTGGATCTGATTGTTCATTACGTAATGTGTGGTACTAATTTTGATTATGTCTTAAACTCAACCTTTTGGGCGTCGACATGCACGGCTTTGTTTACCGATTTGTTATTATAATTTTCAAATGGGTTCGAGCAAAAATTATGTACTTTTTTCCTTATACTACGTATTTATTATTCAAGGTGATAATCGTAAGATAGGTATTTATTTGTGTTTATTTTTATTTAAGGTTGAAATTTACTAATGTGACTTGTTAGAGTTTTAGGCTTCTTTAATCTGCATTGGGCCCGTGAAAAGGTATATCTATTTTCAAAGTGTTAACTCCTTCCTCCAATTGACCTAGAAAAAAGGTATGCTTTCACTGAAATATTTTGGCATAACGATTCTCACGTGAAGATCCAATATCATTTCCATGCTATGGTTGATGAAAGGTGACTGCAATACATTATGTATAATCTTCAAAAGAAGAATGAAAAGATTCACAATTTAAAAACTACTGTTATTGCAATTATTTGTAAGTAAATAAAAAGTCATATAACTTGCAAATAACTATTTCACTTTGCTTCTTTTAGAGCTATTGGAAAGACACGTGAATCCTTTATACTCTTATTTATTGTAGATTAATGCTAAAACTAAAGTTGATTGATGCAAAAGTTCATAAATTATATATACGGTACCTTTTTTCTTTTTTTTTTCCTAATATTTGTGTGGACTTTTGATGTTAAGATCTATTTTAAATGTAAAAATTTTTTAGGAGAACCTCGTCTTCCTCGTGAGGATCTTAAAAAAGAATACTTAACGATGAAAGATTCGTTAAATTATGATAAGATCTCAAGGATACATTACCACACAAAAGCAAGTAATATTCTCAAAAATCTCGCTATGATTGTATGCACCTCAAGTTGCATTTAAAAAAAGCACAAGCGAGTTCGGTCTCACAATTTCAGTGTTAGATTTGAATTAAAAAGAAAATACATGGCGGTGAAAGATCCGTTAAATGTATGTAAAAATATAAAAGAAATATTTGACCATCATAAGCAAGAGATTCTTGCAAATGCGAGCACATTTTTCGCAATATTAAGTAGTACATCTGAATGTTGAAAAGAAAAAATGCGATGAGATGGTTAATGTCTCGAATATACTCATATATCGAGAACGATGCTTTGATATAAAAGAAATGGGCATGTTTGAACAAACACGATAAACCTGTTTACTAAATTTGCTCCATATTGTCATGTTAAAAGAAACTGGTTGGCAACCTCAAATTGCAACATAAAGATCTCCATTCCTTTAAGTGAATGCGATAAAATGATCAACATAAGATGTTCATTCCCTCAAGTGAATGAGATAAAATGATTAATAGATCCTCATTCTCTCATGTGAATGTGATAATGTAATGATAAATGGTTAAAGATCATTTATCATGGTAAATGCTATGGTCGAGGTAGTATGACAATGACAAACCACTAGTAGTGGTGAAAATACAATAAGAAAAGAGCAAACGAAAATGCTATTTATGCAAAAATGCGATGTGATGTATATGGAATACAAGTGTGTCAAAGATATTACACACTATATTCATAGATTTAAAAATCTGTGCTAGCGCATTTTGCTCAACAAAAAAAATATAAAATTGTCATGAGAAACGAAATTAACTATTAAAGATACATTATATTCTTTTATATCTTCCTCGACATGCATTATATAAAGACTAGTAAAAGCTAATCACTGCCATAAACTTAAGTTTATGAGCAATAATAATTATAATATTTTTGGCATGACCGGTTACACGTCCTGAGTCGTTAATGATGCGAAAGCTATAGAAGAATAAGATTCTTCAATCTAATGTTATTATCTCTCAAAGAAAGTTGATTATTATTCTATCAACGAGAATGGGGATTAAATTCCTCAATTTTAATAGGAAAGAAAACAAATGGATATGAAAAGTAGTTTACGTTTATAAAGTTTAATCTTTTCTTCTATTTTGGTATATTTTGATTATGTTATAAAAACCATAGATCCACAAACAAGGCCAACAATTGGTATTAGAGAAGGTTTGGTAGTTTTTTTAACCAAATCATCATATACCAAGGTCTTTGTTTTATCCCTGTTCTTGAATCGAAACATCTTTTCGGTAGACTTTTTGCAAAACCATTTGAACACACGAAATCAAAGGATATCATTTATCTGTGCGTTCTTCTTGAATCCTATCAAGAGGATCCATTTTTATCACCAAGGGATCAATCACAAAGTGCTTAATCAACCGGCATAAAAAAAGTTCCTCTTTTATTTTATTTTATTTATTTATTTTTTTTTTTTTTTTTAAAGTCAAGAAAACCTTATACCAAAACAGAACCAAACCCATAACTTCGAGTTGGACTCGGTTAAACAACCGGTATCTAATCGATTCAAAACAAAAGAAAAACCCAGATAACACATAGTCATCAAAAGGGGCAAAACCAAATCAAGGAACAAACACACCTGTTCTTGGAAGAATCAAGTCCAGAACCTTCAATTGAATCATCAATTTTATCAATTTCATCTCCAATAGTCCAAAACTTACACGGTCAGGAAAACCCCCTATTCAACGAAACCCTAGTTTCATTTTGTGGGATTCGAAGTGCTCGCAAAGAACACACCAACCAGAGAAGATGAGGAGAAGTGGTTAACCATCAAGAATCAGCAAGGCGTTTTTGGTCTCAAGAGAGAGACGTTTCTTTTATCTCGAAAAAAAAGAGATAAAGCGTTTTTATCTCGAAGAAAGAAAGAGAGGCGCAAAGTTAAAGATTCACATATTAGGGCTACGGGTTATTAACCCATCAGGTTTCAAAGTTTACAAGAAACATCATTCACTTTCTTTTTTAATATATAGTATAGTAGTATATTTAAGTTTTGATATATTATAGGTATTTAGAAAAGTTTACATCATTTTTAGTTTAAGTTTTAAAGTATTTTTTGAGTTTTTAATTAGATTTAAGTTTATAAAGTATTTTAAGTTTTTAAGAGGTTTTAAGTTTCAAAGTTTTTTTTTCTTATTTGGTTTACGATAAGAAAGTTTAAGTTCTCTTATTAGGTTTATGATAAGAAACAAGTTTTAAGATTTTTCTTATTTGGTTTATGATAAGAAAATAAGTTTTTTTAAAATATTTTACTTATTAGGTTTAAGATAAGTAATATATATAAAGTTTGAGAATTTTAAAGTTTTTTAAGTTCTTATAAAGTTTTTAAAGGTTTAAAAGGTTTTAGATTTACATTGTTAAGTTTTTTAGATTTATAAAGTTATTAACAAATTTTTCAAAAGTTTTAAGAGTATTTTATCAAAATGGGAAAAGGTAAAACAAGTAGTAAAATTAAAAGTTTAGATAACATACACCACTTTCAATGTCCCGCATTAAATTCAACAAATTATACCATATGCTCTATAAGAATAAAGATCATACTACAAGCAAATGGTCTTTGGAAAATGGTAGAACCTACTACTAAGACTCAAGTAAATGACAAAAGAGACAAAACTAGCATATCTATTCCAATCACTACCCGAAGATCAAGTATTACAAGTGGCAAATTGCAAAAGCGCAAAAGAAGTTTGGGATGCATTAATGACTAGAAATATTGTAGTGGATCGAGTGCAAAAGGCAAAACTACAAACACTCAAATCCGAATTTGAGATATTACAAATGGAGAAAGATGACACTATCGATTCATTCACCGCAAAAATGACAAGTATTACGTCAAAAATGGCAAGTCTTGGATCAACACTTGATGAATCAACTTCGCGTCACGAAAATTGCTAAATTTTGTACCTGAAAGATTCATTTACATTGTCGCATCCATAGAGCAATACTACGATCTAGACACAATGACTCTAGATTAAGCAATTTGTAGATTGAAAACCTTCGAAGAAAGAGTAAAGGCTAAGAAAGGAAGAACATTCGATGATCAAGATAAACTATTGTTTACAAAACACAACAACAATGGTCAAAGACATCACTATGATAATCAAGGAAAAGGAAGATACATTCCACCACATAGCCGAAATCGTGAAAACAAAATTAGCATCATGCCAATATGTTATTATAAATCCTACCTTTTATAATTAGTTTTGGTTATAAACCAAACATATCTCATTTTTGTTTTTTGTATGCAAATTACTCCACTTAAATGCACATATATATGGGATATAGAAGATGGATAAATCCTTCAGGAGGAGAGAAGTAGCTGCAAATTTAGAATGAATTATCATATTATGTTGATCCTCGAAAGAAATTTTTTATGAATTAATTATTTAATGGATAATATAATAGCCATAAATAAACATTGGCCAAAAAATTTCAGCTACTCATACTCTAATTAGAAGTTGTCCCTCAAGAACACTATTTTATTATGACATGCCTCAAGCATAGTAGACAAATCGATTCCAAATAAAATCCTCGATGAAAAATATGGAGCATGAAAACAAGATGGTTTTTCGAGGTATAAAAAACCCCATGATAGACTTATAAAGAGACACTAGACATTAAGGTTCCAAAGAACCTTAGATAGCTAATGAGATCTCAGTAAATTCTATCTTGGTTTGAATTATTATGGAATCGACACAAAACGACGTCGATAAATTTTTCTACATACAGTATATTGCTTGCTATTATGCATGAGAGATCAAACATCAATTAATATCCAAATGTGTGATCAACGAAATGATTGGCCAACATAAAAGGACTTAGTATCTTGCAAATACTAAAAGCATTGAAACGTGAAGTAAGTACACGTCAATGTGTAAAATCTATTAGATATAAATCGGTTTTTGTGCTAAACCGAAATAAGAGCTCTAAAGTTATGTGTTTTAATACTTCAATTGTGAAATAAATAAATTTACAAACTAATAAGTTGATTATTGAGAGACAAATTATCTCGAGGTGGATGTAAATATCTTATTGATATTTTATGAGATGAGTATCTATTTTTCCTTAAAATTGGGTTTATTAGAGCTCTCGTATTCTATGAAGGATATGTAATGTCTCAAGCATGGCTTAGAACTTCAAATTCTAGATACGATTAATAAAGTTCTGAATAACTTTATTTGATAAAGTTGAATGAATCTGTATATAGATCAAAATGATTTTGGACGCATATTATATAAATTGCTTTTGCACATGTCTCAAAGAAATAATTAGTCCTCAAGTACCATACATAAGTACAATTAAGGTTTGGATGCCAATTTTGTAATTAACATGCCTCACGAAAGTGTATTTTTCTCTTTTAATATTTGTATATGCATTGTATACTTTCCAACCAATTGATTTGATATTGGGTTGGAAGCTACACATATATTTTATCATTTTTGCAGGACTTATTCGTAACATCATCAATTTGATGGACTTCATTGTAAAGTTCTTGCCAACAAAAGTATACGAGCAACTAGTTTAGAAGATTAGCATGCGATGCTTGAAATATATACATTAAATTGAGGAGGAGGAGCATTACACTCACTACACTCTTTTCCTTCATCAACTTTTTTTTATCCCATTGGGTTTTCTTGATAAGGTTTTTGATAAGGCGGTCTATGAAGTATAATGAACGATGAATATCCAAGGATGAGTATTGTAAAATATTATGGGCTTATGGGCTTATGTCTATTCATCCTAATCTTGATTAGCAAGTTAGGGTTTTCCTATGCCTTATAAATACAACCTATTGTAACAATATGAATACATCTCAATAATAAGAATTATCTTCCTATCTCATTCTTGTGTTCTTGTTTATTACATTTACAATATTACATGGCTACCCAATATGGATTGTGATCACCATAATCGGCCTATATCTACGTATAACACAAATGCTAATAACTCTTTTTGTATGGGCACCAAAGTTCATATGGATTGTGATCACCATAATCGGCCTATATCTACGTATTACATGGCCACTCTAATATCCACTGAATGTATAACCCCGAAACTAAACCTAACTCCCAGTATCCTATCTTCACGCAGCCACTATCTCTTGCATTTGAATATTAAAAAAACACACAAATCTCTCTTCTTAATTTGAATCAGCTTTCTTTCTTTTTGCTAATAAATCCGAAAACAACTAAAAGATGACTTCTTTTTCCGTTTATGGCTTCAAGTTCAAGATCCTGGAAAAGGAATGATTAAAACCGTTTGAATGCACCAAGTGTTTAGCTTCAAGTTAAAGGGTAGGTTCTTGATTTTGTTTGTGTTTTGTTTAACCGAATACAAAGGAAGGATTAAAACCGTTTTGTTATAGTTCTTTCTTTAGTACATTCGGATATTAAAGAAAAATGAAGCTTCTATATAGATCTATGAAGGAAGTGTTCTATTGGGATCGTTGTAAAATTAGTTGGTATAAAGAAAATAATATGAGATCTTTTATTCCTTTTTTTTTCGAGTAGTGTAGTTGTGTTGTTGACTGAGATGGAGGATGTGAGTAGGATATAGATTGAAGTTGTTGTTGACGTGATATGGGTTAGAGGAAGTTGTGGTTGGGTGGATATGAGATGTTTGTAACTCATGGGAAGTTAAAAAGACGTAACATGTAATGTAAGTCGATGATTGTTTGTATACCTGCAATTGATCGTGTGGGTTTCAATGCAGCCACACTTCGCATTCCCCAAATTCAATCTTGAAGCCTCTGCATTAACTTCGTAGCTTTAGGTTGTTTGAGCATACATCGTCTTGAAGCCTGCGCATTTATAAGGAGACTGTATTTTATATTATTATAGATAGATAGATAGATAGATAGATAGATAGATATGTGTTTATAATGATAAACTTTTAACGATACATTGCACTTATTTAGATGAACTATTACTCAAAGTTGGGAATGGATCTAGTGAGAAGAGTTATTGAAATGAGAAGAGTGAGAAAAATCTCTAGCCACAAAATTCAAATAAGAAAAGAGAAATAGTTGAGAGATGCATCTATTTTTATGGATGCATCTAAGACTAGTGGTTGTGGTTCCTTCTCATTTTTCTTATCTTAATCATATTTCTCATTTGATCCTTACTCAAAGTTGGGAATGGATCTAGTGAGAAGAGTTATTGAAATGAGAAGAGTGAGAAAAATCTCTAGCCACAAAATTCAAATAAGAAAAGAGAAATAGTTGAGAGATGCATCTATTTTTATGGATGCATCTAAGACTAGTGGTTGTGGTTCCTTCTCATTTTTCTTATCTTAATCATATTTCTCATTTGATCCTTACTCAAAGTTGGGAATGGATCTAGTGAGAAGAGTTATTGAAATGAGAAGAGTGAGAAAAATCTCTAGCCACAAAATTCAAATAAGAAAAGAGAAATAGTT
The DNA here is from genome assembly GCA_910596185.1 of Chrysanthemum makinoi. Lineage (NCBI taxonomy): Eukaryota > Viridiplantae > Streptophyta > Magnoliopsida > Asterales > Asteraceae > Chrysanthemum > Chrysanthemum makinoi. The sequence goes on along the minus strand of OU343220.1, from coordinate 322,096,505 downwards.
GAGAGATGCATCTATTTTTATGGATGCATCTAAGACTAGTGGTTGTGGTTCCTTCTCATTTTTCTTATCTTAATCATATTTCTCATTTGATCCTTACTCAAAGTTGGGAATGGATCTAGTGAGAAGAGTTATTGAAATGAGAAGAGTGAGAAAAATCTCTAGCCACAAAATTCAAATAAGAAAAGAGAAATAGTTGAGAGATGCATCTATTTTTATGGATGCATCTAAGACTAGTGGTTGTGGTTCCTTCTCATTTTTCTTATCTTAATCATATTTCTCATTTGATCCTTACTCATATAAAGTTTTGGATGAGTAATTTTCGATGAAAAATGTTGAAGCTTTTGAATTTTATACTAATATTTATCCCCACTTTACAATAGAATGTTCAGCGTCTGAACTTATAAATTATTGTTATATCAGATGTTGTATATCAAGTGAATTTAAATATCAAATTTTTTTCCTTCTAGTCCATATCTATGAATAATAGACTTTACTGATTCAGATGTTCAAATATTACTGTGATTAGGATCCTTAAAATGGTTCGTTTGAAAAGGATTAGGATCCTTACTGATAAAGATGTCTATTTATCAATGTAAAAAGTTATTTCTTTATGTTTAAAGCTGTTCAAGGTTGTGTAGTTTTGGACTCTATTTTCATTATGTTTTTAAGATCTTACGGTCTAGTTATACAAATGTGTTCCCTTGAAGCTAGCGTGTATGTATTCTAGATTTGGTTAGAACCATCCACAACTTGGACTATCCATAACTTGTATAGTTTACATATTTTGTACAATGTACAATATTTTAAAAATCACTCTAAAGACAGATAAATGTACCTTTGCCGTTTAACAGGGACCAAAGCTGTTGGAAAATTTAGTGCACTTGTGGGATTAGTTCACACCTGGTAATGGGTAAGGAGGTACGGAGTGTACACCCATAAGGTCCCTGAACACCCTGACTCAATAGTGGTTTATACTGGTAGTATTGGTTATTACTGCTAGTGTAGTAACTGATGGTTTCTACTGGCAGTGTTATGGTTCCTACTGATGGTTCCTGCTGGTAGTGTTTGGTTCCTGCTGCTAGTGTAATGGTTCCTACTGGTAGTGTTGCAGTGATTAATTTGTAACAGCTTTGACTCATTCAATTGGTTGTTATGACTGCTTTATGACCACGCTTAATTGGTCATGTAACCACTATTCCTATGATAATGGAGGCTTATTATGGGTGATTAATTGGCCGTTAATCATCCATAATGTCCATTAACTAGGAGTGAGTATTCTTTACTATAAATAGAGATGAGCTTCAACAGCATGAATATCTTGAAAAACATACGATATCGGGAGAAACAAGCAGATAACATAAACACTTATAAGCACAGGGGTTATTGAATTGTTCCTAATTCTATAACCAACATTTGGTCTTATCCCAAGTAGATATTCGTGTAACCCAAGCATTAGGGTCGGATAGTTTACTTTGGAAAGTGATTACATGATTCCAAGTGATATCCAGTAACCACCTAGTGGTATTTGCAGTTGCTACTGATTGTCTTAACCCTGTTCTGGGCGTATACCAACCAACAATCAAAGTAAACTATTTGTGATAATCAATGGCTGCTGCTGCAATGAAACACATGGCTTCAAACTTTTCCAAGCTTGATAAGTTTGAAGGGGTGGACTTTAGGAGATGGCAGAAGAAGATGCACTTCTTGCTTTCTAGCATGAGTGTTGTGTATGTGCTAACCACTCCTATTTCTGATGATGGGGATGATGTTACTATTGAGCAGATCAGAAGAAGGAGCAAATGGGATAATGATGACTACATTTGCAGAGGTTTAATTCTCAATGGTATGTATGATTCTTTATTTGACATTTATCAGAACTTTGAATCTTCCAAAGAACTATGGGATTCCTTGGATGCCAAATATATGGCTGAGGATACATCAAGTAAGAAGTTCCTTGTAAGTAATTTCACAAATTACAAAATGACGGATTCAAGACCAGTTATGGAACAATACAATGAACTTCTTGGTATACTTGGAAGGTTTACACAACACAATATGCACATGGATGAGGCTATTTTAGTCTCTTGTTTCATTGATAAACTTCCTCCTGCTTGGAAAGATTTCAAGCATACCTTGAAACATAAGAAGGAGGAGTTAAATCTTGTCGAGTTGGGGAGTCATCTGCGCATTGAGGAATCTCTCGAGGTGCGAGATAATGACAAGCCAAAAAGTAGCAATGCTACTGGACCATCTGTTGTCAATATGATGGAGCATAACAACTCCACCAGGTACAATGACAACAAAGGCAAACGTAAACATCATGATAACACAAGGGCAGATCCTAACAAGAAGGTAACACCTACTTGTTGGAAATGTGGCAAATCTGGTCACATTAAAAGGGATTGCAAAGGTGTTAAAGTTGGTGGTAAAGCCAATGGATAAGGAACTAATGGTTTAGGGAGTGGTGGTTCTACCAACTCACTGAAAGGTCAGAATATGTTTAATAAGTATTTTCAGATTTATTATGTTACATATGTATCTGAATCTAATTATGTGCAGGATGATGATGTTGCATGATGGGTTGACTCTGGTGCAACTGTTCATGTGTGCAAAGATAGAAGCTGGTTCAAGACTTATGAGTCGCTGAATGATAGTTCTATTCTTCACATGGGAAATGAGTCAACAGCCTTGGTGCATGGTCGTGGTTGTGTAGATCTTAAGTTTAGTTATGGAAAGATTGTAACTTTGTTTAATGTTATTCATGTTCATGATATCAGGAAAAACTTGGTTTCAAGTAGTGTTTTGAATAATTATGGATATATACACGTTATTGAATATGATAAATTTGTCTTGTCTAAAAATGGTGTGTTTAATGGTTTTGGCTATTTGTGTAATCAAATGTTCAGGCTTAATATTGTTAATGATCATGTTAATTTAGACTTTGTGACCACCTCTGACCTGACTGACTCTACCCTTTGGCATGCTAGACTTGGCCATGTACACTATAAAATGATGCAAGATATGTCTAAGGATGGGTTAATCCCAGCATTTGACATGGACACTGAAAAGTGTAAAACTTGCATGTTGACCAAGATTACCAAGAAACCTTTTCAGGGTGTTAGTCGTGAAATTAAGCTCTTGGAGCTAATACACAGTGACCTGTGTGACTTGCATGCCACTCCCTCTTTGGAAAATAAGAAGTACTTTGTGGCATTTATTGATGATGCTTCTAGGTTTTGTTATGTATATCTGTTACATACTAAGGATGAAGCATTAGATAAATTCAAAGTATTTAAAACTGAAGTTGAATTGCAACTTAGGTCTTTGATCAAAAGATTAAGGACTGATAGGGGAGGTGTGTACATGGATACTCAGGTTTTCAGTCTGTTGGTATTATCCATGAAACGAATGCCCCTTGCCCCCTTATACTCCTCAGCAAAATGGTATTTCTGAAAGGAAAAGCAGTGCTTGAAGGAGATGGTTAATCGATGTTGTCCTATTTAGGACTGAGTCAAGGGTTTTGGGGTGAAGCTATGTTAACAGCTTGCTATTTATTAAATAGGGTTCCCAACAAAGGAACAAGGTTACCCCTTATGAACTCTGGACTAAAAGGATACCCAACCTGAACTATCTCAGGGTCTGGGGTTGTAGGGCTGTTGTAAGACTCCCTGATCCAAAGCTGAAAACTTTGGGAAAAAGAGGCATTGACTGCATCTTTGTTGGATATGCTGAGCATTCAAAAGCTTTTAGGTTCTATGTTATTGAATTAAGGGATGCAAACTTTGATGAGAATAGATTCTCATCAGTCCCTAGACCAAGTCAGAGGATTCCTAATGAAACTCATGACACTGGTGTATCAAAGGCCCCTGATGATGTACCATCAGAGGTCCCTGATGAGGTTGTGGTTCAACAACCTGAACCTGAGCTCAGAAAGAGCAAAAGGGTCAGGAATCCAAAGTCATTTGGACCTGAGTTTCAATTATATTTAATTAAAGGAACAAGGGATGAGGTCTCTGACCAATACTCCTATTGCTTCATTGTTGAGGATGATCCCAAAACATTTGAAGAAGCAATGAAGTCCCGGATATTGCTTTCGGAAAAAGCAATCAATGATGAGATGGATTCCATGATGGGCAACAACACTTGGGTGTTGGTTGATCTACCACCTGTTGCAAACCTCACGGGTTGCAAATGGATTTTCAAAAAGAAAATGAAGGTAGATGGAACTATTGAAAAGTTCAAGGCTAGACTAGTCATTCAGGGGCTTTAAACAAAAGTCGGGATAGACTATTTTGATACTTATGCCCTGTGGCTCGTATCGATTACCATAAGACTGCTGATTGCTTTGCCATCAATTCACAATCGATTATTCATCGGATGGATGTGAAGACAGCTTTCTTGAATGGTGAATTGGATGAGGAGGTTTATATGAACCAACCTCGGGGCTTCATCTTGCACGGCAATGAAAACAAGGTGTGTAAACCGATTAAGTCTCTTTATGGACTAAAGTAGGCACCTAAGCAATGGCATCAAAAATTTGATGAAGTGGTTTTGTCTAGTGGTTATGTTCTTAACCAGTTTCACTAATGTGTATATAGCAAATTTGATGAATCTGGTAAAGGAGTTATCATTTGCCTATATGTTGATGACATGGTGATCGTTGGCACTGACCAAAATCAGGTTGACCTGACAAAGGAATTTTTGTCATCAAGGTTCTCCATAAAGGACATAGGGGAGGCTGATGTTATCATTGGTATAAGGATTAAACATGAAAGTAAAAGAATTTCTATCTCTCAGTCTCATTATATTGAGAAGCATTGAGGAAATTCAATTACCTTGATTGTACTCCAATGAGTACACCTATGGATACTTGTGAGAAGTTGATGCCTAATAAAGGCAAGGTTGTATCTCAACTTGAGTATTCTAAGGTAATTGGTTGCACGATGTATGCCATGACTTGTACAAGACACGATATTGCATTTGCATGGGTAAATTGAGAAGGTATACTAGTAATCCTAGTGCTCATCGCGGCAAGCGTTCAGAGGGTACTGAAGTATCTGAAGAGAACTATGGATTATAGTCTCTCATATCTGGTTATCCATCGTGTTGGAAGGATACACTGATGCAAGTTAGATCAGTAACACTGAAGACAATTCGTCTACCAGTAGCTGGGTATTCCTACTTGGTGGAGGTACAATTTCTTGGGCATCCAAGAAGCAAACTTACATCACCAGTTCAACAATGGAATCTGAATTTGTGGCCTTAGCTGCTACTGGTAAAGAAGCTGAATGGTTGAAAAACTTGCTTCTTGAGATTCCATTGTGGCCTAAACCTATAGCACATATTTCTATCCGTTGTGATAGTGCAACTACATTGACAAAGGCTTATAGCCAGATGTACAATGGAAAGTCTAGACACTTAGGTGTCAGGCATAGCATGATTCGTGAGCTTATCATGAATGGGGTGATTTCTATAGAGTTTGTAAGATCTCAACACAATTTAGCTAATCACTTGACGAAGGGATTAGCTAGAGACTTGGTTATAAAGTCTGCTAAAGGGATGGGTTTAAGTCCAACTTAGTCCTTTGAATGCTAGGACACCCAACTCCCTCTGAGGAAACTTGGGAGCTGAGTTCAATGTGGAAAATTTGAACATTAATGGAGCACATGTTTATTTTACATCCCAAGGTTGTGCTCGAGAACCTGCGAAAGGAGGATGAAGTTTTTACTTCTTAATGGTTAATTTCTTTGAAAAAGTGCTTGGCAGGAGCATAAATAAAGAGGAACCGTGAATGTTGAAGTTTTGCCGCTTCAGGGAGCTTTGGACTTTGGCTCTTACAACATTTATGAATTTGGATATGGACACATGGCTTGTATAGTGTCGGGGAGTCAGTTAAGTGTTTGAAAACTTGTGTGTATTTTATCTTCAGTATTCAAATGGGTTGAAGGGTTCAATTCTTAGAACACCCTGATTCTCGAATATTTGAACGTGTAATGTACTAAGATGGAAATTCAATCCTCAGGATATTTTCGTTTATGCACATGTTTTGTTTGATGTTTGTTTTCTCATGAAAAGGAAGTGAACTAAATTTGGAGAGGATTGTTGGAAAATTTAGTGCACTTGTGGGATTAGTTCACACCTGGTAATGGGTAAGGAGGTACGGAGTGTACACCCACAAGGTTCCTGAACACCCTGACTCAATAGTGGTTTGTACTGGTATTATTGGTTACTATTGCTAGTGTAATGTGATGGTTCTATTTGCTAGTGTAATGGTTCACGATGGTTCTTGCTGGTAGTGTTTGGTTCCTGCCGCTAGCGTAATGGTTCCTACTGGTAGTGTTGCAGTGATTATTTTGTAACAGCTTTGACTCATTCAATTGGCTGTTATGACTGCTTTATGACCACGTTTAATTGGTCATGTAACCACTATTCCTATGATAATGGAGGCTTATTATGGGTGATTAATTGGCCGTTAATCATCCATAATGTCCATTAACTAGGAGTGAGTATTCTCTACTATAAACAGAGATGAGCTTCAACAGCATGAATATACTGAAAAACATACTGATATCAGGAGAAACAAACAGATAACATAAACACTTATAAGCGCAAGGGTTATTGAATTGTGCCTAATTCTATAACCAACATTTGGTCTTATCCCAAGTAGATATTTGTGTAACCCAGGCATTAGAGTCATATAGTTTACTTTGGAAAGTGATTACACGATTCCAAGTGATATCCGGTAACCACCTAGTGGTATTTGCAGTTGCTACTGATTGTCTTAACCCTGTTCTGGGCGTATACCAACCAACAAAAACTGTATACTTAACCCAATTTCCTTTTACACTATTAGCTTTTTCAAACCGAATAAGATCCTCTAATAAGTGTGTCTCAAGTTAGATCATGTTAAACCAATAACAAAAAAATAAATAAAATAGCGGAGCCAGTTTTAAATAAAATATGTGACACGTCAATTTAAATTCTCTCACAATAAGCTAACATAACAAAAAAAATAATAAATAAAAATAAAAATGTGAGAGTTGAACATTAGAGGATCGTAATCCTTTTGAAACAAACAATTATAAACTACGGCTAAATGGCTAATGTAAAAAACTAAAGAAGTAAAGATTGTCAAAGTTCTGTTTTATTAGACTTGTAAAATTATGCGGGCTACAATTATATATGTTATCACCTATGCCCACGAGTTACACGATGTAGTATTGTAGCTCTATATATATACGAGCTTTTTGGAAAGACAATTGGAGTTCTCTTGGGAATAAACTTGTGACAAAGCTCCTTCGCGATAAAGGTAGTAGTATTGATGATCGTTGGAAGAATATATAGATTGTATGCGACTAGGTTGCTGGGGATATAAAGTCCCTCCTCGTGGGCGGGCTGTTTCTGATATTGCTTCTCGGTTATAATGTCCTGATGGCCCTTCATTACAAAGTACAAACCGACTGCCTAAAGCTTGTTAATGGAAATGAAAGTTACATATTTGAAAAAGAAACTTACCATGATGGATTAACCTCAAAAGTCTAACTGTATACATCATCTAAAAATTGTGTCATTGCAGATTATAAGGCTTTTTCTATAGCCCAAGACTGCAAACAAACTGAAGTTTGTTTATGCAGACGATCCAAAAACAAAAGCCATTATGGAAGACGTGTTTACGCAGATATAAGGTTGTTTCTTTATGTTTATAACTGTTCAAGTTTGTTCAGGTTTAGACTATATTTTCAGTATGCTTCTAAGATCTTACGGTATAGAAATACAAGGTGTTCTCTTAAAGTCAGAATGTATGCTCATGTGAATGTTGGTATGTGCACACAATATGGAGATATCGAGTATGAACAATGTTGAATTCTTGATTAGGTTCGGACTATCCACAACTTGGACTACTAGCAATTTCCTCAAGCTGGTGTTCAATAGCCCTTATGATTACTAATATAACGAAAAAAACTATAGTTTGACCTCTGACTGATAGACTGGCCATACTTGGTTCATCATGCTAGAAGATGCTAAAGATAAGTTCGTGCAGTTTAGAATCAAATGACAAAAACTACTGACCATAAGCAAACAAGTAGATGATGTCCTAATATCATAGCAATAAAATGACGAAATAAAAACAGCACAATCTTTTTTTTTTTTTGGTAACCATGATTTCCGACCTTATTGGCCGACTAATTCACGGGGTTGAACCCACAGCCACACAGACTCAAACCAGGTAAAGGCCTCGGCGTGGCCACTTAAGATAACAACACAATCTTAATGAATAAAGGGATACGAGATAACTAGAAATCTAGATTTAATCATAATCATTTACAATAACTGTCCCGCAAATTCATATGAAAATTACTAAATAAAGGAATACGAGATAACTAGAAGTTGCATTTGAAAAACTCACGCACCTTATATTGTCTGCGTCAATAGTATCAAACTCTTGCACTCCAAGTACCTTACTCGATTATCTGAAATATCAAAAAAAATAAATGTGAGTATAATAGTCACACTTAAGCACTAAATGGTGAACTCTACAACTAAAGAACTTCAAACCAGCTACTTAAGTACAGTTCCATGTTCTAACTAACTAATGGATGAAAGCAGCAAATAAAACTAAAAGAAACAACAATCACTGATTATGTGCCTTAGAAAAGACCATTATAAATGCCCATATTATCTGCTTCAGAATATGTGAGTAGGTGATTGAGTGCAAAGTAGTCGACTTCATTGCAGTGTTCAGATAAATGATATTGAACTTCTGATCATGCTAAAAAGAATTAGAAACTTTAGATCTGCCTATAATATCTTTATCTCAAATGTTCAGCCGGTTGCAAATATTTAAAAATTTATACGGAGAGCATTATGGCTAGTCAAATAACATTACATGACTTCCTAACTACCGAAACAGAAGTTTCACATTTGAGTTCATCAATAACCAAGCTGATGTAGCAGCATAACTTATCATTGCCAATACATATATTTATTAAAAGGGTGATCATCGTAAACATCAATAAGAAAAATTTCTAGTCAGAAGTGTTTCTATATCAATTAGAACCCACCTATTCATTTTCAGCTAGAAAAGGAGAAACAAGGCTCTCCACGATATTAGGACCACCCGAAAACTTCAGAGGTCCGATAAACCAACAGCCTGGACGACAGTACATATCAGGCCTCATTTGATAAAAGTCGTCTGAGTCTTCAAACTTAATTTTGCAATTATCCGGCAGCATTTCCCAAGATTGTATGTCATTGTACTTCTTCATTATCCATACTGAGCCAGGATCACCATGTTCCCATAGACATAGAAATTCTTCCATAATCCCCACCCGCGAACCAAAATTATATCTCGCATCATCGGGTTGGGGTATTTCTTTAAATTCCTCTTTGGATAAATCAAAAGATAAGATCACTCGCTTATTTTTATTTTCATTGGGATGCATTATCCAATGAATCGCCCCATTGCATAAGACACCAGTTGGGTCCCCAAACCTAGTATAATTCACATCTCCAGTAACCTTCCAAGCATTTGATCTAAGAGAGAAGACTTCAAAGCATGTCTTGTGGTTAGACTTTGTGGCCCCTACTACAACCTTGTAATCATCTGTGAGGGAATCATAACCAAATCCCGAACATGAAACACGGTAAGGGCCGCTCACAATTCTCAATTCCCTAGTCGAGGGATTACCTACTAGTAGCATATTATTACAATCATAACCAACACTGATACATACAAGTCCATTTGAAAAGCCAATTATCCCTTCTATCATTATATCATCGCCAGGACACGGAGAATTAGTACACCGAAAAACAGCCTGACTGATCCTTTTATGTCCATTATCATTCCTATTGTAACTACGTTTCAAATGAGCTTTGACGAAAGTAGATCCAGAGATTAAAGCTTTCCATGACTTGCACACACTCTTGCATCGGATGAGAGTCTGTACATCCAATGTTATAAACACTTTCTCATAGATGTCATCACAAAGAAGCTCCACCATTGGAGCCACCAGGCTGAAATCATAAAAATATACAATTCATATAAGTACCCTTAATCTACAATAATGATTAGCGTATAGTACTAACATATCACAAGATAGCTAATGCCTATTTACTATGTATAACAAAGAAACAATTACAAACTCATAGTACCATCGGGGCATTGCTCCAATGGTATCACTCCTGTACCGCAAACGTCCCGTTGACCATAATACACTGTGGGCTTTTTACAAAATGGTGCCCCTCGAAAATTTGGGGCCTTGTATGTTGGCCCAGCCCCCCGTGACCCAAATCCGGTCCTGGATTTTAGAGAAATAGGTCATGGGTTCAATCCGAACTTCCAGCTAAATGGTCTCTAGGATAGGGCTAGGTCCTTGGGGAAGGGTGAGTTGGCACCCAAAAAGGGTGCACGGACCGGGGTCAGGTTTCCCTACCGATTTAAACCCTTTGGAGACAATTGCACTAAAAATGTTCTAAGTAACTTCTTCCCCTTAAAAACACTACAACAATCAAGATACCAGCTTTAAGCAATAACTCCAACAAATTAAGCAAACCCAAGTAACAAAAAACAAGATTAATTAATTAAACAAAAGATTGAAGAAAGTAAGTAACCAAAAACCTGAAAAACCCGTCCTTCACATAGTAACCTTTGCCTTTTGAGGAAAGGTCAAAGGTTTGTGTGAACGTCCTTGCGTTGTCATCCCCATCCCTAATGAAAAGTCCCCTCACAATAAGACGCACCAATATTTTGGGAATACGCACCTTCACCGCTGTGAGAGATTCTATAACAATCTTGCAATTATTGTAATCCATGGAAGATATTTTGTCTATGATATCCTGCTCCAGTAAGAGAACAAAAGTTATGGCCAAAAAGTGGTAAAAAATGACAGCAGAATGATAAAAAAAATAACAAAATTGACAATCAAAAACCTAGACGTAAAAGATTGATAAAGATTAAAGGACAGTTGATGACAAACTGGTGGGTTTTGGACTCGCCGAGCTTTTATCCATAAATGAAGTACGTGTAAGGGTCTTTTTTCCTATATGACCTTGTAATTTGTAGTACCCGAGTTTCATTCTCCTTATTTACGCACACACATAGCATCTCAATTTGAATAGACTACCATCAAATATTACAGGCTTCTTGTTAAGAGTCTCTTCAAAAGTTACAGGTATTTTCCGATATGATCATTGAGTAGCCCAATAACCTTATTTCAGACATGATAGTTATCGATAAAGGATTGTACCACTGTAACATATTGGAATATAGTGTTGATAGTACTGTTTATAAAAAGACTACCAGGGTAGAGAAAACTTACTTCCATGGTAGTGGCATTTAGCAATTTACCGCCATCTTCACTTGCCCATTGCATGGAACTTGACTCATGATAAAATTCATGAAGCTTATCCGGGGATTCAACCATGGTCTTGTAGTATTGTCCTACAAACTCTGTGCCAGCCAGTATTGGACAATGGGTGGTTGATGGAGCATCAGATTGTGTTGCCATCCTAACAAATGTAAAAAAAACGCACCATGTGTTGCCATCAGATTGTATTCCAATATTGTGTACCATCATAAAAGCAATAAGCATGGAATATCAGCTGAAGATCAAATTAGTGACCGCCTATTCAGTCGAGACAGAAGGTGCAATCTAAGCTATACATAACGGGCGCCTAAATCATCCACTAAAAGAAGGCAGCAGACACACGTGTATGCCAACACATGACTATCTGCATCTCTTACATACATACATACATATACCATTAAAAATTAAGGAACGACAAACATAGTCATCGTTTTCCCACTTACTCCTCTTCCTCATATATGTAGTATATGTAGTAAGTGGGAAACCGAGCCAAATTGAACCGAGCTTATTTGGTTCGGTTTTCGGTTTTGTATAATTATTTCGGTTTTAGGCAGTTCGGTTCGGTTCGGGTCAAAAGACACTTATTCCGTTCGAAATAGCTAAACCGACCTTATTCGGTTCAGTTTCGGTTTCGATAGCTTTTACTCGGTTTGGTTCTCGGTTCAAGTTTTACCCTTATTCGGTTTTTGGGTCGGTTCGGGTTTGGTCAGGTCAGGGTCGGGTTTGACCCATTGCTTAGCCCTACAATAATCCAAGTGCTAGTAGCTCATAACAGAGAAATAATAGGAAAAAAAAAAAAAAAAAAGACTGAGTATCAAAACACTAAACATAAAACGAAAATTCGAATATGAGCAGACATTTGAGGCGGATTTATAAAGATACTACTGAATACAAACACGGTACTAGGACAGAGAGGTAGCTTACTGTCGACTAGCAACATGCACAGCTGCACTTCCAATGCTGGTACAGGAGTCCTTGTTAAGTTCACAGCCTACATTATATAGAAACAGATCATGATCAGAATCAAATTCCCCTGTTCAAACACGAAGCACAATATTATCTACTACGCGAAAATGCAAAAGACTCAAATTTATCACATTAATCAAATCATCAACTGAAAACGCATCCCCAACAGAAGATACCATAGTAATAATGGACAATTTGGGTCGTTTCGTTTCATATAATGTGATATGCACGATGGCTACCTAAAACTGATATACACGTGTACATGCAGTAAATTATACTAGCTCAGAACAGAGATGAGGGAAGAAGTTTATCGGATACAACAAAAATTAACCCGCCCAAGCATCTATTGTATCACATTAATTTCCCCCTATGGTAACAAATACATGTGTATCGGTTTTGGTTATATATAAAATAAGAAACTGTGATAAAACTAAAAATAGATTGATTTACCTTCATCATGAACATTGCTGGAGCCACTTGAAGTAGGAGAATCATGTGCTCGAGCAGGACCCCCAGGTGTATCTACTATTGGAGGGTTGATTGACAACGTTGTTGAGCTTCCCAGTGCTTTAAATCACATGACAACAAAAATATAAACCATTAGAAAAGTTAAAGCAAAGAGTAAATTGCAAAAAATCGTCCTTGTGGTTTGGCCAACCCTTAAATTTCCAATTATATTTTTAGTGTGCGAATGAAATGTCAGATTTTGTGAGTATGTATTTGATATGAGAAACAATAGTGTGCGAATGAAATGTCAAAGTTGCTGGAAGGGTTTTGAGTTTAGATTGATGACGTGGGTAAATTAGTTGAAGATGATATATAGTGTGTTTTTTGATGTATGTGATGTGAAGAAAAGATTCAAGTAGGATGAAGACGATGGTATTTTAGTCATTTCATTTTGGCCAGGGATGAAACTGAATCCGAAGTTTCCCCGCAAGGACAGAATCTGCAATTTTTGGCCAAACGACAAGGACGATTTTTGCAATTTACTCCAGAGTAAACAGATGCTCTTGATAGACAAGAGAAATTTGTATTACCTTTGAAGGAGTCCCGCCCACCTTGACCTGAAACAAAACTTGGGTGACCATCTCCTTTTTCTGAGAGGATAATGTCGTAAGTACCTGCAAGAATCATGAATAACATTTATTAAGCTTACAAAAACATATTACTACATTATAATCTTAGCCTTTAAATTAAAACGACTTAAAAAGTTGTATGCAACAGAAATTGACAGGAGGGCTTTCAACCCGTTGAGTTGACCATTCTCATTGAAATTAAGTTTATAAACACAAACCCATATAGACTCATTCACCTAGTAAATGGGTCAAAATGGCCACTGAAGAAGATAATCAGTAAATAACCGGATTTGGGTTTTAATAAGACAAGGCGCTGGGGCAAAAGCGATCATCTGTATATACCGAGGCTTACAATTTATTAAAAAAATTGTAATTATATAGAGTACACATACCACATTTAATAACAAAAAAATACCATGCATCCTCATAGTTTGTGATTCCATATCACAAAAATACATAAATAGTATAGTAGAAAACAAAGATCTGTTAGTTTCCTTAGCAACTAGCTAGGGGTGTTCATCTTTCGGGTTTCTCGGTTCAGGTTCAAAACAATTTGAGGGAAAACCGACAGGACCGATTTATATTGGATCAAACCCAAAAACGTACAAGCCCCATTAGAAGGCCCATTTCAAGACAAGTCGTTGAACTCACATACTAACAATAAGGCCATAAGACTTGCATACTAACAAGTAGGGTTGGATCAACCCCTTGCCTCTCAAAGAAGGAAGTTCATGCAAACTTTTCTACCTTTGTAGAACCGAAGCCTTCTCGGGTTATAAATTGTGTGTCATTGAACTCACATACTAACAATAAGGCCTATTAGAAGAAGTCCGGTATACATAAAATAAAGAGTTAATTACATAGATCGTCCTTGTGGTTTGACAAAAATTACGGATCTTGTCCATTGTGGTCTTTTTTAAGCGGGTCATGTCCATGTGGTTTTTGATTTTTACGGATCCAGTCCAAGTTTTGACCTGAGTCCAAACGAACGTTAAAAAGGACTTAACTTGACTTAGATAGACTAACGTGAAGGCTAATCTTGTAATTTGGGGTCTTCCTCTCAAAATACAAACCACAAGGACGCTTTATGTAATTTACTCCTAAAAAAAGAAAAATTTTTTTAAATTTCATTATACGATTTATTATAATAAACTAAAATAAAATAAAATAAAAACTTTTTTAAAAATTTTAAAATGTTAATTTTAATTTTATTATAATATATATTTTTTAACTTTTTTAAATTAAATTTTATTTTAAAAAAATTATAAATAAATTAACATAATAAATTTAATTTTATTAAAACAATTTTTTTTATAATTTTTTTTAATTTTATTACAAAATTTGTTTGTACGTTTATATACGGTTTGTTTGTTTCTATATGATTTTTGGACGCTTTTCTACAATTTTTTTTTTCGTTTTTGGACGTCATTATACGTTTTTGTACGTTTTTTTTCCTTTTTTATACGTTGTTTTCATACATTTGCTTATGGTTTTATCTATTTTACATGTTTTTGTAAGTGTTATATAAGTTTTGTCCTTTTTTATACGTTTATGTACGAAAACGCATAAAACACACAAAAACGTACTAAAATCAAACAAAAACGTACAAAATGGGATAAAAACGTATAATAACGTCCAAAAACGAAAAAAACATATAATAACGGATACAAACGTGTAATAACGTCCAAAAAAAAGGTATAAAAATGGATGAACACATATTAAAACGTATAAAATGTATAAAAATGGATGAAAACATGTAAAAACGGATGAAAATGAATGTAAACGTAGAAGACGTATGAAAAAGTATAAAAACTTATAAATACGTATAAAAACGGACGAAAACCTAAATTTTTTTTTTTTTTTTTTTTTTTTAACAAAATTAAGAAAAAAAAATTTTAAAATGTTTTCTTTTTTTAATTTAAAATTATTATAATAAAATTTAAAAAATTCGTATAATAAAATTTTTAATTTTTTTTTTTTATAAGAGTAAATTACATATATCGTCCTTGTGGTTTTTTTTTCTGAGGGTGAAAACCAAAATTAAAAAGTCATCCCTTTAGTTATAGAGAAACTGCAAGTTAGGTCCTTTAAAATTCAAAATGAACTGGATCCGTAAAATAAAAACCCCATGGACATGACCGCTAAAATAAAACCACAGGAACAAGATCCGTAATTTTTGCCAAACTACAAGGACGATTTATGTAATTAACTCTAAAATAAATTCCAATTTTATGTTATAAGTTCCAATGTACATGATGCGTGAAAAAGCGATGATGCATGACTCGGATGATGCGTGCACCTCACCACGCATCACGTGAGGTTGTGGTCGCAACGCATTAGG
Source organism: Chrysanthemum makinoi (assembly GCA_910596185.1). Lineage (NCBI taxonomy): Eukaryota > Viridiplantae > Streptophyta > Magnoliopsida > Asterales > Asteraceae > Chrysanthemum > Chrysanthemum makinoi. The sequence goes on along the minus strand of OU343220.1, from coordinate 322,080,756 downwards.
GTGTCTAATGCAACATGGTGTTGCATTGCATCGCCTCACGCGATGTGCGCTTTTTAATTAAACACAGATTCAATGTACAGCAACAACAAAAAGTTGAAGCTCACATACCTCCGAGTCTTACTTTTTCCTCAACTCCAGCCTCTACCCCACAAATAGTCACCGGAGAATTCTGCATGAATGAGGTTTAAATCAGTATTCAGTACTACTTAGCTAGAATATAATGTTAAAGGTGCGATTCGGTAGCTAAGAATATCATTAGCACTATACAAAACAACATATAACTTGAAGCCAGAGAATATTCGGTGAATGTCACCAAACGCCAATTGGGTCCATAAAAAGAACAACCACAAAATCCGAAAGCTAACAATGTAAGCAATGCATTTCTGCTGGTCATCATGGTACTGTATCAATCTATTCTAGTATATAATACAAGACCATAAGCATAATAGACCGCGGATCACCTCATATTTGCACTTGTAAATTTTCTCATCCAATTTTCTATCCTTTTCTAAGTTATCAAGTATTGTGCAGAGAGCAGGTTCACACTTTTTAAGGTCTTAAAGGTGTGAGCTTGTGGTCAAACAGTTCAGAGCAACCTAGCTAGCTTGAAACATATAATACCACAGAGAGCTTAAATTCAAAATAGAAGTCTAGTGATCATACCTTAATAGCTCTTTCCTTGGAACTCAGATCTTGAAATGTAACAAAGCCAAAACAATATACCGGGCCCCAGGTCTAATGACAAATGATTGAATGAACATTAGTACAATACACACTAAAGCAATTAACATGATGTTATGTGTGTCAATTAGATTAACAAACCTCGTTCCTTCCAAGTTTTATTCCTCCTCGCTTTATAGGTCCGAATTGGGCAAATATGGTCTGAAGTCTGAACATCTGCTTCTGTCGCATTTGGTGACAAATCTCGGATATAAATGGAATGACCATTACCTACATGGAATATGTTAGAGCTCAAAATAGAGACTATGGTGAAAAATACATGTGTATCGGTTTTTTTTATATATAAAATTAGGAAGTAGGAACTGATGAAAAGATTAAAATAGATTTACTTTTTTCGTGAACATTGCTACTGGATGCACGTTGTGGTTTCTTATCACTTTCCTTTACTGGCTTCCTTGTAACCAAAAACCTGAAAAACCCGTCCTTCACATAGTAACCTTCACCGTTTGAGCAAAGGTCAAAGGTGTGCGTGAACGTCCTTTTGTTGTTATCCCCATCGCTAATGAAAAGTCCCCTCACAGAAACACGGACTAATATATCGTGAATAGGCTCCTTCACTGCTGTGAGAGATTCTATAGCAATCTTGCAATTCTTGTAATCCATGGAAGATATTTTGTCTTTGATATCCTGCTCGAGTAAGAGAACAGATGTTATGGCCAAAAAGTGGAAAAAAATGACTTTGAATAGCAAGCAAAACTACTCTGAAGTGGATTTTAGTTCTTAATCACTAATGGAAGCGATAAAGGACTGTATGACCGTAACATATTGGAATATAGTGTTGATTCATTTCATAAAAAGACAACCAGGGTAGAGAAAACTTACTTTCATGGTAGTGGCAGTTAGCAATTTACCGCCATCTTCATTTGCCCCGTACATAGAACTTGACTCGTGATAAAATTCGTGAAGCTTATCCGGAGATTCAACCAGCGTTTTGTAGTATTGTCCTACAAAGTCTGTGCCAGCCACTATTGGACAATGTGTGGTTGAAGGATCATCAGATTGTGTTGCCATCCTAACAAATGTAAAAATAAATAAATAAATAAGCGCCATTCATGTGTTGCCATCAGTTGTATTCCAATAATGTGTACGATCATAAAAGCAATAAGCAGGGGAATATCAGCTGAAGATCAAATTAGTGACCACCGGTAGACAGAAGGTGCAATCTAAGCTATACATAACGGGGCGCCTAAATCATCTACTAAAAGAAGGCTGCAGACACACGTGTATGCCAACACATGACTATCTGCATCTATTACATACATGATACATATACGCCACATTTGGGTTTCACTTACAAGTGAGCATATTAGACTATTTGAGACATCATTGATGCTCAATTATCGATTGTAACTATACACTTGACCACTTTTGTCTAGTTTTTCTCATCCGTCCTAAATTTCCGCTACGATTTCCACCTACATCTATTGCTATACTCTTTCTTCTTGTAACTTATATTTCGTGGTTCAGTTACTTTAATTCAGCATACGGCAAAATAATAACAAAACATCAAACACCTTACAGAGCATTTAGGAGCACTTGGCATCTTTTATAAAAAGCAGGTGATTTGCACACTCCATGAATTGATTGGAATTTGGAACACTCAAAAGTATTACATCTTGACATTTATACCCTTGCAGGAGTGAATATGGGTAAAGTGATCTAAGGGTATATATGTCACTATACAATACTTATAAGTGTCACAATCAATTAATAGAGTGTGCAAATCACATCCCTTTATAAAAAGCTTCGTGTTAAAACAAGCATTAAAACTCCTACATTTAAATTTAATCACAGATACCTTACCAAATAATTTTATAAAACAAAACAGGACAGCTTTTTTATAAAACAATTTAAGAGATACAATGAGAAGTATTATGTCATTTTCCAAGTATTACTTATAAAAAATGTACTGTATTTGCTTTTGTTCATGTAAATAAATATAAAAACTTTTAAACATCACTTATAATTTAGGGGCCCTAAAATATTACCCACCCTCAAAGACGCCAATATCTGACTAGATCGAGTAGTAACCACTAGCAAATTAAAATTAAAAACAACAACAATGTAATGCTGATAATTTAAAAACAAATTAGTATAATGAAGTTACCTGATTAATTAAAACCAGGAGCATATTAGCATATTATAATACTAAGCTAGTACTAACTAACATAAGTACTTAACTTCAAGTAAAAATCCGAACTTTACTCAAAATGATCACTAAATCCCCAAATTTAACCCAACATAACATATATAACCAGCAAAAACATTACCTTCATAGACAAAAAAGTGGTTAAATTTGATACTAAATAATAAAGGGTTATTAGCATAAAAAGGTAGCATAATTGCCACTTTTTATCGTTGTATATCGGGTACTTTTTTTTTTCTCCACTTGACACCAACTATTTAAAATCGTGCTATTGTGAGTACTTTGTGACCATTTTACCCTTACTTTTTTCAAATTTTGAAGGGTAAAATGTTCATTCTCATGGCTGAAATAGTCGCAAAGTACACAGAATAGCACGATTTTAAAAGGCTGGTGGTGTCAAGTTGAGAAAAAAAAAATACGGCAACATACAATGACAAAAAACGGCAAATATGATGCTTTTTTATGATAATAACCCAATAATAAATCACAAACATACCCATTAAGCAAACATAACCAGTAAATTCACAGACAAAAAATAAATAAATAAATAAATCCAAACTTTACTTAAAAAGATCCCCAAAACAGATGAATTCACAGACAAAACAAACATAACCAGTAGTAAATTCACTAGAAAGATAGTATACAAAAAAAACAAAAAAACATTAAGCATAAGTAGTTAAATACAAAGTAAAATGATCACTAAAACCCCAAATTTAACCCAATATCACTTGCACAACCAACTAAAACATCATATTCACAAACAAAAACAGCATAAAACAGTTAAAATATAATACCCAAAAAAGAAAGAAAAAAAATATATATATACCTTTGAATAAACTCAACAAAAAATCCTGAAATTTTAGTTCTTCTTATAACACATATATATATTTATAAAAAAATGTTGATCTTGAAAGTTGATGAGAAAGGTTACTCGTGAATGCTACTCGGTCTTACACACCGCAATAGAGTGTGATGATGGATAAATATTACTATAAATACCGAATGAATGAATAAGGAAATAAAGTGTGCATGCTCTCTCTCTCACACACACACATAGTAAGACACACACACTAGCTTCATGCATTTAACTCGTGCAAGTGATTTGATGTTGAGGTTTGTACATTTGTGGAGTGACAATTAAGACTTGTTTAAGGAGGTGGTAGTGGGTTCGCATGAGGATCGGCATGGTGCATGTAGCAAATGAACACCGCCGCCGCCACTTAGGCATGGGCTCGGCATGAGTGTTCTCGGCATTTTATGCCGTTGAAGCATGGAGGAGAAAGAGCCGTTAAACGGCTATTTTTTGAACCGTTGGGACTTTAAACAAAAAATAAAAAAATAAAAATTCCTCTTTATAAATAAACACTTCCAATTCACATTTTAACCACTTCCAACTCTCATATTTTTAAAAAAAATAAACATGTATCTAAAGAAATCAAAAGGTGTTTCAACCTCATCCAAAGGTCGTGGACGGGTCTCTCGATCTCAACCCGTTCATCCGCAAGTTCAATCACAACCCGCTCCCTACATTCCTCAAATGAGTCATCAACCCGCTCACTATTATCCTCAAAAGAGTTCTCCACCATACTATCAACACCAATATTATCCCCAACCTCCACCGATGAATCCAAACCGATTTATGTTTTTATTAAATTGTTTAATATAATTATGAATATAAAAAATAAAAACTAAAATTAGGTGAGGCATGGAATCATGGTTGCCACTAAAAAAGTATGGTGAGGCAAGAGAGATGCATGGAATGAGGTGGCAGGATATTGTTGGTGGGTGGTGAGGCATGAGGGAAGCATGGAATCATGACTGCCACCCCCTAAGACTAGTAATCTCATCGCCAACTCAACTTCATTCTCTAAGACTAAATGCATGATAAAAGGCCCGAAATAAAACGACTGTAGTCACAACAAAAAACATACCCTACAAAAATTAATTAAAAAACCACTCACATACACAAACATATGCAAACCATCCGGTCGCATGGCATGCCAAACCAAGCCAAAAGATGAAAGGGGCGCGTTCTCGGTGACTCTCGTTGGGGTGGGTGGGGGAGAGGGTACGTGTTCGGGAGGCACGACCAACGGAATGGATGACCCTCCATTACGATTAGCCTAAGAGTGAATCATCATCATCAATTCAACGTCTTTATTCTTATCGGCTAACATAACCACCAACATAGTGTCATTGCACAACTAACATCAAAACCAAAACATATCTCACTTAAACACAAAGACACCTCACGAAAACCAAAATATCACACACACAAAAAACAACTTCCACAAATCTGTCTTCTCGTCGACCAACTTCTCCAAGAAAAAACCACGAAGACGCGTCACAAGGGGGTGTTGGTTATAATCAAGACATGTGGTATGGGGTGGAAAACGCATCTTCTTCCCCTTATTACCATCGGTTTAAGTTTTGGGTAAAAGGGAACTTCCACCCTGGTAAAATATATTAACCAAAAAATCATTTAAAGTACAATGGAATGTGGCTGAAATGCCACATTAACCTCAAGTACCGCTTGAACAACCACTAGATCATTTATGACATGCCATAAATGAACAACTAGCTACCAACAACTAGAACAACCACTAAAAACATAAAAAGACATGCAAGACAAATAAACAAAACCAAATAAAAGATTACTTCCTCGAACGGCCTTGAAGTTTGAAATCAAACTTGTTAAATTCCTCAAATTGCCCATGTAAGCCATAGACCTGGGCCGCATAATCATCAGAAATATAGCCTTCAAGCTCGTTATGTCCTCCTGCTGATGAAAAGTAACTGCCCATATGATCATTTGGCTCAAACACCTCATCATCACTATCTGAATCAACCACTTCACCCACTTTAGAAAATGGGTTGCCCTTCCTTTTACCATCAGCCACCGGAATAGGTTTACCATTTTCATCCACAAGGGTAGCTTTCCCATCAATAATAAGCTTTTCAAGCTTCCCAATTTTCTCAACAATGTGAGTGTTCTTCATAGGCGATGGATAAGTAGTTTTGGAAGAACTAAAAATAACTTCACATGTAGTGTCAATCACAGGTTCGAAACCGAATCTTGCTCTGATAGCACACCAAAACTGTTCTTCAAATCAACAAGGTTAATATCGTCAATCCAATTGTTATTCTTACCTTGAACATTCTGAGAAGGGGTCGTACTACTAGTAGAACTAGTAGTAGGTTCCTTTGACACCTCATCAAACTTCCTCTCATTTGCCTCCTCACTTCCATTTCCATTCAACTTCCCTGCTTCATCTGATTTCCCATTAGTACTCGTAGATGTAGAAGCGACATTAGCCCCAACTTTGGGTTTAGGACGATAAACATAGTTAGGTTTCGGCTTGGAAAGATGAACTCCCATAATAGGGTGATTATTCTTACCCTTTTGTTTCCCTTTACCACCTTTACGAGTTACTTCATTAAAACCATCATCAGCCTCCTTTGTAGAGCCATCATCAGCCTCCTTTGTAATAGTAGCCTCTTTAACCTGATTCGGACAATGAACATTGACATGGCAAAAAACTTTACATGTATCACAGTGAGGGGGCTGCCATTCATACTCTACGTTTATAGTATGGCGCGAGTGACCAGGTTCATCAATCAATGGAATGGCAATGACCAATGAATCCAAAGGAGCCTGTTGCGAAGAAACCTATTAAAGCTCTAGCGTATGTATTACGGTCCCAAGATTCAAGACACATATTAGATGTGTACGCATCAAGCATGATAGGCGTACCTATCTTCGTAGCAATCAAACTTAATCCAACTTCTGTGAATGCAGCCAATGGTATTGTTAATACAACTAAACCGTAAAAACGTTTATTAATATTTTGCGATCTCTTTGTGTTTTGTTGATAACACATATAATGTTATCTTAAGTACAGTTATAAGGATACATGTTATTTTTGTAAAGCATTTACATATAGCCATTTAAATACAAAAATGTTGTAATTAATTATTTGTTGTAGTAGTTTATTAGGATGGGTAAAAACCACAACCCATGGATCATATCCATAACCCATTGACCCATACCCATTTGACTAGATACAATGTATTCATTAGATACATTGAATCTAAGGAAAACCCATGGACCAACCCATAACCCATGACCCATAACCAAAAAACCCATGGGCAAAGAGGAGTTATCATAGAAATCATTTCAAATAGGATTAAAGGTTCTCTTGGTAAGCTGGTTTCTGATTCTCAGAGTGCCTTTATTCCTACTAGACAAATTAGTGATAATATTTTGTTGTCCCAAGAATTATTGAGGAATTATCATAGAGACAGAGGTCCTGCTAAAGTTGCTTTCAAAATTGACTTGCATAAGGCCTATGATTATATGGAATGGCAGTTTATGAAGCAAAGGCTTAGTGTTTTTGGTTTTCATGAGTGTATGATTGCTTGGATTATGGAGTGTCTTACTACCCCTTCTTTTACTATTAGCATTAATGGGGATCATCAAGGTTATTTTAAGGGTATGAGGGGGCTTAGACAGGGGGACCCTTTATCTCCTTATTTGTTCACTCTTGTCATGGAAGTGTTCTCCCTTATGTTAAAAAGGAAAATTGATGAAGATGGCAGCTTCAAATTCCATTGGAGATGTGATAAGGTCTCCCTCACACATTTATGTTTTGCGGATGATTTAATGATTTTTGCCAAAGCTGATGCTCATTCTGTTTCTATTATCAAAGCTGCTCTTGATGAATTTAGTGGTGCTAGTGGATTGTATCCTAACTTAAATAAGAGTATTGCTTTCTTTGGAAATGTTCCTGTTCATGTCAGAGGTGTTATTTTGGAGATTTTTCCTCTTCCCATTGGTACCCTTCCTGTTAGGTACCTTGGAGTTCCCCTGATTTCCACAAGATTATATAAACACCATTGTTCTAGTTTGGTTGACAAAGTGAAGAAAAGACTTTTGGACTGGAAAAACAAATCTCTGTCATTTGCAGAAGGTGTTACAATTTATCAAATCACATTAGCTCCATCCAAGTGTATTGGTCATCTGTTTTCATTCTCCCTATCTCGGTGAATCTGGAAATTGAAAAGCTCATGAGAGGTTTCTTGTGGTCTCATGGTGTTATCAAACAAGGTAGTGCAAAGGTTAAATGGGATGATGTCTGTCAATTAAAGGTTCATGGTGGTCTGGGCATTAAATCTTTACAGGTTTGGAATGTCTCTTTAATGGCCAAACATGCTTGGAATATTGTGTCTAAAAAAGATTCTTTATGGGTCAAGTGGGTGAACTCTTACAGGTTGGTTGATAGGAGCTCAAATATTAGGAATTTTTGGGACATTCCTGAGTTAAATGATGTTAGTTGGGGTTGGAAGAAGATATTACAGTTTAGAAGTGTTCTGAGGGATCATATTGTTTATCATGTGGGAAATGGTACTGACATTTCTGCTTGGTTTGATAACTGGTTAAGTCTTGGGCCTTTGTGTCAGTTTTTATCTAACAGGGACATCTTTGAAGCAGGTTTTTCTCTCAGCTGCAAAGTGTCTGATATTGTTTGTAATGGTGAATGGATCTGGCCTGATGCATGGAGGAGTAAGTTCCCCTTCCTCTTTAATATCCCCCCTCCCCTGCTCATTAGAGATAGAAAAGATAAGGTGTTATGGAAGTCTAATGATGGTGGCTTGGGTCTTTTCTCTGTTAAGAAGGCCTGGTCTGATATGTCTGTTATTAAGCCTGTTGTGCCATGGTGTAAGCTTGTCCGTTCACCAAAATATTCCTAGGCATGCATTCATGGTCCGGTTAGCTATTAATCAGAAATTAAAGACACAAGATAGAGTGGTTAGATGGCAGGACATTGGTAATCTCAAGTGTTCTTTGTGCAATCAGGTTCAAGATTCCCATGATCACTTATTTTTTGAGTGTGAGTTTTCAGTTAGATTATGGGACCATTTTAAAAAACTTGTTAGATTGGATAATGCCCCGAATTCTCTTCATCAGATTGTTCTTTATCTCTATGGAAGGCCTATTAACAAGTCTGTTTGGAGTGTTCTCCAAAGGCTTGTCTTGGGTGCTTTGGTCTATTTCATATGGCAAGAGAGGAACTTGAGGCTTTTTCAGCATAATAGAAGGTCTTTTGATGAGTTATGTAGCACTGTGAGGGATGTTATTAGATGCAAAATGATGAGTTTGAAGATTAGATCATCCAAGCATTCTTTTGAAGCTGCCAATCTCTGGAACATGCATATGCAAAAGAGAAATCAGTTTTATGGATTCATGCCTCTTAATGACTAGTAAGTTGGTTGTTAGAGTGGTCGTTTGTTTTATAGTTATTGGGTTGGTTTGTTTCAATCATAATGGCCGGGTTATTGTTGGGCATTTGGTTGTTATCTTCTTGATTTTGGATGGGGCCGAGTTAAAGGTGGAGGACTACTTAGGTGTTTGTGATAAGCTTTGTTTACCTCTAATGGGTTTCTTGGTGTCATGGGATAATTCTTTTGGTCCTATTAATTTTATGGTATTGGGCTTGTTGAAGACTCAAGATAATTTAGAGAGTATCAAGTGTTGGATTTCTACTACATCAGCTGCATGTTTATTTGGAGGCCTAAGTAAGAGTTGTGCTCTTTTTCCTTATCCGTGGTTTTTCCCATTGGGTTTTACTCGGAAAGGTTTTTTAAGGAGGCGATCTTACTTGGCGCATTGCTCCATTCTTCACTTCATGGGTTTGTGTTCGGATTGGCTATGGAAGATGAAGACTATGCATTGGATGTTTTATTACTATAGAATTTTTATTTGTAATACTTCTAGTTATCGTAGTATTTTATCTTTTCTAGTGATTTTCCCAAAGCATGTTTTGGGGATGTCATACATGGATTGACTTATTGGGTTTGTCCTTTAAGTCTTATGTAATTATTTTTGTTTTTTAATAAATTTTGCCAGGGTTTCATCCCCTTTCCCAAAAAAAAAAAAAGAGGAGCGTCCCACGGATCCCTAAGATTACACTAGACGGATCCCAAGTGGGAGGGATCCGTGGGATCCGGGGAACAGTGGCAGAAATTTCCTATAAATAGAGAGCCATTTATTCATTCTAACTCACCCCTCTTCTTACAAATTCTCTCATATACACTCATTCTCTTCTAACAAAAGATCACTTGATCTAGAGAGTACTTCCTTCTTTCTTTCTTTGGTGATTCTCATATAGGTCCTTCTCTAAGGCGAGATCACGAGCATTCTACAAGTCATCCAAGCAAGAGGTCCTTGATTGATTTGTTCCTCCGCAAGATTTCTGTAGCGAAGATCTTGTATTTGATATTTCACATATTTGTTGTGTAATAGTCGTGTTGGTTTGGTCCACCGTGTTATGGACTCGGTATTTAGCTTCGTACAGGAAAAAGGTGTAAGCAACGTTGTGAAGGCTTCTCCGCCAAGTGAAGGAGTTTGTTGACATAGTGCTTGAACTCTCGAGTAGGTGACTCGGGGAGTGGAGTAGGGCAAGGAAGGTGTCCTTGTAGCCGAACCACTATACATCGGTTGTGTCATTTCTATCCCTTTGCTTTACTTTATTTACTTGCTTTATCATTAGATTCATACTTTCTCTACATCCATAAGATCTCACATATTAACGAATCTAAAGTTTTTGAAACTAACTTAAAATCGGCAAAACTATTCAACCCCCTTCTAGTTTTCCACAATTGGGATCAGAGCTAAGTTTATAAAAGTTCTAAAGTAAACCGTATTTTAAAAACTTTTCGATCACTATGGGTTCTGAAAATTACAAGGAAGGGCAATCTATGCAACGACCACCACTACTTGAAACTAATGGTTTTATATATTGGAAAAATAGATTCAAAACATATGTGAAATCTAAAGATATTGATCTTTGGTACATTATTGTTGAAGGCGATTTTGAGGCTACCTCAAATGATGATAAAGGAAATTTAGTTAACATACCTCATGATAAACTAAATGATGAAATAAAGAAAAAGGTTTCTCAAAATAGTGAAGCTAAAATGGTTTTGTATAATGCTTTACCCAAAAAGGAATTAGAAAGAATTTCTATGCTTAAAACCTCTAAAGAAATTTGGAATTCTTTAGTTGTAACTCATCAAGGTAATCAACAAGTTAAAAATAATAAAATTGATTTATTTGTTCAACAATATGAACAATTTTCAATATCGGATCAGGAAACTATATATCATTCATTTGCTAACTTTAATACTATTATTACATCTTTACAAGCACTTGATGAATCTTTTCTAGCCGTAACCATGTTAGGAGATATCTAAGGGCACTTCCATCAAAGTGGAGATCCAAGGTGACGGCGATCGAAGAGTCAAAAGATTTGACAATCCTCACCCTTGATGAACTCATAGGCAACTTAAAAGTCTACGAGCTTGTCCTTGCTAAAGACTCAGAAGCCTCAAAGGTGAAAGAGAAACACAAATCTCTTGCCCTTAAAGCCAAAAAGGCTTCAAGCGATGAAGAGAACTCCTCTTCAAGTAGTGACGAGGAGGAGTACGCTATGGCGGTAAGGGACTTTAAAAAGTTCTTTAGAAGGAAGGGAAGATACGTCAAACAACCGTATGACGATAAGAAAGGCTTTCGGAAAAGCAAAGAGGATGAGAAGCCAAAAGATGATCGTACTTGCTTTAAATGTGGGGACCCAAACCACTTTATTAGTAAATGTCCCAAACGGGATGATCAAAAGGCGTTCGTAAGCGGCACGTGGGGCGACGAGGAGGACGAAGAAATTTGTCTCATGGCAAATGACGAGGTATCTCACGAATACTATAGTAGCTCATCACTTGATGACGACTCATTGCATAATGAATATGACAAACTATGCAATATTAGCTTAAAACTAATTAACAAAAACAAGCTTTTAAAAAGTCAAAACCAACGCTTAGATAAAGAAGTCATAGAATTAAAGGCAAAACTAAAACGCTTAGAAAAGGGTAAAATAGCAAGTGGTGAATGTGAACTTTGCGTTCAACTTCAAAACTAGTTGATCAACTAGATTCTAAAATTGCTAGAATGAGTACGAATACTTTAGATATGATATTAGATAGTGTTAAAACCGTTAACAACCAAAAAGGTTTAGGTATTCAACAACTTGATCCATCAACTAGTGAAAACAAAGAAACACAATTTGTTAATGCACTAGAAAAACCAGCCACTGTTGTGGCGGATCCCACGGATCCCATCAAAAGGGAACCGGCTAGTGTTAAGTCAGGGATTCGTGGGTCTGTTGTAGCAAACAGTGGTAATAACATAGCTTCTTCATGTAGAACTGATTTTGTTATCGTTAATAGGAAGAAACCAATTCATGTCACCACTAGACAACCACATCCAAAATATAATCCTACTTTTGCAAGAAACAAATCTCCATCTTTTTCAAAACCTAATCCATCTAGGAGACCTAATAATGTTTACCCGAGAAGTAACCATCAAATGGGATGGAACCCAAATATGCAAAATGGTTTTCCTTTTCAAAACTTTGCTCTATGAAATGCATACTCATATTATCCATACATGTCTAACATGAATGGAATGTTTAACACTAATGGACCCATGAACAAATGGGGACCAAACTTTTGAGTTAATTGTTTTCTTAGGTGTGCTTAAAGGTCGACCTAGACCCTGATGAATGGGTCAAGGATAGCGGGTGCACGAGGCACGTGACCGGCAATAAGGATCTATTCTCCACATATGAATCCTTCAATGGAGGTAATGTGGTGTTTGGAAATAGCAAAAGTAAAATCATCGGTAAAGGTACGATTTTTAACAAATCTCTAACCATTAACGATGTGTGTCACGTAGAAAACCTAAACTTTAACCTCTTAAGTATAGGACAAATATGTGATAAAAAGTGCAATGTACTTTTTTACCGAAACCGGTAGTAAGATATTAAAAATGGCATAACCATAGGAAGAGGAATTAGGAAACATGGAGTCTATGTCATTAAAATCGTAATGAACCTAAAGACAAACTATGTCTTACCTCTATGGATGATACTTCGACCTTATGGCATCGAAGATTGGGTCACGCCAACATGCGACTTCTTCAATCGCTATCATCCAAAGATCTAGTAAGAGATCTACCTAAGTTAGAATATGAACATCACTTTTGTGATGCTTGTAATGTAGGAAAACAAGTTCATTCTAGTCATAAAGCTAAAAACATGGTGTCTACAACTAAGTGTCTAGAATTACTGCATATGGATTTATTTGGTCCATCCGCTATCCAAAGTTATGGAGGCAACTACTACACTTTGGTCATAGTAGATGATTACTCTAGGTACACATGGACAAAATTCTTAAAGAACAAAACGGAAACGTTTAATTATTTTGAAATATTAAGCAAGAAAATCCAAAGACAATTAGGAAGTCCTATAGTGTCTATTAGGACGGATCATGGTAGAGAATTCGATAATGAAGTGCAATTTGGAGCTTTTTGTGACGCTAATGGTATTACTCACAACTTCTCGGCTCCGCGCACTCCACAATCGAATGGGGTAGTTGAAAGAAAGAATAGAACCCTACAAGAAATGAGTCAAACCATGCTTAATGAGCAATCAATACCTCAAAAGTTTTGGTGCAATGCCGTTGATACTTCAACGTACATACTCAATCGAGTTTTAATTAGACCAATCTTAGGTAAAACTCCATACGAGTTACTTCGAGGCAAAAAGCCTACGTTAGAACACTTTAGAGTCTTTGGTAGCAAATGTTTTATTCTTAACACTAAAGATTACCTTACAAAATTTGATCCTAAATCAACCGAAGGTGTCTTTCTAGGTTACCCTAGTACGGTCCAAAATTTCGAAAAATCTTGGACGAGACCGATAACAAGGCAAATTCGTCGGTTTTGGTCCGGACCTAAATTTAGTTCAAAGCCGAGACCGCGGACCGAACCAAATGCGGTCTCCGTCCATCCATCTCGGTTCCGTCGTCATATGCTCGCCCTTAGGTTACTCTCCAAATAGCAAATCTTACGTCATATTAAACAAAGAAACAATGAAGGTAGAAGAGTCATTAAAAATAAAATTTGATGAAAGTCCACCCAAACCCTCTCCACCTCTTGTCGATGACGAGATTGTAGAAAGTGAAGCTATAGTAATAAAGAAAAAGATAAATGAAAAAGAAGAACCTTTAAATGATGAAGTCATAAACATTAAAGAGTCCAAAGATCACCCTGTAGATAAGGTCATAGGAAAGCTAAACGAAAGAACATTAAGGTCTCAAGTTCAAAACCAAAGTAGCTTGTTTTGTTTCGTTTCAACCATAGAACCTAAGAATACACAAGCCATAAAAGATGAGAGTTGGGTAATGGCTATGCAAGAAGAATTAAATCAATTTGTTTCTAATGATGTTTGGACACTTGTCCCTCCACCTAGTAATCAAACCATAATAGAAACCAAATGGGTTTATAAAAATAAATTAGATGCAAACGGAGTAGTGTCTAGGAACAAGGCTAGACTAGTTGCCCAAGGGTATAACCAACAAGAAGGAATAGACTTTGATAAGACCTATGCCCCCGTGGCTAGATTAGAGTCTATAAGAATACTTCTTGCGTAAGCTTGTGCTAATGATCTAAAGCTTTATCAAATGGATGTCAAAAGCGCTTTTCTAAATGGTTTCATTAATGAAGAAGTATATGTAGCTCAACCTCTAGGCTTCATTGATTTTGAAAAACCTAAACATGTGTATAAATTAAAGAAAGCCCTTTATGGTCTTAAACAAGCTCCAAAAGCTTGGTATGATAGACTCAAGTCATTTTTAATTAAACACAACTATACCATGGGGTTAGTTGACAACACACTTTTTACTAAGAAAAGAGAGTCACATATAATCATAGTGCAAATATATGTAGATGATATTATATTCGGATCCACTTGTCAAGAAATGTGTGATGATTTCTCTAAAATCATGCATGACGAGTTCGAAATGAGTATGATGGGAGAACTTAGTTTCTTTCTTGGTCTACAAATCAAACAAGTAGAAGATGGTATCTTCTTTAATCAATCTAAATACATAAAGGATATGTTAAAGAAATTCGGTCTAGAAGAGTCGAAACCAATTAGGAAACCAATGTCATCCGACACCAAACTCACAAAAGATGAAGACGGCGAATCCGTTGATAATACTAAATATCGCGGCATGATAGGTAGTCTTCTCTACCTCACGCAAGTAGGCCGGATATCATGTTTAGTGTTTGCTTATGTGCTAGGTTTCAAGAAGACCCTAAAACATCACACCTAGAAGCCGTAAAAAGGATATTTAGATACATTAAGGGTACAACACAATTAGGATTATGGTATCCTAAGGGCACGGGAGTAGAAACAATTGTATATGCAGATTCTGACCATGTAGGTGATTACGTTGATAGAAAAAGTACAAGTGGGGTATGTACTTTCATGGGATGTTGTTTAACATCTTGGTTTTCTAAGAAACAAACGACACTAGCAATATCAACAACCGAAGCAGAATACGTCTCCGTCGGCAAAGCATGCCAACAAGCACTATGGATGAAACAAGCGTTAGTCGATTACGACATTCATCTTAGTGACATAGACATTCTATGTGACAACAAGGGTGCCATGGATCTAAGCAAGAATCCGGTATTACATTCTCGCACAAAGCATATAGAGATTCGTCATCACTTCTTAAGAGACAATGTTCAAAAGGGGAACATCTCTATTGAGAAGGTAGCATCCGAAGACAACATAGCCGACGTCCCCACCAAACCGTTGAAGCGGGAACAATTCAACCTACTTCTTCTTGGTCTTGGTCTCATGGAACAAACGTCATAACTTATTTGACTCTACAAGGTATGTAAACACTAGCCTTCTTTTTCTGAGTCTAGGATCTCTATTTCACGCACAACTCACAAACAATACGGAATTTTCAAAACCCAAGATAAGTTTTTCACTTATAATTTTCTTATTTTCTTTCAAAATAAGGACGAGTTACATACACATCCTTCTTTCAAAAGGATAAAACGTTTGTATTTCAAAATGCTTTCTAAAATGATACCCCTTCCCGTATCAATTTCACAAAAGCAATTTCTCACGTCTAGGACAAATCGCTTTTTCATTATTAATACAACGTAAAAACCCATTTTCATTGCATTTCATGCCTTTTGAATGCTAAAGGGGACACATAACTAATATGTGTTTTCGGGTACATTCATTTAAGCCACAATAAATTAGGAGCATTGGTAACACTAAATTACGTACTCAAAGTACTAAGTATGTATTTTTCGGGTTATCTCACATAATAGTATGCTTTTTCATTTCTAGTTTATTTTTCTTTTCTTCTTAGGAGTCGAGATAACCACAACTCCAAATAGTTTGCATATAGGCACACACTAGGCAAAAATGTTTCCAAAAGGAAACTTTTGTGCTGCCTGGATCACCAGACCTATGGATCCCAGCCTTTATGCTGGATGGATCCCTCAAGGGAAGGATCCGTGGGATCCGTGAGACAGAAGTTGTTTTTACCTTCTATTTTTCTCACTTTGGATGAAAAATCCACATTTGTTTTATTCTTTGGAGTATGTTCTTTAATGCTTGTGTTCTCATGATCACATGCCTTAAATTCATATCTAATCATTAGATTTTAATCCACATTTTGGGTCAAACATTTATTTCAATGCTTTGTTTTTCTATATATATAACTCCCAAAATGCTTGCATAATCCATCTCATCCTCACACACAAACAACACCATGTCATTCACAAGTTCTTACAACTTAGATGAAACACCTAGTACAAACAATCATCTTCATGAAACCCAAACCTTTGTACTTCCACCTTCCAAAATACCACAATCAAACTCTAAGATATCCGCACGGATTAACATCCGATCTTGTTGCTTAGGAAAACCATCATCATATGGCTCATCACCATCAAATAACTCACCACAAGATGCTTCCATTATAGCACCTCCTTCATCGACAATGAGTACACCAACTTCATCACCAACTCACTCACCACCTAAAATCACTCTTTTGGAACTCCTTACGACTCCAACAAGATCTCAACAACCAAAGCAAAAAGAAATAGCCTTTTTGACACCTCCAACTTCTCCAAACACAATATTCAATGATCTTGAAACATCACCACCTTTAGCTCCCATTAAACTACAAGAGCATCTAGGTTCTTTTCCACCACAACTTCCAATCATTCCGGACTTTGATCCATATTTTCCTATTTTTCCACCACAACTTCCTCAACTCACAAATCAAAACAACCCGGAAGATTTCCGCACTCATTACCCACATCACTTACATTGTGAACATTGCCAATCCACTAGGAAAATTGCAATAGAAGTTAGGGAAGAAATGTGATTCATACTCAACCTCATCCTTGATCGCATCAATACCATTACTCATCCAAACCTCCATCCATAACCTTATGCAAGCATGGAAGGAATTATTACTACTATTTTCTATTTTTAGTACTTTTTGTTAAGTCATTTTCAAGAACAAGTCTTGTTCTTATTTTTACATGCTTGTAGGTGGCATAAATACCACTACACTTTGTTGTTTTATTACAAGGCCTTGTTTACATACCTTGGCTCTCAATCTTGATTCTCGTCAATCACAAGATTATTTTAGCATGTTACTAACCTTTCTCTTTGTAGGATTTTTTTTATTTTTCTTCACTTGACGCCCCAAACTAGGGTGAGCTACCGTCAAGGGGGAGTAAGCGATACGTGGACTAATTTTTCCACACTTTTATTTCTTCGAAAGGTTAACTTTTTGTTTCGACAAAAAGGGGGAGAAGAAGTAAAACTTAGGGGCTTTCAAAACATACATATATTCTTAAGTTTTACTCATCATAACATTATGTTTTGTCATCAACAAAAAGGGGGAGATTGTTAATACAAATAAACCGTAAAAATGTTTATTAATATTTTGCGATCTCTTTGTGTTTTGTTGATAACAAATATAATGTTATCTTAAGTACAATTATAAGGATACATGTTATTTTTGTAAAGCATTTACATATAGCCATTTAAATACAAAAATGTTGTAATTAATCATTTGTTGTAATAGTTTATTAGGATGGGTAAAAACCACAACCCATGGATCATAACCATAACCCATTGACTCATACCCATTTGACTAGATACAATGTATTCATTAGATACATTGAATCTAAGGAAAACCCATGGACCAACCCATAACCCATGACCCATAACCAAAAAACCCATGGGCAAATAGGAGCGTCCCACGGATCCCTAGGATTACACTAGACGGATCCCAAGTGGGAGGGATCCGTGGGATCCGGGGAACAGTGGAAGAAATTTCCTATAAATAGAGAGCCATTTATTCATTCTAACTCACCCCTCTTCTTACAAATTCTCTCATATACTCTCATTCTCTTCTAACAAAAGATCACTTGATCTAGATAGTACTTCCTTCTTTCTTTCTTTGGTGATTCTCATATAGGTCCTTCTCTAAGGCGAGATCACGAGCATTCTACAAGTCATCCAAGCAAGAGGTCGTTGATTGATTTGTTCCTCCGCAAGATTTCTGTAACAAAGATCTTGTATTTGATATTTCACATATTTGTTGTGTAATAGTCGTGTTGGTTTGGTCCACCGTGTTACGGACTCGGTATTTAGCTTCGTACCGGAAAAAGGTGTAAGCAACGTTGTGAAGGCTTCTCCGCCAAGTGAAGGAGTTTGTTGACATAGTGCTTGAACTCTCGAGTAGGTGACTCGGGGAGTGGAGTAGGGCAAGGAAGGTGTCCTTGTAGCCGAACCACTATACATCGGTTGTGTCATTTCTATCCCTTTGCTTTAGTTTATTTACTTGCTTTATCATTAGATCTATACTTTCTCTACATCCATAAGATCTCACATATTAACGAATCTAAAGTTTTTGAAACTAACTTAAAATCGGTAAAACTATTCAACCCCCCTTCTAGTTTTCCACAGGTATGTTGTGGAGCTTAACCCAAACTTTCCTCCTTCATCAAGGTTGTTTTATGCGTCCATGTATTTAAAACCAGTGGGATAGTGCGTATAAACCAACGGCCATTTTCCAGTACCTGTTCCATTCCCATTTTAGAAGAAAACTTGAAAAGGAAAACCCCATCATTCAGCATTACCTTAGTAATCCCATATTTAGCCCATGTGTTCTTGACGTAGTTCTGTACGATAGGAAATGCCAACTGCTTCCCGAGAAAAAACCCATACAGTGTGTTGGCAAATCGATTCCTAACCTCCTCTAATGAGTCCACTCGAATAGTGATATTCGCCTTGTCAACAATCACCTCATTAATTAATGCGCAGAAATTAACTTTTTCTTCATAGTTTCCTTATTAATTAATGATGCATACGACAAAGGTTGCACAGGTTGATGCATAGCTTCAGCAGGTGTGTGCATCCCGACACCTGAATTCACCTTAGTATCCACATGCATAGAAGGATCATTCATACCGGTCTCAACAGTTATGTTATCATTAACAGTACCAGTGTTATCAACCCCAGGACTCATACTATCATTATTATCTTTAAACACATTACTAGAAGAATCATTAATACCTGATTGCACCACTCGAGTAGCTTTCCCAGCGAAAATATTAGAATCCTTGCTCTTCCCACTCGTCCCCTTGGTACCCTCATAAACATCACCCGTCATCAAGCCAAACCCTAATTCTCACAGCACCCACAAAAGAAACAAATAGCAGCAGCACAAAAACGATCAAGTAAATAAACGGACAAAACCCTAGGACGGGTCTTGTCGCCCAACAAACCCTAGCCAATCGACTTACATAATGATAAAATACAAGAATGATAAGACAGTGATAATAATAAGATAGAAACAATCGATTATGGCAAACCCTAAAAAGAAAGCGAACGAAACCCTAACTACTGGATCTGCAACCAAATAAAAAACCTATAAAAGAGAAGTAATCAAACGATTATTCACCAATTATATGAGTGTTATACGGTGTTCGAATCAAATAGGAAAAGGTTAATCGATCAGAAGAGAAGGATAGGAACAGGTCACCATAATCGCCCAAAGAGAATTAGGGTTTTTGTTTGGTGCGTTTTATTTAGCTCTTTACTTCATCGGTTTAAGTTTGTCCCTATAGTTACGTTTTTACACGGCTCGAGTTAAGTTCAAGTATAAAACATGGGTAAAAGATATAAAATAGTCACGTACTTTCAAAAATGTACCGACTTGAGTCTTTTATTAACAAGGAAACCCACGTAATTTCAAATTTTGTTCCGACTTCACCCATATGACCAATTTATACGTATTAATATAATATTATATTAAAATAATATTATTTTATTACAATCTGGGTGAAGTCTGAACAAAATTTAAAAATACGTGAATTTCCGTATTAATAAAAGAATAAGTGTTTCAAGTAGTTGGTTATTTTATGGCTTTTACCAACCAAAACATATATACCATAAACGGATGAATTATTAAAGTTCATGTTATTCTAGGATGGCCAATATTTAACTCATATATACCCGACTTTTTCTGACTTTTTGAGTCTTTCTGTGACCAACTTCACATGTACGTAAGGGTGAGCATATGACCCGAACGGACCGGACCGACCGTCGGACCGACCGAGACCGGACCGGACCGACCACATTCGGTCCGGTCCGCGGTCTCGGCTTTTGAACTAAATCGGTTCTCGGTCCGATCCGGTCCGGACCAAAACCGACGAATTTGGCCTTGTTGGACCGGACCGACCGAAGGACTGACCGGACAAATTTTACTGTTTCTTGTATGAGTTGTTACGTATATGTAAATTTGGAAATATGGATCACGACATGTTAGGCTAATGCTGCTAATCGCAACCACAAAAATTGTGGTCACCCCATGTCACATCAGCGCTACCTCAGCTTTCTCTTTCCAAAACTACACTCCAACCACAACTTGCTAATAAAACGATCGCAACCACAACCAAAAACATACCCCACCAAACTAATAAAAAAAAGAATACACACTCAAAAGAGAATGAATGTTTCGATCGCCTGCCCAACCATAACTTTAAAAAGGTTGGGGGTTAACCGGTTAGGGTCGGTTGGGCTAATGGAGAAAACTCGGTTGGGGGATAGGTTGGTTGGGGTGCATGATTCGCTCCTGAACAGTCAAGTTTAATCACACAAGCTAACCACTTGTGAATGGTCAACCGTGATAAACTTAAAACAACTCAGAAAGCAATGCAATTAAGATCAGAGGAATATAGTGGATTCCTGGGTCGTTAAGTCCCACGGAGGCTTAATGGTGTTTGAACAAATTCAGATGTCGAATAATCACTAAGGATAGTGATCAGTAAGGATTTTGATGAATAATTACACTACTGATTGATTGGAATGGATATTGAATACAGAATTGTAAAGCACAACAATCAGATAAAAGAAACGTAAATACGTACGTTTATTAAACTACGTAAACGTACAAAATAAAAAGTGAGATCTAAGAAATAAAAGACCTAAAAATATGAAAATGATATTTTTGGAATCCTAAAAATAAAAGAAAATGATTGGAAAAATAAAATTATTTTTATAACTATTTATTTAATTATTATTAATTAAAAACTATTTTTAACTATTTATTAATAACCTAAAATATGATAAAATGTGAAATAAAGCTAGAAAAATAAAATTATGACTTAGAAAAATCTAAAATACTATAAAACTTATTTTAAAATTGAAAATATATTTTTTTACACTTTTTATCTATTTATTATTAATTAATTACTATTTAAAATACACTTAAATACTAGAAAATATAAAATAAACCTGGAAAAATAAAATTTTAACTTGGAAAAATCTAGAATATTATAAAACTAATTTTAAAAATGAAAAGATATTTTTTATGTTTTTTATTTATTTATTATTAATTATTTAATACTTTTAACTATTTTTAATTTTAATAAATACTAAACAAACAGAGAAAATTATGAAACTTTTTCTAAAAATATCCTAAGGTGACAGAAAGCTAAGAAAATTATAAAAACAAGAAGTGCTTAATAATAAGCTGAAAAGAAAAATCAAAAAGCTAATTAATATTAAATAAACGCTATCACTATATTAAAAATGATGTTTTTGTGGTTTTTCTTTTTAAAAACTACTTAACTACTGATTATAAGCTACTTTAATGAAAACAAAAATTTTGGAAATTAAAAATAAGCTGTTTTAATAAGCTTATGAGCTAACAGTTTTGAGTATGAGCTTATATTGATTTTTAAAGCTCAAATAAACTTGCAAACTGGAAACAAAAGTGAAATAAGCTAAAACAAGCTACAAGCTACTTATATGAAGCTAAAATACACAGATAAGCATACTGATAAGGTGGAAATAAGCAATAAGCACGTAATCTAAGCCAAACAACCAAACAGGCCTGCAGCCTTTTTCCAAAGCTGATTTAGCTTATCAAATAAGCTCAAAAGCTAAAAACAAGGACTGAGGTATCAAGCTGGCTAGGTGGGCTTCCCAAAAAGCCAAAGATCACAAGCTAAGGGTAACTAGAGAGCTTATTAAGAGCTTGTGAAAATGGGTCCAGTTCACTGCTCAGCTTAAGCTGAGACAGTTAATACTGAGTAATGGGAAAAAAAAGAAACTAGGTGCAGCCCTATCAAATAAGATACAATTTGAAAAACTAAGCTTGGATCTTTGAAATGGCTTGGTTGGCTTTCCAAAGAACTAAAATTCACAAGGTTTGACCAACTAACAAGCTCTGTGTGAGCTTATGAAAGTGGCCATGAAACTGTGTACAGGGCAAGCTTTTGAAAAGGGTACTTGAAATAAGCTAGAAAATAAGCTATGTAATAAGCTTTTTTAGAAAATATAAAAAATACTAGTATAAAGCTGAGCAACTATATTTTGATATCCTAAAAGCTCAAATGTTGAAAACTAATTTTAAGCCCTATATAAAATAATCTATTTTATTTAAAAACGACTAATACTGAAATTTTTGACTTTTTGATTTACACTAAAAGTTGACTTTTATGAGTTTTGGATTGATCCTACCAACTGATTATGATGTATTAAGGTGGATTAGGACTGACTTGATCAATAATAACAACTTATTAACACAAAACCAGGATCATAGAACTTTAAAATCCAACAGTTAATGAGAAAGATGAGATTAAAGGTATATTTGACTTTTTCTCAAAGAAGGACTGGATTTTATGGTTTGTTTGAGTTATTAGGGACTAATGAGACACAAGACAAGCACAAGCAATAACACAAGAAACCTATAACACAGTTAAACTAATGAATCCAAACACCCATTTATAAGACTGTTTTAAAGATTTAAGTATTGAAACAGCTTTTTAACCCAAGTAATCTAATGATTAACTTATATTAACTACAATGAAGCAGAATTAAACTAATATTAGCAAGAATTAACCACTTATACTAAAAATTGCAAACTTTTAAGAAATTGCTTACAAATGAGTCTAAGCACAGAACTGAGAACCAAGGACTTGCAGACACTTCCTAAAGCTTCCCAAGAAGCTCTAAACCAGGGCAATCATGTATTCACCCTGCTCCATCTTTGACCTTCACTTCCATGGACTTTTTTTTTATTTTCTAACTATTTTTGAGTAATTATGTGATTTTTCTGTTTTTGATATTAAACAAAGTTTAAAGGTTTCTAATAGCTTAGATAAGCTATATAGGAGCTTACATGAGCCTAAGAGTCCAAAACATTAACTACTAACAACATTCGAACCATCATGAAATTTTTAAACTTGAAATTTTGCATAAACTGGAAATATGATTAAAACTTGAAATTGATAATTGACAAAGTTTAACAATACACTGAAAACTTGAAATACAAAGTTCAAAAGCTAAAACATACACTGAAATTTAAATTTAAGCTAAAACGACTTAAGAAAACTAAATTTACACTAGTTACTTTTCTCTCTTGCACCAAGCTCCCTTTTATTGATATTTTCAATCTTAGTCGACATCTCTGAGTATTTCCCACCAATTTCCAACCATTGGATCTTCACAGATCATCAATTTCGCCATTTGTCAAATTTGGCGCCAAAATAGTCTTTGAGCAGGTTTTGCTAATTAAAGCTTTTTGGAAGATATGGAGGTGTTAGGGGAGTTGGTAACATGTGTATAAGTGATGTGTAAAGGCGAAAAGGTGTAAAAACAACTCTGGTATTGGGATTACAGAGAATGGTGAGGACGATGAACAGTAGGTCTGGTTTTAGCGCGCTTTGACTTTTTGACTTGGTATTAATAATACGGGGGTGGGTTCACAATGGGGGGTCACAGGTGTTGGCTGGGGGTTCTTTTGGGTTTTGGCAGGGGTAATAATACATAAAGGGTCCATTTGGTAGTTTAATAATACAAGGACTAACTTTGCAATTCGGCCAAAGTTAAGGGACCAAACCTGTAAATATTCCAAAGTTAACACAAGGACCATTATTGCCATTCTTAAATAGTACAAGGACCATAGTTGATTATTTTCTATTTTTAAATATCCAAGGACCATTTATGACAATTTTAAAAGTTTAGGGACCTAAGTTGTAATTTTGCCAAAGATTTATTCAAGGACCATTTTTGACAACTTAGAATATTTCAGGGACCTTGAATAACATTTTTCTTTATTTTGATTTACCAGGGACTGTTTTTGACAACTTTTGAAACTTGAGGGACTAAAACTTCCAATTATGCAAACTTGATACGTTTTTCATCTGATTTTGATATTTTTTTTTGCATAAAACACTTATTTGTGATATTTTTATCATTTTGATGCATTTCTGAGTGTTTTCAGATGTTCTGGCATTCTAAACAGTACAAAAAATGATGAGTATTTAGACACTCATCAATCCCCCACACTAAGATATTGCTTGTCCCTAGCAATGTTTTGAGAAAAATTAATGGATTTCAACTCTTTACCAAAAGCCATTACTTCTGGAGTAGCCAATTGTTTTAGTTCAAGTAAGAACCTTGGCACAATGATAACCAAATGATTTTGAGCAAATCACCAGCTGTAAACGGATTTGATTTGTCTTTACCAGAAGCCGTTTGCTTCTGGACTAGCCAACTCTTAGATAAATTATCAATATTATCTTTGGTGAGCCGATTACCAATTATGGTTTTCCAACTGCCTTTACCACAAGCCATAAACTTGCGGGCTAGCCAACTTTTCACTAATTAAAGATATGGTGAGTTGAACACCATACAATTTTGGGCAAATTGCAAGCCATAAACGGATTTGAGATATCTTTACCAAGAGCCGTTTGCTCCTGGATTAGCCAATCCTTATGTGGGTTAGACATGGTGGACTGATTACCATTTGCAGAGTAAGTGAAAAACACTTACTCCAAATTTTTTTTTTTTTTTTTTTTTTTTTTATTTTTTTTTTTTTAAGAGTACTTATATACAACAGCGGGGGGCAACTCCCCCACACTAGGGTGGTAGAAAGTAGAAAGAAGTCAGAAATATGGGTGAAAACCCATATGGTGTGTGCTACTGTTTTTGATTACCGAGTCACTAGCTTGACTCGATCCCCGCATTCATTGGTTCATGGGGAAAGTAACGTGGAAAACCAATCTCGATCGGACTTTCATTCACAGTGTTAATAAACATATGATCATCAGAAAGTTCCACTCCGACGAGATACAACCGGTATTTTTAATAGTAGAAACTATAAAGGATAATACCGGGGTCAAAGATGGTGTCCTCATTCCCGAAAGAGAAAAGGGAAAGAGCAACCACGCCATCCGTGAAGAATGGAATAAAGATGTGCATCACAATGCATGTCCATTCCTCATCAAAGCTTAAACTTGAAGCTTGTATGGTGATTGTCAATAAGATGTCCGGGAGGGAGGGTTGGAGACGATTCTTCGTTTAATAAACTTTCAAGAAAAAGGATGTCTCCCTCTGAATCCAAGTAATTATCATCAACCCCTGTTGGAATTGACTCATCACTTAGAAAAGCATCGACTTCCTTCCAAAAGTTGTCATCTTCCTCATCCGAAGTGAGAGAAGGAATGGAAAAGTCGGAAACGATAAGACTCGGAGATGATGGATCATTTTTGAGCAATTCTTCAACGGGAAGAATGTCTTCCATTGGATTACAAACATCATCATCCAATCCAGATGAAACTGAAGAGAGTTTGGTTTCATCCACAGAGTTAACAAACTCGATACGATAAACTGATTCCGGAGGTGGGACAAGTGGTGTGCTACTAGAGCTAGCAATTTCCACTACTTCCGATAAAGTCTCCGATTCTAGATCATCATCATCAAGAACACTCTTGACTTCCTTGGTACAACTTTCAAACCATTTGTTTGAACCAGGGTTGATTTTCAAATCTTTTAGCTCGGCACGTTTTTGGTGACTCCTCTTAACCGTGAAATTTGAGAGTGTTGCATTGATTCTTTCAGATTTTTGATCAATTGTGGCAACACTATGTTTGGATAGAGGTTTGGAGTTCTGGTTGATCTTAAACGTGAGTTCTTCGTTGTCAACCCGTATGGTCAATTCTTCAGCAAATACATCAATTAGAGCACGGCTTGTTCTCAAGAAAGCTCTCCCTAAGATGAGGGGAACTCTAGGATCTGCATCAAAGTCTACTACAACAAAATCAGTAGGAAAATGAAACTTTCCTACTTTTACCATGACATCCTCGGCTATCCCAAGTGGACGAGTTATGGTACAGTCCGCTAGCTCAAGTGTCATACAAGTGGATGTAAGTTTAGGAAGAGACAGTTTCTTCCATACTGAGAGTGGCATGAGGTTAATGCTTGCGCCAAGATCGGCCAAGGCGGAGCATTGAACCATCCCCAAGAAATCACACGGGATTACAAAACCTGCCAGGGTCTTCAAGCTTTTTAGGAAGCTTCTTGAGAAGAACCGCTGAGCATTGCTCATTGAGAGGGGTTTTAGCCATTTCAGATAACTTATCTTTGTTGCTCAGTAAGCCTTTAAGCGTGGATGCAAATTTGGGCATCAGCATGATAGCATCCGCAAAGCTTATGTCAAAATGTAGCTCTTGGAAAATTTGAAAAAATTTGTCCATTTGATGACTGGCTTTTTCGCGGAGCTTTTGCTCATTCAAACGTGATGGGTAAGGAATAGAATATTTGGATTTATGTTTCTCAACGGTAGCTACAGGAGGTTCAAAAACAACTCCTGGATTTGATTTGGGTTTTTGGACAACTTGAGGTTGGACTACCGAAGGTGGGACGTGTGCGGTACTTCGTGGGCTTGAAAAATGCACCTTGTCCGTTGTATCCTTGGTAACTTGACTCATTGCTCCTAGTGGAGGAGGCATTGGAGTCGAAGGTCCATTGTGTGTCTTAGGTTCACTTTCTACTACCTTAGGGAGAGAAGAAGAAGAGGTAGTAGGAATAGCGGGTCCATCATATGAAACACCACTTCTAGTTGTGATCGCCTTTGCATCGCCCCTCGGGTTAGCGATCGTGTTGCTCGGAAGTTTTCCTGAGCTCTAGGGTTGATCATTTAAAGATTTCTTAAGATCAGCGATCTGACCGACCAACAACCTGTTCATTTCATCTTGGGATTTCATGAATTGTTTCAATAACTCATCGGATGATGGTCCAGTTGGAACAATGGCTTGAGTTTGATTAGGAAAATTCTGGCCTCTAATGTTTGGATTAGGGCCTTGATTTTGAAAATTTCCTTGATTAGGATTCACATTCCCATGAAATTGATTCCCTCGATTGAAATTGTTTTGATTAAGGTTTCCTTGATGTTGGAAACCTTGATTTGGTCCGGGATAGAAATTACCTTGGTTTTGATAACCTTGGTTCATTCTAGGTTGGTTCTGATTCCGGTTTTGCATGTTAGGATTCTGGCTAAAACCGGGTGGTCCCTGATAAGTGTTAGCACGGTAGCTTGGTTCATTTTGAGGACGGTATTGATTACCTCCCTGATTTGAAGTACCGGCTATAGCATTGGCTTCAAAAGGACTACCATCGGTGGCAGTACAGTTGTAGTATGCATGAGGGCCACCACAAGTAACACAGACTTCAACTTTCTTCACTTCACCATGTGATGGTGTTTGTGTGAAATTGACTTTCTTTTGGTTAGCAAGAACCAAAGCCTGAACAATATCCGTGAGTTTGTCAATCTTAGCACCGGTGCTAGATGTACTCACAGGAGTAGAAGTAGAAGGTCCAGCATTAGACTGAGAATGATATGTCTTTGCTCGGAAAGGGCGGACCTGGGACTTGTTTTCAATGATTTGCAAGGCTTCTTTTGTGGTTTTGCTCAGGAAATTACCTCCCGCGGAGGCATTTAAAGAGTCTTGGTTAGTTTGGTTCAGACCATTGTAGAAAGTATCCATTTGCATTAACTCGGTAAAACCATGATGTGGACACTTGCGGAGCAATTCTTTGTAACGATCCCATGCTTCCCCGAATGATTCATCAAATCTTTGAGAAAATTTCATTATCTCATTCTTAAGACTTGTAGTTCGGGATGGAGGATAGAATTGTTAACAAACTTGGTGACTAGATCCTCCCATGTCTCAATGGAACGAGGGGGTTGTTTCTCAAGCCAATTTCGGGCTTGTCCCTCTAGAGAAAATGGGAACAGAAGAAGCTTAATTGCTTCATGTGGGACATTCTTGTATTTGATGGTAGATGCAATCTTGTTAAACCATCGAATATGTGCATGAGGATCATCCCGCTCAAAACCATAGAATTGGCTTTGGGTTACAAGATTAAGCAACCCAGTTTTGAGCTCAAAGGTATCAGCCACGATGGCTGGGACAACAATGGCATCTCCGTAACCCTCGATGGGTGCTTGGAGAAGCTCATTCATCGGTTTGTCTTCTGCCATTTCGACAGGGGGTGGTGGTACTAGATGTTCCTTAGTCACGGCTGAAGGAGCAGAACGTCCTCTACGCCTACGAGGAATATTTGCAAGCTCAGAAAGTGGACTTGTAGAGTGGAAGAACGAGCGCATGCACTAAGTTTAAAAATCAATTTTCAAAACAAATGCGAGGCAAAACGACAAGTGAACTTAACCAATAATCACAAATGAAATGGCTTCTTTGAAAAAGGTACACCAAATCACAAGGACACAAAGGCAAGTTTTAAATGTTTGGTTCGGGAACTTATTATTGGTCACACCCCCAGTAGGTAGGTGTACTGCCTTGATTTGCGGTGGTTGATTTTTATGTATTTAAGTACCACTGAAAAGACGTAGGTATGGATTTGTGCAAAGGGGTTTAAAAACTTTTGGAAAATATTTTTGGAATCGTCTCGTTTAACCAAATCGTATCTCTTTAAGAATCACCTTAAAAGAAACACAAGCTAGAAAACGTTACGATTGTTTTGTTGTTTTATATATTTTGTTTGGTGTTGTTAACACTTTAGGAAAAGTGTTAATGAACTTTTTGATAATGATTAACTTTACAAAAAACTGTTTACAAACGGTGGTATATGTGCAAGAATGGGTCTGAAAAATGCTTAAAACACGCTAAAGCCTCCCCGGCAGCGGCGCCAAAATTTGATTCGCTCCTGAACAGTCAAGTTTAATCACACAAGCTAACCACTTGTGAATGGTCAACCGTGATAAACTTAAAACAGCTCAGAAAGCAATGCAATTAAGATCAGAGGAATATAGTGGATTCCTGGGTCGTTAAGTCCCACGGAGGCTTAATGGTGTTTGAACAAATTCAGATGTCGAATAATCACTAAGGATAGTGATCAGTAAGGATTTTGATGAATAATTACACTACTGATTGATTGGAATGGATATTGAATACAGAATTGTAAAGCACAACAATCAGATAAAAGAAACGTAAATACGTACGTTTATTAAACTACGTAAACGTACAAAATAAAAAGTGCGATCTAAGAAATAAAAGACCTAAAAATATGAAAATGATTGGAAAAATAAAATTATTTTTATAACTATTTATTTAATTATTATTAATTAAAAACTATTTTTAACTATTTATTAATAACCTAAAATATGATAAAATGTGAAATAAAGCTAGAAAAATAAAATTATGACTTAGAAAAATCTAAAATACTATAAAACTTATTTTAAAATTGAAAATATATTTTTTTACACTTTTTTCTATTTATTATTAATTAATTACTATTTAAAATACACTTAAATACTAGAAAATATAAAATAAACCTGGAAAAATAAAATTTTAACTTGGAAAAATCTAGAATATTATAAAACTAATTTTAAAAATGAAAAGATATATTTTTTTATCTTTTTTATTTATTTATTATTAATTATTTAATACTTTTAACTATTTTTAATTTTAATAAATACTAAACAAACAGAGAAAATTATGAAACTTTTTCTAAAAATATCCTAAGGTAGCAGAAAGCTAAGAAAATTATAAAAACAAGAAGTGCTTAATAATAAGCTGAAAAGAAAAATCAAAAAGCTAATTAATATTAAATAAACGCTATCACTATATTAAAAATAATGTTTTTGTGGTTTTTCTTTTTAAAAACTACTTAACTACTGATTATAAGCTACTTTAATGAAAACAAAAATTTTGGAAATTAAAAATAAGCTGTTTTAATAAGCTTATGAGCTAACAGTTTTGAGTATGAGCTTATATTGATTTTTAAAGCTCAAATAAACTTGCAAACTGGAAACAAAAGTGAAATAAGCTAAAACAAGCTACAAGCTACTTATATGAAGCTAAAATACACAGATAAGCATACTGATAAGCTAGAAATAAGCAATAAGCACTTAATCTAAGCCAAACAACCAAACAGGCCTGCAGCCTTTTTTCAAAGCTGATTTAGCTTATCAAATAAGCTCAAAAGCTAAAAACAAGGACTGAGGTATCAAGCTGGCTAGGTGGGCTTCCCAAAAAGCCAAAGATCACAAGCTAAGGGTAACTAGAGAGCTTATTAAGAGCTTGTGAAAATGGGTCCAGTTCACTGCTCAGCTTAAGCTGAGACAGTTAATACTGAGTAATGGGACAAAAAAGAAACTAGGTGCAGCCCTATCAAATAAGATACAATTTGAAAAACTAAGCTTGGATCTTTGAAATGGCTTGGTTGGCTTTCCAAAGAACTAAAATTCACAAGGTTTGACCAACTAACAAGCTCTGTGTGAGCTTATGAAAGTGGCCATGAAACTGTGTACAGGGCAAGCTTTTGAAAAGGGTACTTGAAATAAGCTAGAAAATAAGCTATGTAATAAGCTTTTTAGAAAATATAAAAAATACTAGTATAAAGCTGAGCAACTATATTTTGATATCCTAAAAGCTCAAATGTTGAAAACTAATTTTAAGCCCTATATAAAATAATCTATTTTATTTAAAAACGACTAATACTGAAATTTTTGACTTTTTGATTTACACTAAAAGTTGACTTTTATGAGTTTTGGATTGATCCTACCAACTGATTATGATGTATTAAGGTGGATTAGGACTGACTTGATCAATAATAACAACTTATTAACACAAAACCAGGATCATAGAACTTTAAAATCCAACAGTTAATGAGAAAGATGAGATTAAAGGTATATTTGACTTTTTCTCAAAGAAGGACTGGATTTTATGGTTTGTTTGAGTTATTAGGGACTAATGAGACACAAGACAAGCACAAGCAATAACACAAGAAACCTATAACACAGTTAAACTAATGAATCCAAACACCCATTTATAAGACTGTTTTAAAGATTTAAGTACTGAAACAGCTTTTTAACCCAAGTAATCTAATGATTAACTTATATTAACTACAATGAAACAGAATTAAACTAATATTAGCAAGAATTAACCACTTATACTAAAAATTGCAAACTTTTAAGAAATTGCTTACAAATGAGTCTAAGCACAGAACTGAGAACCAAGGACTTGCAGACACTTCCTAAAGCTTCCCAAGAAGCTCTAAACCAGGGCAATCATGTATTCACCCTGCTCCATCTTTGACCTTCACTTCCATGGACTTTTTTTTTTTCTAACTATTTTTGAGTAATTATGTGATTTTTCTGTTTTTGATATTAAACAAAGTTTAAAGGTTTCTAATAGCTTAGATAAGCTATATAGGAGCTTACATGAGCTTAAGAGTCCAAAACATTAACTACTAACAACATTCGAACCATCATGAAATTTTTAAACTTGAAATTTTGCATAAACTGGAAATATGATTAAAACTTGAAATTGATAATTGACAAAGTTTAACAATACACTGAAAACTTGAAATACAAAGTTCAAAAGCTAAAACATACACTGAAATTTAAATTTAAGCTAAAACGACTTAAGAAAACTAAATTTACACTAGTTACTTTGCTCTCTTGCACCAAGCTCCCTTTTATTGATATTTTCAATCTTAGTCGACATCTCTGAGTATTTCCCACCAATTTCCAACCATTGGATCTTCACAGATCATCAATTTCGCCATTTGTCAAATTTGGCGCCAAAATAGTCTTTGAGCAGGTTTTGCTAATTAAAGCTTTTTGGAAGATATGGAGGTGTTAGGGGAGTTGGTAACAGGTGTATAAGTGATGTGTAAAGGCGAAAAGGTGTAAAAACAACTCTGGTATTGGGATTACAGAGAATGGTGAGGACGATGAACAGTAGGTCTGGTTTTAGCGCGCTTTGACTTTTTGACTTGGTATTAATAATACGGGGGTGGGTTCACAATGGGGGGTCACAGGTGTTGGCTGGGGGTTCTTTTGGGTTTTGGCAGGGGTAATAATACATAAAGGGTCCATTTGGTAGTTTAATAATACAAGGACTAACTTTGCAATTCGGCCAAAGTTAAGGGACCAAACCTGTAAATATTCCAAAGTTAACACAAGGACCATTATTGCCATTCTTAAATAGTACAAGGACCATAGTTGATTATTTTCTATTTTTAAATATCCAAGGACCATTTATGACAATTTTAAAAGTTTAGGGACCTAAGTTGTAATTTTGCCAAAGATTTATTCAAGGACCATTTTTGACAACTTAGAATATTTCAGGGACCTTGAATAACATTTTTCTTTATTTTGATTTACCAGGGACTGTTTTTGACAACTTTTGAAACTTAAGGGACTAAAACTGCCAATTATGCAAACTTGAAACGTTTTTCATCTGATTTTGATATTTTTTTTTTGCATAAAACACTTATTTGTGATATTTTTATCATTTTGATGCATTTATGAGTGTTTTCAGATGTTCTGGCATTCTAAACAGTACAAAAAATGATGAGTATTTAGACACTCATCAGTGCAACCCCTCCCATTAGCATTAGCCTTAAAGATATATTAGGATATGATAATGTTGCATTGAAGGTAAAATAAGTAGTATTAACGGCATTAACAATAGTGGTTTATCAAAATGTCTAAAAGTGATGAATAAGTTTATGATTCATTAAAACTATAGTAGAGTTTCATGACATGTTTGTGTGTCATGAAAAGACCATAATTCTTGAACCTCTTTATAATTTCAAAACATTTAATAAATGCGTTATGTAAGACATTTTATGAAATTATAAAGGTTTATAGTTTTATACCATAGTAAATGTAGGTTTATAATCTCAAAAGACTTAAAGATAATTGATATGGCATTTTTATAATTTTTTAAAAATATTTACCATAATGAGTGCTCTCTAAGTTTTGAGTGTTTGGTGTTCATTTAATTGATATTAAGAGGGGTGGCAATGGCTTTGATTTGGGCTCGGTATGGCCTGATGCCGAGCGGCAACACCGACGCTTAGGCTGCGGCATGGCTAGGCATGGAGGGTGCATGACAATCTTTGCCGAATTGGTATGGAGGGAGCATGAAAAAAACTAGCCGTTGGCTTTCAAAATGATGCGAATTGAAGGAGTACTTCTCACAAGATCTGGAAGAACAAGTTCTCAGAGGGAAGGAGTGAGGTTAGTGGTTGTGGAATGTGGCTGAGCAAGTGTTATCTATATATACAGTATGTCTTTGCATTATTATTATTATGGTTATATTAAGAGAGTCACTTTATTTTGCTTACCCATAAATCCATGCTTACCAAAGGACAAATCCTTATCATCCATCTAGTTTGATCTAATGGTGGGGATTAACCTAAGATTTAGTAGATAAACCTAAGTCCATGTTTTTTTTCTTGTCTTTTTGTCTTTTTTTTTTATTCATTTTTTTTTTCTTATTCACGTTTTTTTGTTTAAATTAAAGTTTTTTTTTTAATTTCGCGGTTTTTTTTTTAATTTGTGTTTTTTTCTTCGATTTCTTACGTTTTCGTCATTTTCATACGTTTTTATCTGTTTTCATACGTTCTTATACATTTTCGTCCGTTTTCTTACTTTTTCGCCCGTTTTCATACGTTTTCGTTCGTTTTCATACGTTTTCATCATTTTTCTTTCATTTTCGTCCATTTTTCATACGCTTTCATCCGTTTTCAGACGTGTTTTTACTCTTTCATATGTTTTCGCCCGTTTTCATACGAATTCGTCCGTTTCCTTATGTTTTTGTCCATTTTCTTAAGTTTTCGTTCGTTTTCATACGTTTCTGACTATCACAAGTGATTTCTGTGATATTCAGAATATCACTTGTGATTATCTGAATGTCATAAAGTGATATCCAGAAAAACACAAGTGATATTTTGTTAATATCACTTTGTGATTGTCTGAATATCACTTTGTGATATTCTGAATATCACTTTGTGATATTCTGAATATCACTTGTGATTTTCTGAATATCACTCTGTGATAATTTTGAATATCACTTTGTGATATTATGAATATCATTTGTGATTATTTGAATATCACTTTGTGATATTTTGAATATCACTTTGTGATATTTTGAATATCACTTGTGATTTTCTGGATATCACTGTGTGATATTTTGAATATCACGTGTGATTTTCATGTTACAAAACATTAGTTGAAAATCACTTGTGATATTCAAAAAATCACTTGTGATATTCAAAATATCACATATCACAGAATATCACTTGTGATATTCAGAATATCACATAATATCACTTGCGATATTCACAGTATCATTTGTGATATTCAGAATATCACACAATATCACTTGTGCTATTTAGAATATCACTTGTGCTATTTAGAATATCACTTGTGATATTCAGAAACGTATGAAAACATTTAAAAAGGGCCGAAATATTTAATAACGGACGAAAACGTATGAAAATGGACGAAAACGTAAGAAAACGGACGAATATGTATGAATACGTAAAAACACGTATGAAAACGTACGAAACGATGAATAATGGACTAAAACGTAAGAAAACGGGCGAAAACGTATGAAAACGGACAAAAATGTATGAAAACGAGCGAAAACGTATGAAAATGGACGAAAAATAGATGAAAACGGACGAAAACGTAAGAAAACAAACGAAAACGTATGAAAGGGAAGAAAAAAAACGCAAATTAAAAAAAACGTAAATAACGTGAATTTAAAAAAAACAAACAAAGAAAAGAAAACGTGAATATAAAAAAGAAAAAAATACGTGGATATTAACAAAAAAAACGTTTAAAAAAAACGTGATTATATAATAAAAAAAACGTGAATTAAAAAAAAAAAAAAAAAAAAAGGCCAAAAAAATATGAATAAAAAAAAAAGACAAAAAAAATGAACTTAGGTTTATCTACTAAATTTTAGATTAATCCTTACCATTAGATCAAACTAGAAGAATGGTGAAGATTTGTCCCTTAATAAGCATCAAAATAAGAGTAAGCATTTAAAAATTTCTCTTTACTATTGACTATTGACTTTATTTTATTTATAGCGAAAGACTATTGACTTTAAACATTAATGAAATGTTAATAATATAATTATGAATATAATTATGTAATTTTGATTTAATTATTAATGAAATATTATGTTTTTATTAAATTGTTTAATATAATTATGAATATTAAAAATAAAAAATAAAATTAGGTGTGGTATGTAATAATGGTTGCCACTAGAAAAGTATGGTGAGGTATGAGTGAAGTATGAGATAAGGGTGGAATGATATTATTGGTGGGTGGTGATGTATGATTGAGATATTGGATCATACTTGTCAGTGCCCTAAGTAACTAGCTTGCCATATTTAAGGTTATTATTTTGGGCAAGCCTACTCAAACACCCCAAAAAATCCTAGCCATGCACCTCATAGCCTCTGGGTCCCCCCACATGCGGCGGCTGTACCCTTTTTTCCTTTTTTTTTTTTTTTTTTTTTTTTTTTTTTTTTTTTTTTAAATTTAATTGTGTAGTGTTTATGTATATATATAGTGTATTTATTTGTGTAGTGTTTTTATATGTATAATGTATTTAATTGTGTAGTGTTTTTATATGGTATTTATTTTACGTTATGTTTTTTTAATTGTGTATTTGTTTCTATTTAATTAAACAATAACAATAAAACATTAAACATTAAAACATTAAACAAGTACAACAACAAATGTTTTTTTATAAACTTTTTATAAACTTTTTTTATAAATTTTTTATAAACTTTTTTTTATAAATTTTTTATAAACCTTTTTTATAAATTTTTTATAAACCTTTTTTATAAATTTTTTATAAATTTCTTATAAATTTTTTATAAACTTTTTATATACTTTTTTTATAAATTTTTTATAA
Source organism: Chrysanthemum makinoi (assembly GCA_910596185.1). Taxonomy (NCBI): domain Eukaryota; kingdom Viridiplantae; phylum Streptophyta; class Magnoliopsida; order Asterales; family Asteraceae; genus Chrysanthemum; species Chrysanthemum makinoi. The sequence goes on along the minus strand of OU343220.1, from coordinate 322,044,379 downwards.
ACCTTTTTTATAAACTTTTAAATAGAATATTTAAGAAATTTATATTAAAAAAATGAAAAAATATTTATAAATTTATATTTGAAAAAAATACTTATAAATTTATATAAAAAAAATATTTATAAATTTTACAAAAAACTTGCCTGCGAGAACACGTATCAGACACCATTAGACAAAAGACAAAATCTACCCATTCTTTATTAAAATAAAATGGTTAATGTATTAAATGGATATGGGTCCACACAAACAACAATAGTGCAACACTTCTTCTTTTATCACCACATAGGACGAAATTTGTTACGACCACAAGGACGAATTGATTTGATGTGAGAGAGATAAAACCCAAACACTTCCTATATGGGGTGTTTGGTAGTAGGACCCATTATTTTTCATGATGATGTGCTCGTGCAATGTAAACTATCATTAGATCCTACCTGAATTAATTGTTTCTATTTTGTCAAAACACTTCGCGCGTTTTTTTTTAATGACTATTTATTCGTAATGTGAAAATGAATTGTTATTTGAATCGCGAATTTACAATCTTATAGTGTTTTGCGCAAAATAATTGGTAATTAGAAATTTCAGGCATTCGGTTAATCATAATGTGACAAATATCAGTAGGTTCTGGGTCTGTTTGGTAGGGGCTTTTTGAGGAGCTTTTAGCTTTTTGTAACAAAAATAATCTCGTTTAAAATAACTAGTTCCGTTTGGATACCTTAACTTCAAGCTTTTATTTTAAACAAATATATCATGAATGAAAAGCTGATTAATGAAGCTTTTTAAACATCTTGGAGCTTTTAAAACTTTAAATTACTGATATACCCTCAAAACATTTGTTTACAATTATAGATATATCATTTTATGTCATTATACATCTTATACTTATATTTAACAGCTAACTTACCAAACATTTTTATTGAAAAAAAGATACAGCTCGTAGTTCATGTTAACAGTTTTGCAGTTTACAGCTTGCAGCATACAGTTTATAGCTTACAGATAGTTTTGCTAAACATACCCAGAATTGGATAGCTAGCAAGAAGTAGTGCACACTAGATAAAACGCATTTTCCTCCTATTGTTCGCACCAAATTTACTTTTCTTGCTATTTTACTTTTGTCGTACTTAAGTTAATATTTGTCTTAAAACATATCTCTCACAAACCCGAAAAAATAATCCTCTCGAGTCTATAGATCAAATTGTCATACCTCTATGAACCCACCTCACTATTTTCCTAAAGAACGATTATCGAGTGATCTTACATATATTATACTACAACGGTTAGGTACACTGTCTAAGGGTCAACCACCACATCATCAACACCAAAGAGAAGGATCCGATAGACGTGACTATTATTGAGGATGTCAAACGTGGAATTCAAGCCAAATATCGTCACCAAACTAGTTTAGTTCATAGAATTTTATTTCTTTTGTCTTATTTTTTTTATTTCTTTTTTTTATAAACCGTTTTTATGTCTTTTATTTTATGAATAAAATTTTAAGTTTAGTTTAATTCGTGTATTATTTGAATAAATGAAGAAAAAATAGTGATGAAAGATAGTGTTTTTGGCTTAAGTATATAAATTATAAGTTTTGAAATTATAAAAGTAAAAGGTGATGTAATATCACTTGTTAGTATAACTTGGTGCTTTAACTTAACACTCAACCTTGTGCTTAAGACTTATTGTTTATGTAAGAAAGTTTTTTTTTCCCCATTTCATAGAATAATCATAATAAACTTAATTTCTAGATTCAAGAAAATTGATTTTGTGGTTATTCTTGTGTTGCTTTTATTCTCCATCCCGTGAATTTTTTTTTGTACATTTTGTTGAAAATAGACCTACAACAAGAAAGATGCTAAATGTATCATTATTCCTAAATAAGCTTATGAGTCAACAAAGTAAAGTATGTTTTTTGTTGAAACTTGAAAGTATCAATAATGTATCATCAAGAATCAAATCCATTGCAGTGTCTAACTTTTTAATGAGATTTGAGTAAATTACATTGTTCATCCTTGTGGTGTGTCTAAAATAACTAGTCCAGTCCTTTTCTTCTTCTTTTTTTTTTTTTTTTTTTTGCATTACTGATCCTTATAATGAAGTTTCGTAACACCATTCATCCCTATCTCTAACATATGTTAAACTTATCGTTAAAGCCACTCATGTGCAATGCTCATAAGGGTATGATAGTCATTTTAGGTTTCTATTTTCTTTTCTCTTTCTTTGGTTATTAAGTGTGACAGCAGTGTACAAATTTGTATAGAAATCAACATAAACTTGTTGTCATTCAGAGACTCCAAAGGACCAAAACATTCCGACCATTGTCTCACCACCACCCCATCTTCGAAACACATAAGAGTCATATACTAGACACTTTTAAATAATCACCCTCATCATCCAAAATACCCTAAATTGAAACTAAAAACCCTAATCTACAACAACAAACCTCCTCGAAATCAATTACATTTAAAATAAAAAATCAATGGCTGAAGAACGTAATTCATGAACAGGGACGAACCTACATGGGTGCCGAGTGTGGCACGGGATACACTCGATTTTATGTCACGAAGTCTAAAAAGAATTCAGAACTGTTGTTTTTTTTTTTATGTGCAACCCCTAATTTTTTTGCTACTTTTTTTTTCTTCTTATGATGTAACTTTAGTTAGCCCAACTGTTTTTTTGTTCAACACCCTTTAAAAAATCTTGGGTCCATCCCTGCTCATGAACATCGAAATGGATTTTTTTTTTTTTTTTTTTTTTTTTTTTTTTTTTTTTGGTCATGTTGACACTTGTGTGTATGAGTGGATATTTGGTTGGTAGGAGTAGAATGATGGAAAAGGAAGGAAAAGACTAATTCACCCTCACATGCTTTGCATACGATGAGACTAACGGTACAACTTAACGAATGTTAGGGATAGAGATGGACCGTGTTACCAAACTAAGTCGAGAGATTGTTGTAAGGATTTGCCTTAAACCATAGGGACAACGGTGTAACTTAAATATTCTCGCTTTTAACCCTCCTAATATTTCACCCTCTCTTTTTCAACCCAACAAATTTGCCCTTAGCTAAATTCACATAAACAAAATTTAACCTTATTGCAAATGAAAACTTACATCAACAGTGATATATTAATAGCTGAAAAGAAAAGGTGAAGAACAATATAACATAATGAAGTGAACAACAATAACACTAATAAATAAATTCATCTAAGAAACATTTATACCGTGGATGCACACACTTTAACTACTTTTCACTGTACTAAAAAGTTCTAGGAGCGGTAGGGAAGCTTACTAACTTTTTTCTATCGATTATACTACAACTGCTTATAAGTCTCGTGTACGCACGGTGTTTATACCTTAACCAAATTTATTTTAAAATTTTGGTTTAATATACGGGTATATAAGAATTGGACATGTTTAATGTTTTGTAATTGTGATAGTTCACGCACGGGTTCATTGTTGGCAGCCCTTCACAGGTCGTATATCAAGCCATCTACGATGCATGATTGCTTTATAGTTTACCATGGTGTGTGTTGGTGTGCGTATGAGATTTAGAGACAAAGTATACAAAGTATACGAATTGAATTAAAACATAGATGTGAACTATGCAAATAAATAAAAGACTTAAAACAGAATTGTTGTATTACAAATGAAGTTAGAGTCGATCCTATTTAATTAACATGACACGACACCATCATTAGCAATGAACCAATGTGACGTTTCATTGGTAACCGTTTTTTCCTAACTGCCCTTAACGGGCTTTAACAAACTAAACTACCAACTTTAACGGGATTGATCCAAACCCATGTCCTTCCCCATTTGACCCATAAGCATAAAAACATAAATAAAACATTGTATCTTTAACATACAAACATTAACGAGAGGTTTACATCTCCCCCCTAATTTTCTAAGTTAAATGCCGTGCCTTCCTTGGTCCTTCCTGCCTTCACGTAATGACGATAAAATCGTCATCGTTTGATGTGTTCTCCTTGCGACTTCCACTTGTGGTGCTTTCCATGTCGTCTTCTTTCTTGACTTCCTTATGAGCATACTTGAATCTTTTCTTTGGACTCTCTTCTTGTGCTTCCCCCACGTCAACACTTGTCATTGCATCGCCAAATGGTACTTCACCGACCATATTCAACATTGGCGTTCCATGCCCCGACCTCTGTTCTTCTTCGTAGTACACCTTGACTAGTGCTATGTATTCCCTATAGCACTCCTTCACATCATGCCCATTCTCCCGAGCCAATCCCAAAAGAATTGCGACATCGCCCCACATGTTGTTAAATGACACATTCATGTATCCTCCCATGTCATCCACAAACTTATATAACGCTAGCAAATCTATTTTGATTACCCCTACAACCGGTGGTAATGTCCCCAACACATCTTGCCCCATATAACCAAGATAAAACCACTCCAGCAATTCAACAAACTTCTTTCCCATGATTTCCCAATTCTTAAATACTAACTTGTCGATTTTAAGTAAATCCAAAAACGACAAAAAACGTGGTAAAGTATTTACCTTTAGATGATAAAGCGTTCCATTAAGACTAAGATATTCGTCATCAACATAGTCTTGGCTATCATCCTTGTCCATTTCCAACTCCTCCATTCCCTTTATCAAAGAGCATTCATCACTAGGGTCGATTGACTTATAATAATCTTCCATAAACTCTTGGTGATCCTTAATCATCTTTTCATCACCCATATCCACGGCTACTTCATCCTTGTCAAACATGTATCTAATTTGACACGTATCGTTGCCATAAGTCACGATAAACCCTTGGCCTTCGAGTTGGTTAATGCTTAACACGTTCATTGTGATTTCCGGCATGTAAAGCACGTTAGGAATCACAATACTTCCTTCTTTGTTATCAACAATTGCCTCTCCGACACCATAGGAGACAATAAATTTTCTTTCTTTCTCATCTTTTCCCACCACCTTAAATTGATTGATCATACGGTTGAAAAAAGCCCTTGTAGGACTCATATGTTTAGCATGAGTTTTGGTAACGTACCATATGTTATTCCAGTTTCCCTGGTCCGTCCCTTTTACCATAAAATCAGTCTCGACATGGACTTGTTCTGTTGGCCAATTGAGTGCTTCTTGAGTGCTTTGCGTGTTCTCCATTGATTGATGTAGATCGATTGGTTTTTTGTTGGTGCAATTCCAGTAAAAATGCCCTTTTACTTTACACATGTAGCAGCGAGATCTTCTCTATTTTCTGGAAGTTGTGGGGTATATTCCTGGTTTTGTGGGGGGCGGTTGGGAAAGTGGAAAACGGTTTGAATTCTTAACCGTTTGAGACGTAGAAGTATTATCCCATAATAATTGTTTCCCTTCACTTGATAACCGTTTCTTTTTTGCTTCCCATTTGGAACCTTTTGGAATTACATCCCTTTGTAAAAACTTCTTATTTAACGTCACTCTTGTACTCCTTCTAGATGGCTCGTTCCAGGATTCGGAACGTGGGCTCTGGTACCAATGTTGGCAGCCCTTCACAGGTCGTATATCAAGCGATATACGATGCATGATTGCTTTATAGTTTACCATGGTGTGTGCTGGTGTGCGTATGAGATTTAGAGACAAAGTATACAAATTGAGTTAAAACAAAGATGTGAACTATGCAAATAAATAAAAGACTTAAAACAGAATTGTTGTATTACAAATGAAGTTAGACTCGATCCTATTTAATTAACATGAAACGACACCATCATTAGCAATGAACCAATGTGACGTTTCATTGCTAACCGTCTTTTCCTAACTGCCCTTAACGGGCTTTAACAAACTAAACTACCAACTTTAACGGGGTGTTTGGATCAAGCATTGATCCAACCCATGTCCTTCCCCATTTGACCCATAAGCATAAAAACATAAATAAAACATTGTATCTTTAACATACAAACATTAACGATAGGTATACATTCATACTATAAGTACAACTAATAATTATATTTCAACTATTTATGTTCGGTGTGTTCTTATAAGTTGTGCTTTCATTTTGATATATATAATTCCATGCATCTACTGATTTTTGCTATTGCAGCTAATATAAATTTAGGGTTAGTCGTATATTTATTTTTTTAACCTGGTACGTGAGAGTTATTAAACGTGGATTAGGTTTTGCAAATGACTACAACTAATAATAATATTTCAACTATATTTGTTCGGGTTTGAAAGTTTGACAAGCCCTTTATATTATATGCTTTTGGTTGGAGGAAATACTCCTATTTTTAACCAATATTAATGTTGACAAGTGTTGTCCCAATATCTAGATCAAAGTTTGTAGATTGCAAAGTAAAAGTAATATGAATAAGTAAATTGTCTATTAACTTCTAAACGTTACAAATGTGTTCGTATATATACAATCTAATCGGTATGTTCCAACCATTGTGATGGTTCGGTTTGTAACTTCCTGTAACTGCCATCTCATAACCGTTTTTCGGTTATTATGTTTCTAGTTGACGAGTTTGGTCCTTCGTCTAATAATATTTACATATGAAGCATAAAGATTAAGGTTATTGGTTCACATTCTCCTCCTTAATCTCAATCGTTGCTTCGTCCTAAATCTTGAACTCCGAGCATTTGTCGCATAGTCACGAACTTCAATCTTGGTAGAGCCTTCGTTTGAATATCTGCTCTTTGTAGTTCTTCGCTGACATGTTCCACATTGATGTGCCCATTCTCTACGCTTTCACGAATGAAATGGTAGTGAATATCGATGTGCTTGCTTCGTCCATGAAAAATTGGGTTCTTGACGAGTGCTATTGCTGAAATGTTGTCGACCTTCAGCGTTATCCTTTTCTCTTCCCATCCAGTTAGTTCACTAAGCAATCGCTTTAACCATAAGGCTTGACATGCTGCTGCAGTAGCCGCCATGAATTCTGATTCACATGATGATAGCGCCACTGTTGGTTGCTTCTGAGTACACCAAGTAATAGGTGACTCTCCGAAATAAAATACTATCCCAGTAGTTCCTTTTCCTTGATCAGTGTTGATTCCATAACTACTGTCGCTGTAACCTGTAATCTTGCAGCCGCCTTCTTGCTTGTATATTATGCCATGCTCCTTTGTTCCTTTGATGTATCGGATTACTTGCTTTACCGCCTTCAGGTGATGATCCTTCGGGTCTTGCATGAATCTACTGAGTAGTCCGACTGAGTAACTAAGATCTGGTCTTGTATGCAGTAAGTACCTGAGACTTCCGATTAAGCTTCTGTAATAAGTTGCGTCAACTGAGTTTCCATCTTCCGCCTTGACCAAATTAGTACCGATATCCATAGGTATCTTCGTATCATTGCTGTCTGCCATACTTGTTTCCTTCAAGATCTTGTTTATATATCCTGTCTGCTTGATTGTAATCTCTCCTCCTGTCTGTGTAACTTCTATCCCAAGATAATAAGCTAACAATCCTAAGTCGCTCATTTCAAATATATCCTTCATCTGGGATTTGAATTCTTCGATTTCTTTCCTTGGAGTGCCTGTGATTATCAGATCATCTACGTAGACTCCAACTATAAGTGTAGAATTCTTGTTCCGCTTTGTATAAACTGCTTGTTCGAGATTACACTTCTTAAAGTCTAAAGACTTTAACGTTTGATCAAGCTTCACATTCCAAGCTCTCGGTGCTTGCCTTAAGCCATATAAAGCTTTAGTAAGCTTATAGACTTTTCCTGAGTTTCCTTGTTGAATAAATCCTTCAAGTTGTGTAACGTAGACTTCTTCCTTTAAATCTTCATGTAAAAATGCCGATTTTACATCTAAATGATGTACTTGCCATCCGTGATATGCCGCTAATGCTAATATCAACCAAACTGTCTCTATTCGAGCAACCGGTGCAAATACTTCATAGAAGTATATTCCTTGTTCTTGTACATAACCTTTTGCCACTAACCTTGCTTTGTATTTGATGATATTTCCTTTTGCATCCCTCTTGGTCTTGTAAACCCATTTGAGTCCTATTGCCTTTTGATTTTCTGGCAATGTAGTAAGAGTCCATGTATTGTTTTTGTTGATTGAATCCAATTCAATCTCCATGGCCTCAATCCATTTATCATCTGTTGATGCTTTCTTGTAATTACGTGGTTCTTCTTCCGTAAATAACAAACTTTGTGGTTCAACTCTACGTGCATACTTGTATATTTCCGTCATATCTCTATATTCACGTACGGGTGTATCATCAAATCTATCTCTTGAGTTCTCTACAGAACTAGTAGTAGCTTCTTCTTCCTCTTCTGAGTGTGGGTCGTAATTGTATGTTGGTGGTGTGATTGGTGAAACTGGATCAGGAGTCTGATCTTGTTCATGATACGTGTTGTCCTTATTTTCTGTGTTGACTGGTGTAAGGTTTTCATTGTCAACTCCTTCTACCACAAAACTAGCCCAAAATGTGTCTTGTGTGCTCGTATCCTCTTCATCTTTGTTCCAATCCTACAGTTTTGTTTCCATAAACTTTACGTCCCTACTAACATGTTTCTTCTTGGCTATTGGATCATATAACCTACATGCTTTTGATCCTTCCTCTACTCCTAAGTAAATCAATGGTATGCTTCTGTCGTCCAGCTTCTTTAAGTGAGGTATCGTTATCTTTTCATAAGCTGTGCATCCGAATATTCTTAGGTTTTCCAGATTCGGTTTTCTGTTGTAGAGTGCCTCATATGGAGTTTTATCTATCAGGGCCCTCGTAGGTACCCTATTGAGTATGTAAATTGCATGTTTAACTGCTTCCGCCCAAAAAGTTAAAGGTAACTTCATCGCTTTCATCATACTCCTTGTAGTTGATAATACTGTCCTATTCCTTCTCTCCACTACTCCATTCTGTTGTGGGGAGTACGTGTTGTGGGGAGTACGGTGCTGTCAACTATCGTGCTATTACGTTTTCCTTACAGTACCTTGTGAATTCACCACCTCTATCCGTTCTTAGCATCCTTATTTTCAATTTCATCTCCATTTCTATCTTCTGTCTAAATTCCTTGAATGTACTAAATGCCTCATCTTTCGATGTAAGAAAGTAGGCCCACATAAAACGTGACAATCGTCCACTAGCAAGAAAATGAGTTTCTTGCCTGAGTGTGTTGCTGGACTTATAGGACCACAAAGGTCTCCATATACTAAGTCCAACGGGTTCTTTGATCAGAATTTAGCTTGGTTTGGAAATGGTGTTCTACTGTGTTTTCCCAATAAACATGCATCACAAATCTGTCTGGCATGATTTATTCTTGGAATTCCTTCTATTGGACCTTTCCTAGTCATCTTGTTAGTATCGTCAAAGTTCAGATGACCTAATCTAGCATGCCATAACCATGCTTGGTTATCTATATTTGCTAAGAGACGCTTCTATCTGTAACTGAATCATGTAGAGTCAATTCTTAGATCTTTCTACTTTCATCAACAACTTCTTGTTCTTATCATACAAAGTCAACTTGTTTCCGTCCATAATGACCTTACAACCTATTTCCGTAAGTTGTCCTAGACTAAGTATGTTGCTCTTGAGGTTTGGTATGTAGTATACTTCCGATACTACTTTCTGTTCCTGGTTCTTACAACCTAATAAGACCCTCTACCCATTATCTGTACATACGATCCATATCCAAAACGTACTCGTCGTGTTACGCTTTCATCAATATCCCTAAAATGACTCTTTATTCCCGTCATATGGTTACTTGCACCATTATCTAAATACCATATGCTTGCGTCCGCTGTAGCATATTTCTTTGGTTGAATTTGTTCTTCATTCAACAACACTTCCTTGTGTTCAGTTTCGTGCATAGTCATTAGTAGTGATGGTTCATCGTCTTCTAAGATAAGGTTTGATTGTTCCTGAGTTGCTGGTGTTCCTCTACAATTCTGTTAGTGCAAATATTACGATATTTAATCTATACAGTCTCGTTTGTTTTGATTGATGACAAACATGTAACTTGTAATACATAACGTAAAATGTACAAGTGACTTGTAATCACACTTTGTCTCAACATACATTCAACACCTCTCGATGACTCAAGTCCTCATATGTTACAACACAGGTTCGTACATGTTTGTTATGTGGCATTATGATCAAACCCATTAACAAATCATTTAGAATGTTTAAAATACGTTTAGAGTTACTAAGTATTTTAATAGGTTAACCATTCTATTTCGAACCTCATTTTACATTTTGCATTCACAAGTATTTCAAAAGGTAACTAGACATTTTATTAACTAGTTACATAATACATTTTACAAGTTTACTTTGATAAACTCTTTAATCTAAAAATGAAAATACATATTACATCATGGCATGTATCATCTTTGAAATCCTTGGAAGATCACTTGAATATTTTGGTTAGATTAACACTCAATATATCAAATGTGATCTTAGTAAGATTTGGTAATATCTTGGAAAGATTTGAAGAAAGATTTTTTAGATTTTCTGTCAGGCACTCACGGCACCAAATTGTATAAAGGACGGAACCCTTTTAAGGGCTCCTTGGTCCGTGGACGCTCCTGACCACTTTTGCCTATAAATATAAGCCAATTGTTTTCCCATTTCTTCACCACTTCAAATCACATCTTCTCTACCTTCTTGCATACATTTAGATTAATCATTAACAATGTAGTAACATACATTAAACACCCTAATGATCATGATCATAATTCTTCTAACATTCATCTTTGTTGTAAGCATACTCTTTGATCAACCAAGGAAAGCTTGGAGATCTAGCCATCCCCACTCACCACAAGCTGGAGATCTATCACAACAAGTTTAAGGAACTTGTAATCTTCATCATGAAGGCCTCCTATCAATGGAAGTTCATTTAGAAGTAGTTATTCATATCCATTAGACATTTGTGTCATGGATCATTAGTGTAAACATCATTGCATCATAACAACACTTTCACCAAACTAGATTAGATGGTTTATGTGTTTGTGCCATAAAACACAAGGTTTGTTATGTTGGGCCATAAAACATAATGGGAGTGGTTGTACCCTTGTAAAAGAACTCGACATCTAGCTTAGTGTCGGAAATATTGTATAGGCGACGTTAGGTTGGTTCTACCTCGAACTAGAACCCGGTATTTAGCTTTGTACCGAAAAAGTGTAAGCGACGATTGTAAGGTTTTCTCCGCCGAGAAGGGAGCTTGTTGATTTAGTAAAGTAACTCTCGAGTTGGGTACTCGGGGAGTGGAGTAGGGCGGAAAGGAGATCCGTGACCGAACCACTATAAATCCTCGTGTTCGGTTTGCACTTTCCTTTCTTTATCTCTTTACTTTTATACTTGCACTATACTATCATTTGTGATGTGGTTTGATGTTCATGATTGTGTGACAACTTGGTTTACCATGCTTTATATTAGTCACAAACAATAATTGGTACTTTCATATTATAACAAGCTTCATAAGCGATTTGATACTAAAGATCTAAAGTTTTTAAACGGTAACGTATTCACCCCCTCTACGTTTTCACAATTGGTATCTGAGCCACGTAGCTCGTATTTTCAAAACAAATGGTTTTAAAATAGAGTACGATCCATGTATCAAATTACCATTGAAGCGAAAAATAATATGAAAAATGCTTTGCTTGTTATACTTAGAAATTTTGTTGTTAAATGTAACTTTGTATACAAGCTTGAAGGTTTTCTTGAAAAATAAAATAAAAGTTTGTTGAAAGAACTAGTAAGTATTGTATTGTGTGCTTATAGAAAATTTACGAAGAAATATGATTTTAAAGGAGTGTTTGGGATAACTATAAATTTAGTTGAAAAATCACCTCCGTAAATGTTTAAGATAAGTTGCATAAGTAGATATGTAGTTAAATATGTGTATTATATGTTTACTATCAAATCTAGTAAGTCACACACGTTTTCTCTATGTCAAATAATAGTTTTGGTGAATCTGTCTCAGAGGACCACGTCACCAAATCTTATAAAGGGCGGATCCCTTTATTTGGTTCCTTGGAATTCGTTTGCACAGTATGCAGTTTTTTTGACCAACTTCAAAAAATCATAACTAATTAACCGTAAGTCCGTACAAGTCGAGCCACCTATCATTTTAAAGGGAATTGAGTCTACTTTCATTTAAAAATACTCTCATGGCCTGAGTCTAGTTTTAAATAAGTGAAATAGACCAAATACTACAGTATGTCTAAGATATTAAGTTTCGCTTTAACATAAAAACTCAAATTTTTGAATCAAGAAATTTAAGTTGGTATTCTTAGAACTTTGATACAATTTCTTTTCAAACTAAATAATTTGGTAATATGTTTAAAGGAAACTAATCAAGCTTGGTATACATCATCATATTCAAAGGCAAAATGACGAAAAGTGTTTTTTCTTTACGCTATGCTAAATGACCACTTGTTTATGTTGTTTGCATATATGTTGATTGCTTTTTTTCAAATGGTTGTTTAAAATTGTTTATTTGCATAATACAAGTGTCAATCTTGCCATGTTATTTATTCACTTGTTCGACGATTTCTTGTTTATGCACAATAGGACATTTGCTAGATTTTGTGCAATAAGTTGAAAAATTGTTTTACCATCGCTTGTAGAATTAGATCACTTTCTTTGCATAGATTATACTAACATCTCGCATAACTTATGAAATGTCATAACTCACTTAGCAATAAGTACTAAGTAAATTAGTCAAGTACTTTGAAAAATGGAGGTTTTAAGAGAGTGTTTGGTTCAAGGACAAAAACAATGTTGTATGATGTAATTTACTTGTTTTTTCTTTGTAGGATGATAATATGACTTAAAACAATGTTGTATGCTAACCGGCTTATGCAGGGGGATAGCACAAGTGTGTTATCAAATTTTACCCATTTTCACTTTCACGTGAAAATCGTTAGCCCTTGGTCAAAGTCTATGCTCCACTATGTTTGTATATGTGTTATCGACTTTTCCTAACTAGAAATAATTAATGTCACATGTTTTAAGCAAAATTTCAGTGTTTCGGAAAGTCCCCGACACCTAAAAAATGGGTCTCAGTAAGATTTCGTCTCCACGGACGACGGCACCATTAATTTGGTTCCGTGCTTGTTATGGATTTTGGTACCGCCACACACATGCAGGCGGACCAAAGGCACCAATTTAAGGGTTCCTACTGTAAAGAAATGGTGTCGTGGATCCTACAGGTAAGTTGTTGAATTTTACTAAATCCCGCAATCTAATTTACCAAATTTCGTTTCTAGGATAGTTGTTAATGCATATCTTTCATACCTCACTCAACACATCCTCAATGGATTAACTTAGGATGTTTGACATGATCTTAGACACTTCCATCTCATTAGAAACTACCATCTTTGTATGGATTAACATCAAATCCATGAATCCTTAGTTCCATAAATCAACACATTCAGGATGGTCATTTTCACACCTTCACTATTACTTTTCCTTAAACTTAGCATTTCTTAAAGCAAAGTCAAAATGACTAAATCCTCAACCTCAAATAATTCACTTAAGAAAAACCACTAGGATTAGCATTCGATCTTGTTGCTTCATTAACCTGAACTCTTCATCCTCAGACTCATTACCTCTCAACATCACATCACCCATTCAAGATGTGAACTTTCTAAACTTAAGTACTCCAATTCCACCACCAAAATAACCCACCATTATGACCTCTTCACAACCATCCAAAAATACCTTCACTACCAAAGTCTCCAAAACTTGTACCTATCAAACTTTGGGCAACACCACCAACATCTACTCATCTATTTACGGATAACTTAGATGACTTGCCACTTAGACTAACAAATCCGGACTCATTATTTTCAAAGATATCATACACAAGTCTAACATGACTTTAGATATTGCTTTGTATCTACATGTATTTCCTCACTTGGTTAACATGAAAATAATGTGTCATCCTCCAAGACGATAAGTATTTACATAGAGTCATAACTCACATGTATGTTAAAGAGTCTTGCTATCCTCGAGTTCAATCTAAGCTTTATAATCTCAACAAATTAGGATTGACAACTTAAGTATTTCATCTGAAATATTCAATTATATGCGACTTACGATTGTAGTCATTAAAAGTCATATCCGAAAAATCAACACCCAAGTATTTTAACAACAAATGTTAAAACACTAATCCTAAAATGAATCAAACACTTATCTTGTCTCAACTAGAATACTTATCCAAAACAAACAACCCACTGTGTCACTTATCCCTCTTTGACACCTACTACCCCCTTCCATCTTTTGGCACCATTAAGTGTGTTGCTCATGAACTTCCAAGAGCACCCTTTAAACCAAACGTGCCCTTTCAAGGAGAACCTATACCTCAGCCCATAAGCTTCATAGACATACCCAAAACTTCAAGCACTTCACCCACTAGTTGTAGCCACCAGTGAACCATAAGAATTAGCATCCGTACTTTTTGTGTTCAACATCTATGGACAAATAATCAACCTAAGTACTCCCATAGCACAACAAACCCCTACATCACCACATCCTTATTTAGACACACTAGAAGACCTACCACCTAGATCAATCAATCCACCATCCTTACCATAATTTGAATTCGTTGAGTGTATTGCTCAAAAAGCCCTTGTGTCCAACACTTGTCCTGAATCAAATGCACGTTTGAACAAACTCAAACATCCTTTTCCACATATAAGGACTTAGATAATTCATTATGGCTAGAACCTCAACTATCAAATAAGCATGGTGCTCTTGGTAATTGTTGTCAATTTCCACTAGGTATAAGTAGTACTACCTTCACAAATTATCAAAGTATTAGTAATACTTTGTCGTTAAACTTCTGCATAAATTTCGTTAAACCTCAAATCAACATTTTAACAACATATGTTAAAATGCAATCTCAAAGCCAACATCATACACCCCAAGCAACAATGACTCTTGAGGAGTATACATAAGAAACTCGAGTGAATTCATCTTGTCATCATCTAGTGAATATAATCTTGAGACCAAGTTTATTTAGATGGGACTATCCAATTCAAACACTTTGGCTTCATATCTTCATTTAGGAAAACATGATGTTTTGAAAAACATTATGCCTAAGAAATCATGCGTTAAGTATTCATCTTGTTAAAAGGATATTGTATATCCTATGCATTATTCTCTTCTTGCGACATAAATGGTTGTGTTACAAGAGATTTCATTACACCTCATTGGCTAAATGATCTTGAAACGAACAAGTTCTATGAACTAGCATATCCAATTCATCTTGTCATACTTATTTTCATAAGCATGATAACTTTATCCCATGAGATAATCTCATTTGTTGAAAGATACTATTTGTATCCATTTCCTTTCAAGCGTACATCATAACCTAACCTTGCTCAAACCTTGTGCACATCCAAGGTTAAAACTACACATCTCTAGAACATACACATGATCTATTGAAGTTAGTAACCTTATTTAGATTCTTGTCAAATAAAGTTCCAAAGAGCTTTCTTGAGAACATTCTTAATTTAACATATTCCATTCCCTAGTCTTAGATAATCAAATCACTTTTAAAGTATACACTTCAACATAAAAGATGTCATCCATTAGATCATACAATTAGCTATGTAATTTGAACAACCTTAGATTCTAAACACAAGATTAAAACATATTGTTTATCAACACACCATTGTTAAAATTCATGTGTATAACATGACATCTTCATCACCTTAGTTATATTGCATATTAGTTGTGTCACATTAAGCCAAGTATTGGTAAACTATCATCTTTTATGCACTTTAATAGGCAAAAGTAGGAGTTCCCATCTTTCTAACATGAGAATGACTATTGGAGAACCTATTGCACTAGAAACTCAATTTGACCTAACGGTTGAATTGCTTCCTGGAGAAAAGTTGGGTATGTGGAATCACCCGTAAAATGGTCGGTGTTTAGCCTTAATAGAGCACCGCTAGTAATAGTCTCATATTCATTCTCCAACTTGAAAAATCTGTTTCCTATACTTGCCTAAAGTAAGTGTTAAAACATTGATAGTTTGCCTCGCTTTAGGAATACTAATCAAACAAGTAGTATATATGACTTTTCTTTTAAAACCACTTGCATTGCACTTACATGTGTTGATTACATGTTCTTGTTTGATCCGATAAGTTGATTTGACATTATCTTAGTGTTTGATAACTAGTCAAATGTGTAAACCTTAGTACGGTTTTATCTTTATAATGCTTGTATTCTTGTTTCATGCTACTAAACGTTTAAACCTAAACTTTATTTGCATGATACTTACTTTGAATTATTTTTAGCATGATTAACATGTTACTTATGAACTCATAATATGCCATTTTGATAAGTGATAATTTTGATATGATATATTTGTGTTTGAAAGCTATTAGTTGGCATTCATTATATCTATGTGTAGTACGATCCAAATGATACATGCTCCAAATTGTTATGTCTTAAACATGGCTTGCATGAATCTTTCATCTTGCTTCTTTTGCTTCTTGTCACACTATTTGTTTGCTACGTGTGCACATATAATCTGTCAAAGTGCTTTTGGTATGACAAACTTTTAGAAGCCTTTTTATCTTACAAATTAATCACATAGATTATTGTATATCCAAGTATGCTTAAATGTCTAAGTCTAACGACAAAACAATCTCATAATGAAATGTCTTGAATAAAGTCGTATTCTTGCATAATATGATTGTTTTGATGCTATCTTGTTTGGTGATTTCTTGTCTACTAAGTGCAATGTGTTGTTTTTGCTTATATAATATGTTATCATTTGATTTCTATCATGTTAACATCTTTTGTCACTAACAAATTTGTTTTGTAGGTTGATAACAAATTATTTGTTATCTCACTTGGTTCTAACTTTTATATGCTCATTTTGCATAATCCCCTTTATTGCTACGTAGATTAGTACTATGCTTTATGGGACCCCTACACTTGCATATAGTTTAAAAGCATATAGAATTAAGTTCTAGAGGTTTGGCTTTGCATTTTTGTCTTTCAACCGACCTCTTTCCAAATCTAATTTTTGCTTCCATTTTCAAAAATCACCTCCACCATTATTTAGTTATAACAATACTCTAATCCTCTTCACTTCCTATTAGGAAACCACATGCCTCATCATACGATCATCTCGTATTAATCGAGAAAAGGTACGTGACTTTAAGGATGAAGTTCATTGTATGCTAACCATCATCCAGGAAAACATCACTAAGCTCATCTCTTTCGTTAACCCGAATAACCTCCTAAACACTTTGTTGTCATTCCTTATTTGATACATTACACATTATGTTGGATGTCCACCAATTAAGGGGAGAGAAATCCATTCACATAATTGTCTTTTGTCAAATTTTATGTCTCTTAGACTCTAAAATACCAACACATAGGTAAACACCACTTAGCTAAAACGGTTCATGAAACCACAACTAGTTCAACCTTTTTAACCTTATATCACAAGTTTGCACCAATACCTCATCAAGTGAAAAAGCATCATGTGTTTTAACTTCTTCATCTCCACAATCAACAAATCTAGGATTTTCCTTAAACTAGCACCTTACAACTTCACTATCTAGAACACCATCATAGGATCTTATCCTTTTTTCAAACTTGACATATGTCATACATGTCATTGTGCATTAAGCGATATATTAATCAAAACCGCCATTCCCAACACCTTTTCAACCGTTGGTCATCCAACTCTCACTCATATGATGTCATTCTCATCCTCATATAGGTACTCATTATTATTAGTTGTTTTACATATTGTCTTCACTTAACTTTCAATGTCATAATCATCCATTATTTGGTCAAAACCATGTGTAATACTATCTCTTCCATTGTCACCTAGAATAGATCATTTTTGTATCAATCAATGAGCAGTTATCTTCATGTCTATTCATATTTTCTTTACTCTTCGTCTTGGTCACTTGACATTACGAAAGGATTGCATGAGTCCATATTTTTATATTTTCTATACATACGAGTTTCTAACTCCTTAATAGCTTCCTACCTAATCACCACCACCTTCCATCACAACTTTCACTAATCATCACCACCATGGATTAGCGAAATCTTACATTATAAATCTCGAGTCATATACCATCACCACATGAATCCTACTAGTAAACCGACACCAACACTAGCACCACTAGTTTTAACTCTTTATATTCCAACTTCACTTCATATCTTCTTTCTAGGAACTATTTTGTAGACTTTTATCATATTATATTCTCACTTTTCTTATGATTGTAATTAGGAGACTACACTTCATGAGATCTTTGATTATATCATTTATATATATCACATATATACATCTTATTTTTCTTTGTCAAAAAAATGAAATATATTGCACTAATGTTCTTCATTGTAGGTTCATCATCATATACACTAGATTGTATATAACTTACTCATCTAAGGATGAAGTTTGCATCAATTATTTTTCTTATTTTAGGTGCTTCTTGACACTCTCGAACAAGGAGGAATATCCTTTAAGCACTCATATTGCATCGTCTATACACTTGGTTGTATATGACATATTTGTCTAAAGACAAAGCTTCTATTATACTAATATTTATTTTGAAGGTTCATCTTGAAGCCCTAGAGCAAGGGGAGCTTCGTCAAATTCTTGAATGCATCTTATACGCACTTTGTTGTATATCACTTACTCGTCCAATGATGAATATAGTTTTGCACTAATATTTGTTTTGTAGTTTTTAATCATACCACGGCGCCTCAAACAAGGGGGAGCAACCGTCAAAGGGGAGCATGCACGCATTTAGCATCATTCTCACTTTTCAACAAGCATTTGTGCCGATAAAAGTGGAGAAAATAGGATAACATTGCTATGCATTTTTTTCATATATTTCTCATAATTTTTGTTGCATAAAACTAACCTTGATGTAGGTTAAGCCTCTTTATTTGATCCATGGATCCGCTACCAAACAAGGGAAGGATTGAAGTGGATGATTTAACTTCACTAGGGATGATGCAAGCTCGCCTTTTTGGGAGAAATAAAGTTAAACTCCAAGGACTGCCCTTTTTGTTTCGACAAAGGGGAGAAGATGTAAGGAGAAGGTAATGTAAAAGTAGTAAGGATACAAGTAACCTTTTACATTTTACTTTCTATTACGTTTACATATCTTTGTCATCATCAAAGAGGGGGAGATTGTTAGTGCAAATATTACGATATTTAATCTATACTGTCTCGTTTGTTTTGATTGATGACAAACATGTAACTTGTAATACATAACGTAAAATGTACAAGTTACTTGTAATCACACTTTGTCTCAACATACATTCAACACCTCTCATGTCGAGAATCCTCATATGTTACAACACAATTTAAAACATGTTTGTTATGTGGCATTATGATCAAACCCATTAACAAATCATTTAGAATGTTTAAATTATGTTTAGAGTCACTAAGTATTTTAATAGGTTAACCATTCTATTTTGAACCTCATTTTACATTTTGCATTCACAAGTATTTCAAAAGGTAACTAGACATTTTATTAACTAGTTACATAATACATTTTACAAGTTTACTTTGATAAACTCTTTAATCTAAAATAAAAATACATATTACATCATGGCATGCATCATCTTTGAAATCCTTAGAAGATCACTTGAATATTTTGGTTAGATTGACACTCAATATATCAAATGTGATCTTAGTAAGATTTGGTAATATCTTGGAAAGATTTGAAGAAAAGATTTTTAGATTTTACATCGAGGCCACGGCACCAAATTGTATAAGGATAGAACCTTTTAAAGAACTCAGTCTTCAGTCAATATCAACATGCATTAAACACCCTAATGATCATGATCATAATGCTTCTAACATTCATCTTTGTTGTAAGCATACTCTTTGATCAACCAAGGAAAGCTTGGAGATCTAGCCATCCTCACACCACAAGTTGAAGATCTATCACAACAAGTTTAAGGAACTTGTGATCTTCATCATGAAGGCCTCCTATCAATGAAAGTTCATTTAGAAGTAGTTATTCATATCCATTAGACATTTGTGTCATGGATCATTAGTGTAAACATCATTGCATCATAACAACACTTTCACCAAACTAGATTAGATGGTTTATGTGTTTGTGGCATAAAACACAAGGTTTGTTATGTTGGGCCATAAAACATAATGGGAGTGGTTGTACCCTTGTAAAAGAACTTGACATCTAGCTTAGTGTCGAAATATTGTATAGGCGACGTTAGGTTGGTTCTACCTCGAACTAGAACCCGTTATTTAGCTTTGTACCGGAAAAAAGTGGCGGCGATTGTAAGGTTTTCTCCGCCAAGAAGGGAGCTTGTTGATTTAGTGAAGTAACTCTCGAGTTGGGTACTCGGGGAGTGGAGTAGAGCGGAAAGGAGATCCGTGACCGAACCACTATAAATCCTCGTGTTCGGTTTGCACTTTCCTTTCTTTATCTCTTTACTTTTATACTTGCACTATACTATTGTTTGTGATGTGGTTTGATGTTCATGATTGTGTGACAACTTGGTTTACCATGCTTTATATTAGTTACAAAAAATAATTGGTACTTTCATATTATAACAAGCTTCATAAGCGATTTGATACTAAAGATCTAAAGTTTTTAACGGTAATGTATTCACCCCTCCCCCTCTACATTTTTCACAAAATTCTTTTTAAGATGTCGATTTTATGACACACAGCAGCATTTTACCTTACTTTCATCCACTCATTAGCATTCTTATCGAACTCTCTTTATAACTAGAGTTCCCTCCATGAGTTGTTTCTATTCTTATTTTGCGGTTCCTAGTGAGAAATTTGATTTTACCTCCACGTTTGTAAAAGCGTTTTCCTATTTCTCACAGTGTTAGCCGTAATGCTTGATATAGATTTTCACGGCTTCTACTTGTCCTCCTTTCCCAAGTTTTATCCCTTCCTCAGAAATACCTTGAGTCTTCCAATGATCTCATCTAAAGTGATATGGAAATTAGTCGGTTGTTTGTTCTATGGATGCTACTATCGAATGAACCTATGCGGTGTGAGTCTAATAGTTTTTTTAACTAAAAGTGATTCATCCAAGTTTCCCTAATTCTTTTTGCCTTAAATTGGCATAGCCGTTTAGATTTAGTTTGCAAATGCATCCTTGTCTCATCTTCCTTCATCACGAAGTGAGTTAAACCCAATCATCAATGATTGTAATCATGCTTTACACTCTATCTTCTCCAAGCGTGTGTCTTTTCTTTACTTGAATCCGCAAATCCTTTGTAGATCTCACAACCCATTACTTGTAAGATCACATCTTCCGTCAACGCTTGATATAGGAAGGCAGTTGTTGCCTTATCCTTCTTATCATCAACTTATGTATCTACCTTTG
This sequence comes from Chrysanthemum makinoi, assembly GCA_910596185.1. Lineage (NCBI taxonomy): Eukaryota > Viridiplantae > Streptophyta > Magnoliopsida > Asterales > Asteraceae > Chrysanthemum > Chrysanthemum makinoi. Next base: position 322,023,117 of record OU343220.1, on the reverse strand, counting down.
GTTCTATTGCTTCCCATAAGCCATGTGCCTCTAGCATAACCTTAATTTGTATAACATAAACTGTGTAGTTTGTGGTTTTCAACTTAGGGCATTGATATTGTGCAATAGGTGTTCACGGGTTTTGTCGTAGTTGATGTGCTTGCTATGTAAAATTAGAAATGATCATTTTGAAAGTGCTTAGTATCTTCACTTTCTAATTTAATGGTATTTATCCTTCTATTGTGATCTTTCTATAAAATATGGGAATATCTAATCTTCCGGAATCCTAATATCGGGATCAATAAATAGTTCTACAAGGTTTTCCTAATAGTATGAAATAAATATTCTATACTATTCTAATAAAAATGAAATCCAGAAAGTTTAACTTGTGACACGTCGTGCGATGAATACAAGTGTATTCCCTTTAGAAAACTGCGTTAGTAAGTATGGATTTACCAACGTTTGTTGCTATTCCAAGTTGGTTCCCTTTTTTCCTTGCCTTGCCTCGTTGTAACCCTTGATGTTTTGTTCAGCCTTGATTTGAAACACCAAGTTTTTCTCTTGAAATGATTTCTAAGTTTTAGGCCTCAGCACACAGCCGACCAAGAAAGCGTCACCGGCCTCTTTTAATGTATGGGATTCGAACAAACCTTTGTAATAGAAATCTTTCTTCAACCGAGCCCAGTAACATCCTACGTCTTGTTTTTTCTATTCTCGAAATTACGAATGAATTTGTACCCTCCGAGTGAAAACAAAACTATGTCGAATTGATTTTCTTTCCAACAAACCGAAAACAAATTAAGTTTTTCTTTTCTTGTTCCTCCACTCTGTAGCGTCTCTCCCTTTGTATGTTATTTGATTTTCTTATACCGAAACCAAACTTCCCACATACAAAACTTGGTACCAAGATGGTAACCAAATCTCCGAAACAAATACGGTTTATACGATCTCTTTCCGTTCTTGTTATTCTTTGTATTAGTCCAGGCACTACTCCTTATAAGCGAGCTCTTCTTTCCTTGTCCGCGTCACGTGTTATTTCTTCCCACAACAACGTTTTCAGCGTGTTTCCGTGTATTCTTCTACTTTGAGTTTGAATATAACCGGTTTTCTCAAAGTATTTGCCCACTCGCTCTCTATCAGGAACAAAGTGTATGAAATCTTCTTCCTTCTGTATTTATGCGTAACATGGTTTCCCACCAATCCGTTTGGTGTAAGCGTTTGCAATCCCTACGTAGCGATGGTGCACTATCTTCTCATTATGCTTATTCATGTTTGTTTTCTCTTGGAAGTAGAGAGAAAAACAAAATCCTTTTTAACAGAAAATTCATTCGTATGAAATGGTTGTTTCAGTACGTATAGAAAACAAAATGTTTTATGCGTATTCTCCTTGGGTTCTTCTTATGCGTATAGTATCTTGGTAACCAAAAACGAAGCATTAGTCCTATGCTCTTGATGCCAATTGTTGTCCCAATATCTAGATCAAAGTATATAGATTGCAAAGTAAAGTAATATGAATAGTAAATTGTCTATAACTTCTAAGCGTTACAAATGTGTTAAATTATATACTACTCAGTCCCATAATAATTGTCCACTTTGACTTTTTCAAATCTTTTTACCATAAATATTTTTATTTGTATAATATAATACTTGATGAAAAATATATGAATAGATTGGTTTTAAATGTATTTTTATTTGGTATAATTTTCATCAAGTATTATATAACACAAATAAAAATATAAATGGTCAAAGTTAAACAAGAAAGACTCATAAATAGTAAAAGTGGTCAATTATTATGGGGCCGGAGGTAGTATACATCTAATCGGTATGTTCCAACCATTGTGATGGTTAGGTTTATGTAACTTCTGTAACATATCTCATAAACGTTTTTGGTTATTATGTTCTAGTTAGAGTTTTAGTCCTTGCGTCTGATAATATTTACATATGAAGCATAAAGATTAAATTATTGGTTCACAACAAGGTCTAAACATTTGGATTTACTGAGAGGAGCAACAAGAAGATCAAGTTTTCTAACCGACACATAGAGTTGTAATGCGAAACAACATCAATGATGATGATAGTACGATCAGAACCATTGATATAATGTAGTCATTTATGTTTCGTCAACATCATTAGGAAGTGATTGTACGTATTTGAAGCGGCCCAACCACTATCTTTGCATCCAAATATGAAGGTTTATTCATGGATAGGATATTTTCATATACATCAGGTTTACAAAGGCGATGGATTCTTTTATGCTTTGTATTTGCTTGCGTCACATTAATTGTTATCAACCACGGTTCTGCCCATGTGGCTGACTTCTTATAGCTAGCGAGACAAAAATGTTCATTTTCTTGATAAGCGGTCATACACATGAGTGCAAATGGTTAGTTTTCATTATTTACAATACTACCTCTATATATACATGTTGACTTTTATGTATATATACTTAAAGTGGTTCATTTAGGATTGACTGACATCCAAGTTACGCCTCCAATATCTTACTTTGGCATTAGATACTTCGTTAAGTGTGTGTAAAAGTGTGTAACAAGTAACAACCTTCAAGCTTGTGAGTAAATATGCCTCTCGATCCTATTATTCTTTTGTCTTCTTTAGAATTTACGCCCTTTAAACTTGTCAAAATTCCCATATATGAAAGTCACTCATGTAGTTTCACATTCGATGAACACTTTTTCAATAATGTTTATGGAGCCACAAATTATGAACCGATTGTTATTGAAACTTATAACTTACGGGAAGCTTGATTTTACTTGATCTTTTAAAAGGCTAAACCTTTGCAGATGGCATTCCTAATAAAACACATCTAATTTGATACTTTCTCCACTCCATGTTATGAGGATAATTGTTAGTGCATTCACAGATTAGGTTTAAGCGGCTTATATCACGGAAAGTGGGGAGGTATTGTTTATGGATTTATAGGCGTGGGTATCTGTTAGTTAAATTAAAATCTATTTGGTGCACTTTGAAAAAAATAGTTGGTAATAAATTGAGTATGTTAAGGTAGAACTACACGATAATCCAGTAGATTAAACTTTTCCTTTGCTATGAATGCTATTGGATTATTGATCCAATGGTTGAAATGAGTCCAAACCTAAGGACACAAAGGTGATCCTATCTTTGTTGGAAGTGCTTGAAGTGATCCATGTAGTTTGGAATCATTAGAGATACAAAGGTGATCTAACTTTGGATATGGTTGTTAATGTATCCAGCGAGGAATTAAAATGAACCTTGTAACCTAATGGGGTTGTATAAGCGTGGTCACAGTTGCACCAAGTAAAACAGATGAAGCTTTGTGGGCGGTGTTAAAAAGTATGTAGCGGAAAATGGAAAGTTATTCTTTAGGATCCCAATTCGTACATACCATGTAGCAAGCCAGAACGTTGATTTCAAGGTCTATTTCATTTTCACCACGTTATTATTATAGCATTTTTGTTTATTCTCTATTATTAGTAAATGTTTACCGCAAAGCCAATTTATGCATACACAGCGATAACAATTTTGCAGAATCAAATGGTGATTTTCCTTTTCAAAACCTACCATTGATTTACATTGGTTTTATGGACAAAAAATTAATAGACGTGTGTTAGGATCGAACTCGAGACTATGGGATTGCACACTTTACGTTATAGAATTTAAAGTTAATAATTAAATATAAAGTTTATATTTATTTATTTATTAAACGAAATAACTAACGGACGTTAAGTAATTAATGTAATGGATTAACGGTCGTTAAATGTTATGGAAAGGACTAAATTGCAATAGTTGGGAAGGTTCGAATCCTATGGATACCATGAACCAATGGCCATAAGGAAAAACAGGAAAAGAAAAAAACCAACTTGTTTACCAAGTTTGCTTGGGTATATAAACAAGGCTAGGGGTTTTATTTTTCCATCTCTTGTGCTCATTAGCTAAACCCTAAAATTGTTTTGTGTGTGTTTTGTTCTTAACCCGATGTTACATCCCTGGTGTCGATCTTCAAACCTTTCCACATCAAGTTATTTGTTTTGATAAAAACTAGCATTACTTTAATCGGTTTTATGCGTGTGTACAAGAACATAGTAATAACATACTTTTGTTATTATCTTGGATTGAATTACAAAGCGGTAAGGGGTAATTCTTATAATCCTATAAACCCTAATTAGGGTTCATCCTAATTGCTAGTTTGTGGATTTGATTCTTGTTCGGCTAGAATCAAGAAAGGTGCATATACTTTATTCTTTAGTTAATTAATTATTCATTATATGTTCTATCGCTTCGCACTTACTTTGATATTTATTGTTTATATTTATGATTAGTCATGTTATATAATTCCAACAGTGGCATCACGAGTCATTGGTTTTAATGAGTAATTAATTACTAAACCGTAAAACGGATATTGTATAGTGTTTGATATGATTTATTCTAGGGTTTTGGTTATGATTATATAAACCCTAATTTTAGGGTTAAGGATTTTGCCCTAATTTGGTTTTAAAAAATCTATTATGGATCGAAAATTTTTTGGGTGGGGGAAACCTAAAATTTTTTATCGATTTCCTTAAATTTTTTTAGGGTTTATATTAATTGTTATGTTATCTATATCGAAACCTAGATTTAATATATTTGTTACGTGATAAATTCATGAATAAATTGTTATGTGACATGGAATTGTATGCGATCTTGTGACAATTAAATAATTGTTATGTTATATCCATGATGATACATGCATGTTTGTCATGGATAGTTGCTTGTATATTTTTTAATTGTTAAGATAGGATTAATTGTTAAGTTTTATACACATGTATATTTATGATAAATCTTGAATTGGGAAAACTCCAATTATATACATTAATGAATCAATTATGTGCAATTTGGTATATCATTAATTATGGGTTTACATTCGATTCGTCGATATGTGGCTCACTTTCAATTGAAGTGAAAGCCTAATTAATATATATGTTAATTTAACCTAGACATTGATTATTAATAGGGTTTTATCGAATAAGTTGCATGTGGCTACTTGTTTACACGTATAAATTGTTGTTTTTTAGTAGTTTATTTTTTATTTATTACTTGTTTGTTTATTATGTGCGACAGTTTTAAGCAAAGGGTAATTTTGAATAGAAAATAAATCGGACTAAACAATGGTGAAATTTGATTTGTTTTGGAAGAGTTAAGTTTTCAATAGTTTAATTGATTGGTGACTTTGGTACAATGGTTGAACGGCTCACCCATTAGAATGAACTATAAAGGGGTATTTTAAGAAGTGGCAGTCACCTTTGCGAAAGGATGTCTAAGGTTATGCTTTGCGCTTACCTGTCCTCTGCCTTTCTGTAAATTCGAATGGAGCTACTTAGTAAGCCATAAAATGTACAAACTCATCTTAAGGCCGAATTAGTTTTAATTCCATGCGCCACTTCGGTGGTAATTACCGAAACACTAAGTGTTTACACTTATGCAAAAGTACGGTATAATGGATGATAATTAACACTAAATTCCTTGATTGGTGAACACAATACCTCAATCAAAACTTTGATAATTTGATCTTTATGAATTGGTAATAAAAGTTTTTTATTAAAATTATGCTACAAGATGAATGCATGACATCTTTGTACATATTTGATTTGACCACATAAAATCAAAACTAGTACCCTTTTAAATTAAGGTATATGCCATCTAATTAAAAGGAACACTTGAAGTTGCAATTTAAGTCATGAGAGTACTTGGCTAGATTGTGATGGAGAGGTAAATCTCTATGTTAAGTGAGACCTTACATGGACATATTTGCAGTTCTTTAAGTTAGACACTTAAATTGAGTAGGAAGTGAGATCTTGGACTCAATGGCATAAGATGGGATAAAACATGTTTATATTTGCAATAGCGTTGGAAAATATAAATCCCATAATGATCTAGGAATTGGAAATTGTTTGCCAATTATTGTTCGACAGTTACCTATTATGTGCTTTTGTTACTAGCATATCAACTGATGTAATGGAACTATGATAATTTGGATCCTAGTTTATCAAGAAAATTCTATGGTTATATGAATATTACCTTGGGTATTTTATTTTCTTGAAAAGTTTAATTATCGAAAATACTAAAATTGAATTTTGCTAATTCTTTAAATGTATTAATGCAACATTAAACCGTAAACGAAGGTTATTCCTGTATTGGTAAATTGATCTACTACTGTAAGGGTTTTTGGTAGAGTCAACTTTACTAAAAGAATAAACCTAGTCCTCTTTATATAAGAAAGAGTGAGATTCAATCCTATTCCTTTTCATGAATGAAGAAAGGTATGATAGGACAATTAGAATTGTCTAAATTCTAAATACATAACTCGTAAGCAAATTTTAATAGTTAAGAAAATTGCATTTTCGAGTTATTAAATTAGAAGCTAGACTAATTCTTGCATAATTGGTAAAAGACAAACTAGCATATTTTATGTAGTTGTTTGTTTTGACCATTTAAAAGTACTACTTACAATTGTTGGAATAGTAGAACTATTAAGAAAGAAATTGCATGCCCAATTTTTAAAGTTAATAGCATTGATGGATAATTCATCATCTACATAGTAGAATACATTCTTTTAAGTACATTTATAATTGTTATGTATGGACTTTCTCAAAGGTGTAGGGAAGTAAATAGAACACTATTTTCTTTCATTGGTTAATGAAACACTTACAATGTTGTCAAATCCAGTGGGAGTATTGTTCTTATTACTGAATAAGGAATTAATGTAATGATCTCTTATTCAGTGGGAGTTACAAGCTTTGTCATCTTGGTAGTAACCCATATTATCTCTAGAATGTCTTAAGATAATTACTTTCCACTTGTAGACACTTATGTTTTAAGGATAGTCATGTACGTTTCCTTATTAGACAATGAAGTGGTTCTACATCTACTAGTTATGCTAATATCAATGACACAATCATATTAGTCACATAAACAAACATATGTCGTGTTGTTTATCTGCTACATGATGTTGTTCCATGCACAAGTGGGAGAAATCTATATTGTGTGCAGGTACAACATAAGTATATGATTTAACGAATTCTCTTGACTGCAAGGTAAGAGACTAACGTTCTAATATAACTTGAACATATCTAATTCAAGAAACACTTGGTGTTGCAATTTACGTCATGTGAGAACTTGGCGAGATTGCAACAACAAAGTAAATCTCTATGTAAAGTCAGACCTTGCATGGACATATTTACAGTTTCTAAATTAGACAAGTATTTAGAACATGTGTCAAAATGATATATAAGACTACTTCAAATTAAATATTTATGTATTATTAGAATGACATAAAATTAAATAAAGTAATCTAATACTACTTCAATTTGTTTATTTATGTATTTTGGAATGACATAAATGAAAAATAATGTAGTCCTACATTATTGTGAAGTAAAATAAATTAACTTGAAATTACTATTGAAACCAAGAGTTGTGTTCATAATTACTTTAGTTAAACATGTTTATGATTCATTGTAAAGACATAAACATAAAGTCTTTAAGACTTATAATAAAGTAAGACGTTAACTTGTTATGTTTTTAATTAAGACATATACAAGAAGTCATTGAGTTGATCAATGATTTATAACGTATAATGGGATTATAACAGTTTATGTTTCTTGTTGAGACATGGATATGAAGTGACTTGGTTAAAGGTACTTGTGTTATAAAGCATGCAATTGGCTTGGAAAGTCTATTATACCATTAAGTTGACTTAGTTGGTAAATAGGTAAGCCAAAAGAATATGTTTATCTTATATATTGTTAGATTGTCTTACAATATTAAATTCTAATGAATACCACAAGTTGATGGTATGTTAAGTTAGGAGAATCAAACTATATTTGATTTGTTTGATTTATGATAACCATAACTTCTTTCTTAAATAGTAACAAGGTTAGAAATTGAGTATGGATTGAATATACTCAATATGACTCCAACCTAGAAGATTAATAAAACACCATTTCATTATGGAATGTGATGAATCACATTAAGTTTTAAAATTGAAGATTCGGAATTTGTTAAACTACTTATGAATAGGTTATTAACAAACTTAATGTCAAGAATTATCAATGTGTATTTGTAATGTCCCAAATAGAGAACAATGTAGTTTTGCTCTAATTGCTAAGTATATATAGATAGTCTATATATTACAAAGGGCAAGTGGGAGTTTTTTTTATCTTGAAAGATAAAATTACAAAATACATAATCTTCTAAAACACACTAGTAAATATCATGATGAGGTTAGACATGAAAATGATAAACCTCAAGATGATGGAATTTTTTCATAGATAAAGGATATCTCAAGTATTTGACTTATATGCTGAGAAATATGAGTTACCGGATTATAGTAAACCTGATAATCATTATGATGGATTACCAAATATTGAATTGGGTAAGTTACTCATACTATGAATGTTAAAGATGCTGTCCATAAAGATAATCAATTTTGGAAATTTGGTTTATCTTAATAGTTAGACTAGAGAATGGAAATGAGTTTCTTCAAAGAGATGGAAAAACCTAGTGGTTTGAATTTCTATGTAGAAATCATATGGACAAAATTGTACACATATTTAATGCATGTTTTATGACAAGATTATTAATCATACTTAAGCAATTAATTATGATTGAATATTCTTTCTTAGACACATTAAATATATAAAGATGATAATTGTCATACTTGTTTTCATTAATATGAAATATGACAATGGAATATCAAAATTCTTTCTTGAGAAATTACTTGAGTGAGGACGGTAAGTAATTGAAAGGTTTTTTTGAATTCATATAATCTTTGGAAAAGTACGAAGTGCAAATAATTCATGAATGGATAAATGCATGCATCTATGAAATTATTCTTATGTTTAATTATTAAATCTTAGTTTCGATTTATAATTGAAATAAGATAAATTTTAAGTATTCCTGAAAGCTAGTGGGAGTATTATGGTAAGGTTTTTAAATCTTATATGTTGTATAACATATAGAAAGTAACATTCCTTGTAAGCTAAATGTTAAGTCTTAGATTGGAATGAAACTTCATTTGTAAGATTTAAAAATTAAAACATACAACCTTGGAATATATGTTTATTATTAATAAACATGTGAAGTAAAATAAATGATTCTAATAAAACATGATATATCATTTGGGAAATGGATAAATATTTTTTGACAAGATAGAACGTGAATGAAGTCTAAGACATTTGTAGATTCATCATGTTCATCATGTTGTGTATTAAAATTGTTGTATCATTCTTGAATAAGAAGTGATTTGACAACATTGATATCTAACTAAAAGTTATTAGATAACTTGTGTAATGAATATTCTAAAAATTACATCCTCAAACACGGAATTGCTCCTAGATTCTATGGATGAACAATATGTCAAATGTTGTGAAAATTGTCATCAACTTTAAACTTGAAAGTTAGGAAAGCATCAAACATTACACAATAAGATATTAAAGTTTCCGGAGTTTTAATGAGCACATTGTTGTTTGTATACAATGATGCTGGTTTAATTGAGATGACACTCAATACTAGTCATGGTAGGATTTCATCCTTGTTAATGAACATTTGAACTAGTTGTGCTACTTAGAGCGCAGTTGCATTATACATTAAAAGAATAAGAATACTTTAAACTTTAAAATGTTTGAAAGTTTAAATTGTCATAAATTGGTGATAGAGGATGTCACACACTTTATGAATTACTATGTGGATTGGTGAATGCACACATACAAGGACTTCATTAATTGAATTCTTGAAATAAGTATTCTCAAAATTACGATAGATCAAGTTGGTTGATTTATGCCTTGTCAACAAGTATGATTGTCATTACTTGAGGCATAATTCATCAACTGGAATTTTCACGCATTGATCTATTTGGTATTTGGATAAGGGATGTTAAACAATTGTTATAATAAATCAAATACTTGGTATGTTTGATTTTATAATATATTGTATCCTATATTTGCATGTTTAATCCGTGAATAAATTTATTTATTCTAAATCGTCCGTTGTCAATTAATGATATGGGAGTATCATTAAACTAAGACAAATCTGAGAGATATGGTAGAATATACATGAAAGTATATTGATGAGAATGCATACCAATTTTAGATGATATTCAATGAATTGAATATAGGACTTATCCCAACTACATAATTTACTTTGTGGATATTGTTATAAGTAAATTATGAATAGTTATCCTCAGACTTGAGATACGAGATAAGTGTCATGAATGTAGTGCACTTCTGTGGAACAACTTAACGCTATCCGTAACTGGTAGTCATAAGGGTTGTTTCCTGAAGTGTTGCAAAGTTTGTGGGTTATTCTCGTAGTCAAGATAGAATTTGTTCCTTCAAATTTATTTTGGAGTTTAATACTCTTTGGGCCTCGTAGGGTTGACAAGATGTTTGCATGGCCACGCCCAAAGTTCTCCCCTAATATGTTGAAGATTTGGTAATCTTGCTCAATCACTACAACGAACAGAATGGTTGAAAAAAGAATGACTTAATTCCATATCTTTATTTAACATGGTATTAGAAACAAAAGGATAATAATAATGAGAAATCATTAAAAGGTTTTCGAGGAGCCTTGCTCGAGTTGTACTAGAGGCATCGAAGTGTTGCTAGACGCTAACCGAATGTGATCACTCTATTAAGATATGTCCAGTGGGACTTTGGTTTTATGGACAAAAAATTAATAGACGTGTGTTAGGATCGAACTCGAGACTATGGGATTGCACACTTTACTTATGAGAATTTAAAGTTAATAATTAAATATAAACGTTATATTTATTTATTTATTAAACGAAATAACTAGGGCGTTAAGTAATTAATGTAATGGATTAACGGTCGTTAAATGTTTATGGAAAAGGACTAAATTGCAATAGTTGGGAAGGTTCCGGAATCCCTATGGATACCATGAACCAATCGGCCATAAGGAAAAACAAGGAAAGAAAAAAAAACCCAACTTGTTCACCAAGTTTGCTTGGGTATATAAACAAGGCTAGGGGTTTTATTTTTCCATCTCTTGTGCTCATTAGCTAAACCCTAAAATTGTTTTGTGTGTGTTTTTTTCTTAAACCGATCGTACATCCCTTTAGGGTGTCGATCTTCAAACCTTTTCCACATCAAGTTATTTGTTTGATAAAAACTAGCATTACTTTAATTAGGTTTGTAATGCGTGTAATACAAGAACATAGTAATAACATACTTTTGTTATTATCTTGGATTGAATTAAAACGGTAAGGGTAATTCACATAATCCTATAAACCCTAATTAGGGTTCATCCTAATTGCTAGTTTGTGGATTTGATTCTTGTTCGGCTAGAATCGAAAGATGCATATACTTTATTCTTTAGTTAATTAATTATTCATTATATGTTCCTATACGCTTGCGCACTTACTTTGATGTTTATTGTTTATATTTATGATTAGTCATGTTATATAATTCAACATTTCACAAACATGGTAATTTGATCTACAAACTTGCATAAATAGGTTGACAATCGGTTTTGGATTATTCCTTTCATGTAGATCACGTGAATCAGATCTTTTTAGTAATGAATATATTTGTAGGACAAATGAAACATTAACATGACATGGCTGATGCTTTGGATCAGTAGCAAACATAGAGCTAAAACTCCCATGTTAGAAGGAGTTTTACGTAAACCCATCCGAGTGAAGTCTCCATGAGCCTTCATCTGTGATACGCTCCTTGAGTATGGCGTCTGGCTAAGCCTTCTAGCGACTTAATAGATAAATACATTACAGGCATGTTTAACTATCATCTTTTGTGAAAGCTTATAAACTTCTTTGTGAAGCAAATTCTTATTATGATCTATTTATACAGTTAGGCAATGCTTTTTGAGGAAACAGTTTTATTAATGTCGATTATAATATCTTTCTTTGTATATTTAGAATAGAATAGCTTAATCTTATAAACAGAAAAAGTTGATTTTCTTCATTTTACACATAAAAAGTTTGATGTACTGAAATTATCAAAAGATCTGTGACAAAGTTGGAGACTAGTGTTGTGGAGAACTTCGAGAAGGTGAGCTACTCACTCTTATATCAGTTATAGCTGTATTATTGTTTCGGTTAAGTTACCCATGTTTGGTTATTTGCACATTCAAGACATGAAAAGATGGTGTTCTATCCCATTTGGGTCATTTTTGAACTGTTAACATTTTATACTGATTCTAGTATCGATAAAGCACAACAACTAAGCGTGACAAATGAAAAGTAATTTTGTAGATCTGGTGTGAGCGGGCTATTAACGATTATTTTAAAATAATACTACTAAAATAGGTGGACAACCGTTACAAGTACAAAGGGTGCATCTTTTGGTGTTGAAACATCCCAGCAAAATTAGTTCTTTATCCCATATAATGTTGGCGACAACAATGTGGCACAAAGCTGCTTGCGGGGAAAGTATTACACATCGGTGATAGAAACATTGGAAGATCTTTGGTAGTTTCTTTGCGAAAGATTTCCATAGCGGAAAACTTGGAGCGAGGGAAGCGATTAAAGCTTGTGAAAAGGCGGATTAGCTAAAGAGCTTCATGAAAGATGTAAATTACCTAACATTATCTTTATCTTATAACTTTATATATATTCGTTGAAATGTGACCATATGTGTTTTTATCCACAGGCTCAAGAGAGAAAACGCTTGTCTTTGAAAAGTTGAAGTGGGCATTTGGTGGTTTATGATCTTTATTTGTAACATTGAAGGGATGTTTATTTCTAAATTTCAACTGAGAAACAATTATGCGTTGTAGCATATGAAGAGGTGAAATAACAGTCTTTAGCCTTGAGCAGAGATAAAATGTAATGGTTTCTACAGGCCGAGGTGTTTTAAGACTCCCTTAATCGTGTTTTGAAAATGTTGGTAAAGATCTTGTTTCCTATTCATATGATGGTCATCGGACCATATTAAAGATTAAACGTATATGTGTCAAGATAATGGTCTATATATCTTAGTTGTAACTTCTAACTGCAGATATTTTTGTATGGATCACTATAAATAGGTAACTTAGTCGATTTTGAACTTACTTGAATCCGAATTTATCATCTTGATGAGTTAAAAATCGTCACATTTCCATGTGGTTCTTTATTTATTTGACGAATAGTAATCATCCAGTAGACTAGTCTCTAGAGATTATTTGAAAGATTGACGGTAATCTTTTAGAATTTCTTTAAACACATATTTTACTTGGACATTATCTTTGAAGATTCATCGTTCATCCGCAAGTTATCCATAACAACCACCATGATGCATCCCAGTTGGTTAAGGTTAGAAGTTGTGGAAATTCAGAAACACACGAAAACAAACGAAATGTAAATCATAATCTTCAAAGATATAAAGATGAAATACATGAAAACGTAAATCATAATCTTTGACGAAATAAAAAAGTTGACAAAAATTTACTCATAATATTACAAGAATGATGACTGACCTAGGCTCATTTGAATGTTTTCAAATGAGATCTTGGAAAGGCATCATTTGTGCAAGATTTTAAAGAGAATATAACCAATTGTCTACATTCTTAGTTATAAACACGTCAAAAGTTTGCACATCCATCGATGTGGGACAAACTCAATGACTCCATATTGCATTTACACTAGCTCTAATTTTGACATTTATGAACTCAAGAGTATCATGGGACTAAGTTATTACGATAGTCATTCAATTATGTTTATCGTTACTTGTTTGATTATGTTGATTTATTGTTTTTCATATGCTATGATTGGCTAATAACTTGGTGTTTATCTAGGATTGAATGAAATTGTGTAATGATTCTTTCTGTTGTCTCTTATTGATGAATGTATTCGTTAAATGTCAAAAAAAGGTAGTGAAATGTCTTTACAAGCTCTCTCGAGGTTTATGTAACTCGATAAAATGTCGTCAATATAAATCACATAAGTTCATAATTATATGTTTTCAAAGTTGGTAAAAATTACACGACGTAGGATTGATCTTATATATCCTTTTGGCTTTTCCTCTCTCCTGTATCTCTAATTCAAAAGGGTTTAGTTCGCAAAATAGCAATGAACTTTTTCAAAGTTTCATATTGGTATGTGAATTATAGAAAGTATCATTATATACAACGAACTTTCATAAAGTGTTTTGATATACATATTTTGATGTGTTGTGATATAAAAAAACTGGCACGCACTATTTTTATTTTTTAGTAACTGTGTTTGATAAATTAGTTGTAGCTATAAATTATTATCGTAAAATACATAAAAGAAAACCACATATATTTCAAGATTTTGTATATTTATTCATAATATTTTAAAAGGTGTTTATATAATTTAAGTATATACAAGCACTTCATATTACCATAAGTTCATTTTCATAAGATTGAGATTATGGTTTTTATCTAAAAATAGCTTAGCTTAGTTGGTCATCTGGGCTTTTTCTAAAGCTTGCGGGATGTTTTACCCAGGGTTCAAGTCTCACAAGTGACAAAAAATTCAGGTTTTCCTCTTAGTGTGAAGCCGTGAGTTCTAGGGTTTTCCTGGCGGGTCTCTCCTAGTGGTTTTGGTCGTTTGAATGGTTTAACTCGGGGATCGGATTTCAAATTGATACCGTTCTAAAAAAATTATAAACTAGCTTATAAGGTGTTTTTTTAAGATTATTTATGGGCTTATGAGCTTATTTGATATCGTCTTATATTTCATAAGCATGAATTTTCTGGCTTATTTTGAGATTTATGGGCTTATATAAGCTGATTATATACTCCTAGTCCTATTTTATGTCGGTTGACTTTGAGGTCTTTCTTGTTCAAATTTGACCATTAATATATTTATTTGTGTTATATAATATTTGATGAAAATTATACCAATAAAAAATACATTTAAAACCCAATACATTCATATATTTTTCATCAAGTATTATATAACACAAACAAAAATAATTATTGTCAATTGAAGTAGAAAACTAAAAAATTCATGAAAAGAATATTTTGGGACGGAAGGAATCTATAATAAAAATATACTCTATTATATAGCCATCTCAAAATAAAAAATTATGAAACTAAAATTTATAAACAGTAGCTTATAAGGTGTTTGTTTAAGATTTATTTGTGGGCTTATGAGCTTATTTAATTTAAAACTATATTTCATAAGCTTGGATTTTTTATTTTGAGAATTATGGGCTTATATAAACTTATTATATACTATAATAAACTTATACTGTTATATAAGCCCATAAATCCCAAAATAACAAGTTTAAAAATTGAACTTATGAAAAATAATAAAGCGAAAATTCCGTTCTAAAAAAAAATTATAAACTAGCTTATAAAGTGTTTGTTTAAGATTATTTGTGGACTTATGAGCTTATTTGATTTCGGCTTATATTTCATAAGCCTGAATTTCCTGGTTTATTTTGGGACTTATGGGTTTATATAAGCTTATTATACTCATAGTAAATAAATAAATGTCCACTTTGACTTTTACGGTCTTTTTATTTAACTTTGACCTAAAAATTTTGTTGTGTTATATAATATTTGATGAAATTATATCAATGAAAATATATTTAAGCCATCCATTCATATATTTTCTTCAAAATTATATTAACAATCAAAATCTCTTATTTAAAGTTAACTAAGTTGAAACAAATACTTAAAAACACGTCAAGTAGACAAACAGATTTAGGGACGGAGGTAGTAATATAATAAACTTATCTATTTTATAAGCCCAAATAGCCTGAAAATTGAGGCTTATGAAATATAAGGTTCAAATAACTTGTGCGACTTGTTAAACAAACCCCCTTATTTTAAAAATTATTGAATAATTTCTATAAAGCCATATATAAATCCAAAGAAAGCGTATATATAGAGGTTTGGATGAAATAAATAATCTTTGTTTTCCTTGACGCCGATCCTTCCATATCATTATCATCATCGGTAATCTAATTATCTATCTTGTTAATGTTACTGCTATTAATGTTTAAGATGTTAGTTTGGAGACTAGTATATAAAGCTTGCTTGTTTGACAAGGTTCCTTTTGTATTTTGTTTAAATGCTACTTTGTTTTAGAGGGTGTTTGGATTATAGCTTATTTTATGGGTTTCTCGCCTTATTCAGATATTTGTAAAAGCCAATAAGCTTTGTGGACTATTTAGGGGGTGTTTGTTTTATTATGTGGTTTGGGCTTATGTTTCATAAGCTCACATTTTGTGGCTTATTTTGAAACTTTTGCCGAAAACCACATATAGCATAAGCTATATAAGCCGAAGCAAATACCCCGTAAGTCCATAAACTCACCTTTACAACCTCAAAAAGCTTATATGCTTTTAACGAATATCTCAATAAGCCCATAAACATGTTAGTTAATCTAATTATATGTCTTAAATGGTCGCCTTGTTATATTCATTCTCAAATTTAGTTAATAAGCTAGCATAATAATTTTGGATTAATTAGTTTTACCTTTATTAACTTATTGAAGAAGAATAAGCTAAAAAAAACTCACCTAGTAACTAATATTCAATTATGTATGTTACTGCTTGTTAATTCGCTCAATATTAATAATGTTTAACATGTTAGTTTAGGCTTTGTTTGGAGACTAGTATATTGGAAGTATAAAAAGCTTGCTTGTTTGACAAGTTACCTTTTGGATTTTGTTTTAAGGGGTGTTTGGATTAGCTCATTTTGAGTATGTTTGTAAAAGTAACTAGAAGTGGAGATGAGCCGTAGATGGAGATGGAGAGGGCAATTATAAAGAGATTATTTTATAAGCTTTTCATGAAGAGCATTTGATTTTTAGAGATTATGGAATGGAAGATTAATTTTTTATAATCTCGAATAAGTAGCTTATTTTTGTCGAAACGTAAGCATGATCTCAATAATCTTGTGTGTCAAACATACCCTTTATGGGCTTCTCGGATTCTTGAGATATTTGTAAAAGCTGGTCAGCTCTTTCTCTTTTTTAGCTTATTAGTTTATGGACATTTAAGTCCATAAACTCACCTTTATAACCAAAAAAAAAACGGAAAAAAAATAGCTTATCGGTTTACGGATATCTCAATAAGCCGATAAACCCATAAAATAAGCTAATCCAAACACCCTCTAAAAAATGATACTTAAAGAAGCGTTGAAATATAAACGCCCCGTGCTACTACTACAGCTAGTTTTGCCAAACACACTTTAGTTGTTAAAGAAACCACCATCAAATGGCGGCACTTGACCTCCTCACAAGAGGTCAAGGGTTTAAACATCACTGTGTACATTTGGGGGCGTCAGAAACGGTCACGGGATACCCCTGTTTTGGCCGCATACATCCGAGTCAAAGACTCGCCCTCCCCGGATACTCGAGGAGGACATACCTCGAACATGGAAAACCTCATCCGCTTTACCTGTACCTTAGTTACATATATATAATAGGCTATATAATAGGGAATTAATTTTTGATTTGTTTTAAAATAATGAAGGATCTGCTCACGTAATGCTCTTTGTTGTTCTTACTTTAAGTTAATTAGTTGTTATTTTTCAATGTAATGTTACTGTTCTAATATTGGTCAAAACTACAGTTAATTGGCGGTTTACTTAGTTGAGAACCGAGATGGAGGATAATAATGTGAATTCTACTTCACCTGCCGAAAACAGAAACCTTAACACTGACGAGACTGATCCGTCCATTGATGCAATGACACAACAGCTAACGAGGCATAAATTTTGGGAAACGCAGCCTGTAGGCCAGTATAACGATATTGGGAAATCGGGCTTACCTGAAGGTCCGATTGAGGATCCAATGCCATTGTCTGAAGTTAAGCAGGAGCCGTATAATCTTCCTGCACCGTATGAGTGGATTACTTGTGATATGGATACGGATGAGATGTGTTCGGAGGTTTATAATTTGCTAGCGAATAACTATGTTGAGGATGATGAGAATATGTTTAGGTTTAACTATTCGAAAGAGTTTCTTCAGTGGGCGCTACGGCCTCCGGGGTATTATAGAAGTTGGCATATAGGGGTGAGACTCAAGGCTTCGAAGAAATTGGTAGCTTTTATAACCGGGGTGCCTGCTAGAATGAGGGCGAAGGATAATGTTGTTAAGATGGCGGAGATAAATTTTTTGTGTGTTCATAAGAAACTTAGGTCGAAAAGGCTTGCTCCGGTTATGATTAAAGAAGTTACGAGGAGAGTTCATTTGGAGAATATATGGCAGGCGGCTTATACTGCTGGTGTGGTTTTGCCTACACCTATTACGACTTGTCAATACTGGCATAGAACGTTGAATCCAAAGAAGCTTATAGAAGTTGGGTTTTCTAGGCTTGGTCCGAGGATGACAATGAGCAGGACTATTAAGCTTTACAAGTTACCAGACTCACCAGTCACGCCGGGGTTTAGAAAGATGGAGCTCCATGATGTTCCTGCGGTTACTCGTTTGCTAAGGGACTATTTGAAGAAATTCATAGTGGCACCCGACTTTGATGAAAACGATGTTGAGCATTGGTTGCTTCCTAAGGAGAACGTAGTAGACAGTTTTTTGGTGGAAAGTCCCGAGACTCGTGATGTGACTGATTTCTGCAGTTTTTACACACTTCCGTCAATGATCCTTGGCCATCAGAATTACTCAACTTTGAAGGCTGCATACTCGTACTACAATGTGTCTACCAGGACTCCGTTGCTTCAGTTGATGAATGATGCTCTTATCATGGCCAAGAAGAATGGTTATGATGTTTTCAACGCGTTAGATCTTATGGAAAATGGAACGATACTGAGAGAACTGAAATTTGGGCCAGGTGATGGGCGACTTCACTATTATCTTTACAATTATCGGTTAACTGAAGGACTATTACCATCAGAACTTGGGCTTGTCCTCTTGTAGTCTCAACATTTTCAGATCTCGGCTATGCAATGATCAGTCTCTGTTGCCCGGTGAACTTCTCTTGCATTAAACTTTTAGAATTTTCAATAGTCTTGATTTGCCACACGATTTGCTAGATTGGTATTAACTGGTTTGCGTCTTGATATACATTATGGTCTTCACACCATGTTTTATGGTAATTGGATATGTTTTAGAACTTGATCTGTGTTTCACACGGCTTGTGTTAATTTTTTAAGAGAATTGTTCTTTGATGAATCCTTTCGTCTGATTCTTATGTTGGTTGTCCATTTCACCACATATACAATTTATAATTTGAGGTCATATGTGTCTGTTTATCCAGTTTATGCGCTTGAATCTTACATGACAAAAATAACCGGTCTTTCACACAAGGCTCAAGTGTGTAACAATGCTCAAGTTTGTTTAAATGTGTCGTGAGATTGAAGTCTTGTATAAGAGTCAAGACTTAGACAGCTGCGCAACAATGCTCAAGTTTCATCTACTTGTGTCGTGAGATTCCATTTTTATGCGTTTTGATATGTTAAACGTCCATTATGGTTTCGTATGTCAACAAACACGCATACGCAGACTGTCATTTCTCGGGGTATGATTTCCTACGTCTTTGAAACAAAGAAACAAACAGACAGATAAGGTAGATATCAAACTATTTGATTTGGCTGCAAACAAAACCCCTTGTTATAACTGTAAATACAACCTACCATCAACATACTTTCTATTTGTAACTGTACCAAATTTTTTATAAGAATGGGTTAAAATACTACCCCCTTCATATAACTTATACACAACTAAGAAACCATACCAAAAAAAAGGTTTATGTAGCGTTGGGGTGTGATACTGCCCGAGGACTCATTAAGGATGATTTCTTCTGCAATTTAAAACGCAAATGTCTGATCTTGGCATCAACTCTCGCTGAAAACCCGATCTTCGTTTCTTGTCTTGCTTTCGATTTTTCCCTTCTCCACATATGATGATCCTCAACGTCCTTTTTGTAATATTTAATTTCTTGAATCACATGATGATCCATAGGGTTAAATGATCTTTGGAAAGATATGTGAGCTAAATAAGGCAGATTGCAAGCAACTGTTACTAATAGTATACCGAGCCAATATATTGGTGCAGGTGCAAGGGCTTCCAAAAAGAGTTTGTGCACGTCTCCGGAACGACTGGGTGGAAGCATACCGTATATTACTAGAATGATGTACCATATGACGATGCTGGACCCGATTAAGAAATGTTGTATCCATGTGAAGTGGCTCATTGTTAGGGCGATCTGGCAATTGACTGCGTAGATAATGCATGTGAACATGGAGGTCCCCACCACTGCCATGTCAGCGGTTTGACCGTCTGACCGGAAAGCTTGGTCATAAAATATAATAATGTTGAGAAAGAAGACGATGAGGGAACAGTAGAGACCGTTTCCCATCCACCCGAGGATTCTGTACCAGTCGAAAAATAGGTTCCTTGGTCCTTGCTGATATAGTGCGGGAAACTGCAGTGGTTGGCAATTGTTCATAACATCGTTAGTAAGTTTTAAATAAGGTAGTTTTCCTTTATCTTATTATACCCGTTAGACGTCATTCATAACCCAAAACAACCCATTTGTAAGTAAATACTTGCAAGTTACATCTCTAGACATGTAATAAAATATAAAAGACTAACCTGCAAGCAGATCTCAGAAGAAACATCTTGTTCGAAAACTCCAAGTGAAATAACCGGCATTGATGTAAGAAAAACGTTGAATATTAACATATACCAATCATCATAAACAGACTGTCCAGAAAAACCCGTAAAAGCCTCGAAGTAGAAGAGCGTTAGGCCAAAAGCAATGTTCTTGTAGAAGAAATAGCAGATCTGTGTTGTAGCGCATATATAGTCAGTTAATGGCTAGCAGTTTAACAAAGAATACATTCTAAAATCTATGTTAGAATATATTGGTTTGTACCATTTGTGCGATTCTCTTATAGCACCAATGGCCATGTATCACAAGAAGTCTTTCAAGAAACCGAAACTGTGCTATAGCAAAGTCACTAGCCATCACAGCCTGCAGAAAACCGAGAAGTTGTGTAAGAAATAATTTATTCTCTAAATTTAGAGGGGGAAATGGGTGGATCGGACTGGTTGGATAATGGGTCAAAAGGGGTAATACTGGAACGGGTAAAAAAGGGCTGGGTCAGAAATCAGACGCGTTTGGTACAGGAACACTTTCCAAAAACAAATGAATATGATTTCCGAAAAGAAAAAAATATATAGTAAGTATCTTTAATAGCATGATTTAGTAAGTTAAATACACTTCGGGTCACTTTCGACCCCATTCGACACTTATTAAACTCATTTGACCCATTTACATGTTGATAGGGAAATGGGTCATTGCAACCTTTAATCAGTTATTTCAAAAATAGTAAATTTGTTACAAACCTGCATCCCCTCAACGCCACTGATACCAACACCAATATCGGCTTCCTGAATCATTCCAACATCATTTGCACCATCTCCAATTGCTAAGGTCGTTTTCCCGGTGCCTTCTTTCACCAATCTTGTAACCTAATTAACCATTCACATGTTAGCTATAATCAAACAACTACATATTTAGTCAGCCACAAAACAGATCTTACCAATGCCTTTTGCTTAGGAGAAACACGACAACATATGACCGAAGCACAAACAACGGCTAATTTCAAGAACTCATGCTTTAAATCGTCCTCCAATGCATAAGTTAGTGTCTTCCCATCAATTATCAATGCAAATGCAGCATGGGGATCCTTTTCAAGCTTAATCATTTGAGATGCGTTGGTAATTTGCATCAAAATGTTCTCCTTTACAGCCTGATCAAGCAAGAAGTAACGATAAAGACGTTAATTTTCATGTTCTAAAATCCAAAATATGTACACTCCACCAAGAACACACATACCTCGTTGGTATCATTGGTTGAAATATCCACACTTGGCGTTATACATATCTGCCTCATTCCCTGCCGAAGCAAACTGCAAGCAAATCTGCACAACAAAAAAAAAAGTTCAAATTTATTTATTGAAAATTACAAATCTCAACATTCGGTGTGGTCCTGTTACCTTTTTTTAAACTACCATGTGTTTATTTTTCTGAAATATTGCAAAAATAAATTGCATTGTTTAAATACCAATATGGATTTAGATCATACCCTATATTGATTGCGGTTTCCATCTTGTCGCCGGTCAGAACCCAAATTTTTAGACCAGCTTGCGCTAGTTTATCGATACATTGAGGGACCTATAAAAAGAAACCGTTAACTAAACGAATAAAAAAACCTAAAACTACACCTTCATAGATGCTACTAAATAATAGTTTAAGAATATTACCCCTGGCTGAAGTTTATCCTCAACGGCGGTTGCACCAACAAGGACCAAATCTTTTTCCACAATATCAGATAAATGTTCAAGCATTGCGTCTCGATCACCACCAATCGAAGTCTTGGCTTTCATAAACTCCTCATTCCAAGAAGAATATTCAGAAGGTTCAAGCTTTCTGTAAGCAAATGCTAGTGTACGTAATCCAGCTTCTGCGTACTCATGTAGATGCCTTTTGGTGGCTTCTTCAAATGTTCTTCCGTTTTTAGATAAACGGTCAAAGATGATACTATCTGCACCTTTGCAAAGTAACAAAATTTGTCCACTTTCATCCTGGATGATAACCGACATCCTCTTTCGTTTGCTTGTGAAATCCAAAATATTCAGAAGTTTGAACTCCCTGTTTATAACATGGTATATGTAAGAATACGAACATAGATTTAAACTGAAAATTTACATGCCAAAAAAAAACTGAAAATAGTCGAAAATATATTGATTACCGTTCAATAGGCTCGTGAAACGGATTATGTTTCTCACGGACGGATATGCTTGATTGGGTTCGTTTGCAATACTCGAATCCAAATTCCCGTGCTGCTACAAGAAAAGCCCCTTCATCCGGTGACTCGGCTTCATACGTATAAGTTCCCGTTGCCTCGTTCAGCTCAGGAATTGCAGTGTGACAAAGAGCAAGAATCCGGAAAAACAATAAATGGACATCTTTATTGGGCTCTCGTGACCAATTTCCACTCATAAGACGATAATCCTCAAAACTAAAGCCCTTAATTCGGCCATGAGAATTTACAGCTTTTGGAGTCACTACAACTTCTAGTTCTATCTCAGACTCATTTTGTCTACCTTCATGACTATCAAGATCCATAGCCATTTGATTGGCAGCAGCAACTTCGACTTCACTAGAACGCATACCGTACGGGATTCCTGCTATTGAACACTTCAAAAAATCCATCTGGTTACATGTTAACGTCCCGGTTTTATCAGATAGAATTGTGTCCACCATACCTAACTCCTCGTTTAAGTTTGATGTTCGGGCTTGAGCAGGAGTACATGTTTCTTCATCATACATGTGAACATCTCGGTTTATAAACAATGCTTGTAGAACCTTCACAAGCTCGATAGAAACATATAGTGAAATCGGTATTAAATACCCATAAAGAATAAGAGCAGTGACCAGATGACCAATACTCGACCGAAAAAGTTGATCCGGATCATACAAATGCTTTTCATCAACTGGCAAATACCACCAATCAGGCATCTGATATTTAGTCTTGATAGCAAACCCTATTGAGCTAATCAATGAAATCAGCACAAGAAGGGAAAAAAGGACATAAATAATCTTATCCATTTGTTTCTCGATTGTGCTTCTTTTTGAAGGCGATTTGGTAGCATTTTGCATAACTTTACTATCATGACCCGAAAATATCACCACCCCGTAAACATGGCTGGTGTTACGAAGCTTTGAATCTCTTAACAGAATCTGACCAGGATCAAGGGGATACGTCTGCCGATCATATTCAAAATTACCCACAAACGTGTAAAGATTAGGATTAGGATCTTCACATTTGATCGTCGCTTTAAAATCTTTAAAAGATGCATCATCATCTAACGGTAAGGTAATTTCTAAAGATCGTTTAACCTTTAAATTTGTCTCCCCGTCTAAATTCATAGTTTCCACATAACAAATTCCGTCTTCATAACTAGACGATAAAAACAGTAAATCAGCAGGAAAAAAATTATCTTTTTCCACTTTTACCACATCTCCAACCTCGAGTTTCATCCACGGTTTTTTAACAAACACACCATCCCCACTATGAACTAGAACTTTTCGCACATTTACCTTCCTATCCTGTATAAACCGGCGAAAATCTTCCCCACCTTCTTTAGCCATACTAAGCCCGATCACAAACACCAAAGGTGCAATCATACTAATAGGTGTAAAAGGTGCAACAGCTGTGAGAGATAGAGCCGCAGCTAGAAGGAAATATATATTAGCAACACGGCGGAATTGCTCAAAGAGGGCTTTTGGAAAAAAGGTGAAAACGTTGTACTTTGTGGTGGATACGTAATTAGTACAATATTTAAGAGGCTTCTTTCTATGGAATCCGGGTTCGTTACAACAAATGTGCCTCGAAAACCCTGGCCCTTGAAATTGATGAGGCTCGTCAACTGATTCACGAGGTGGTCTAATGCATCCAAACGTATAAAGACTGCTTCTTTTGATCCTAGCTCTTATCCTTCCACCAGCCATATTTCACAAAACTTTCACCAGAATTCCGACAAAAACTTAGCTTTAAAATTCAGAGAATAACTTCAACGAACCGCCTTGACCACGTTAAACGCGTAACAAATGCTGAATTTTCAAACAAATACCACAAAATCCTGCAAAAGATTTGTCTTTTAATATTTAATCAAACGGTTCAACTGCAACCTAACATCATTCATCCAAAAAACATAAAAAATACTCCATTCGGATTTCATATAACTAACCTTAATTAAACCTATAATAACACAATTTCTTAACATAAAAAAGATCAAGTTCCAACCTTTACACCCAAAAGCCAACAAAAAAACACAGTAACACACAAAAATCACATACATTAATCCACATCATTAACTTACAACACTAAATTATAAAAACCATGATGGTAAATTTAGACTAATTAAGTTAAAACAAATGCGAAGATTCAAGAAAACAAAACTGCATTCAGATTTCAGACAATTAACCTTAATTAAACCTTAACAACACAAATTCGTAACAAAAACAAAATCAAGTTCCAACCTTTACACCATAAAGTCAACAAACGAATAAAGACGAAATCTTAACATCCTAGCTCTTATCCTTCCAACCGCCATATTTTACAAAACTTCCACCAGAATTCCGATAAGTAACTAAGCTTTAAAAACCACAAAATAACTCAAAACGAACCGCCTTAACCACGATCAACGCGTAACAATTGCTGAACTTACTAAACAATTTACACCGTAAAATCAACAAACGTATAAAGACGGCATCTTAATATCCTAGCTCTTATCCTTCCAACCGCCATATTTTACAAAACTTTCACCAGAATTCCGATAAGAAACTAAGCTTTAAAATCCACAAAATTACTCAAAACGAACCGCCTTAACCACTATTAACACGTAACAGACGCTGAACTTACCAAACAAAGACTACAAAATCATGCACAGTTTTTTTAATAGCAGAAACCAAAAAATCAAAAATTAACTTAATTATCCAATACCAAAAACAGTAAAAAAAAAATTACCACATTCAGAATTCAAATAATTCTTACCAAAAAACAAGATCAAATTCCAACCTTTACACCATAAAGTCAACAAATGTATAAAGACGGCATCTTAATATCCTAGCTCTTATCCTTCCAACCGCCATATTTTACAAAACTTTCACCGGAATTCAGATAAGAAACTAAGCTTTAAAATCCATAAAATAACTTAAACGGACCGCCTTAACCACTATTAACGCGTAACAAACGCTGAACTTACCAAAAAAAGACTACAAAAACATGCACAGTTTTTTTACAGCATTAATCAAACAGCTGAACAGAAACCTAAAAACCCAAAATTAACCTTAATTATCCAATACCAAAAACAGTAAAAAAAAAATTACCACATTCAGAATTCAAATAACTCTTACCAAAAAAAAACAAGATCAAGTTCCAATTTTTACACCATAAAGTCAACAAACGTATAAGGGCGGCATCTTAATATCCTAGCTCTTAAACTTTCACCAGAATTCGATAAGAAACTAAACTTTAAAATCCACAAAATAACTCAAAACGAACCGCCTTAACCACTATTAACGCGTAAAAAATGCTTAACTTACCAAACAAAGACTACAAAATCATTTTAGAGCAGAAACCTAAAAAACAAAAATTAACCTTAATTATCCAATACCAAAAACAGTAAAAAAAAATTACCACATTCAGAATTCAAATACCTCTTACCAAAAAAACAAGATCAAGTTCCACCCTTTACACCATAAAGTCAACAAAAACCTTAACACCAAAGAAAACAACACAAGAAAAGTATATACATTGCCCAAATACTAATCAAACAAAACCCATCAAAACCCAAAAAGCAATTAACCCAAAAAAAATTACACAAAAAAATAAAAATAAATAAAGATTATACAAAGAGTACCTGAAAAGCATCACCTTTTATAAAAAACAACGAAAACTGAAATAAACCCTTTTTCCAGACGATGATTTCAATGTTGGCCAGCTGATCTTTTTCTTGTTTCAGATCATAAATAATGTTTTCTTGATTTTTTTTTATTTAATTAATTAATTTTAAATTAATTAAAAAGGGTTTAATGTATAAAGAAGAAGAAGAAGAACAAAAACCCTGTTTCAGCGGCCTCTTTGTCACTATAAATTTTTTTTTTGGTATTAATTGTTTTTTTGAAACTTATAATTTTGTTGGGTTAAATTTAATTTATATACGAGTAGTATTTTGTTTTAGAGTTTAAATATGGAATTTATATATATTTGAAAAATGAGTTGATTTGAATAAGTCTTTTTTAGGAGTGTGATTTGGTCCCACTCTGTCTTACGTGGCTGAGTAAGTGATGAAAGTGGGTCCCACTTGTTGTCTTTTTTTTTTTTTCTTTTTTTTCTTTTTTTTTTATTATTTTTTTTTTGGATATTTGGAAATATGGTGTGTAGTAATATTTTGGGTAATAAAATATAATAAAAAAAACATTGTATTTGTCATTTTTTGTTATTGTAAGTTGCGTATTTTTTTTTCTCATCTTGACACTAACCTTTTGAATTTGTGTTATTGTGTGTATTTTGCGGCTGTTACGTACCATGAAAATGACTATTTTACCCTTCAAAATTTTAAAAAAAGTAAGGGTAAAATGGTCACAAATTACACACAATACCGCAATTTTAAAAGGTTGATGTCAAGTTGAGAAAATAAAAAGTAAGTAACATACAATGGCAAAAAGTGACAAGTATAATGCTTTTTTATGCTAATAACTCAATAAAATATTTTATTTATTTTGGTGATCATTGTTTTAAAACTCAGTTGACACGCTGGTTGAATCGTGAACCGGTCAAGAAATCGGAAGCCGGTTTTAAACGAAAAACCTGATTGAACCGCTGGTGAAACCGGTTGAACAGTAATATGATGACTTGATCGAACCAATAACCAATTTTAAAACATTGTTCGTGATAATAAAAGTTGAAAAAATGTGTAATGGTTATCTTGTAGTAATTTTAGCAAGAGATATTATTGTCGACATATATATTTTCATTGAGATTATCCTTAATATTTACAATAATATAAGATTTGTCAAGATATATATGTTTTGTTTCGAAGTCGTACCAAATTCGACCAAAATAATATGAATGACGAAAATACCCTTATAATTATTAGAAAAGATATTTTTAATGTTTGAATTGTCAAAAAATTTCATGACTTTTGACATGGAAAATAACTTTCATAAATAGTGTCCTACATTGGTAAACAAATCAATTTCTTGGTTTGATAGAAAGAGCATTAACATAAAAGCTCGAATAGACTCGCAAACTTATAAAAAATATATATACTGATAAAACGGTTTTTAGCTTAACATGTTAAACAGGTTGAGCTCTCGTCAAACTGTAGTCCGCTTGGTCATTTACATAAATAGTTTGAGCAAGTGGTTTAAAACCCGGGTTGACCCGGTCAAGTGACCGGAAGGCAAGAACGGACCTACATGGATGTTGGGTGTGGCATGGGCCACACTCAATTTTCGGTCACGGGGTGTAATTTTTTTTCAAAATGTGTCGTTTTTTGGTATATGTAACCTCTGATTGTGTACTATTTTCTTTATAGTGCAACTTTAACTTGACTAAACTTTTTTATGAGGAGATTTTTAGTAATTATGATTAAAAATAAATAAATAAATATTAAAAAATAAAAAAATGTGCAACACTCTCCCCATATTCT
Source organism: Chrysanthemum makinoi (assembly GCA_910596185.1). Lineage (NCBI taxonomy): Eukaryota > Viridiplantae > Streptophyta > Magnoliopsida > Asterales > Asteraceae > Chrysanthemum > Chrysanthemum makinoi. The sequence goes on along the minus strand of OU343220.1, from coordinate 321,994,992 downwards.
TAGGTCCGTCCCCTGCCAAAAGGCGTTTTTGAACGAAAAATCCAGTTGAACCGTCGGTTAACCGGTTGAACTGTGACCCAATAGCTCGACCGGTCAATTAAAAAACCAATTTTTTAAAACAGTGGTTTGAGCATCAGCTTTAAAGTATGTCAAACGTAGAACTTGAGATAAAAACTTAAAGCTCAAAAACATACCACCGAACTAAAACTCAAGCTTTATAAATTTTAAACAACCAAGCTCAAACTTTGATACTAGTACTTTTTAATATTTGGATTTTTCTAACATGTGCCCCGGGGGCATATGTTAAGCACACAAAAAGACGGCGGGGCTCATGAAAAAGGACGTCCGGACTCACATATTTTATTTGAAAGCGTATTTTTTGTGGGTCCGGACGTCCTTTTTCGTGGGTCCCGCCGTTCTTTTGTGCTAATATGCTACCCCGGTTATATGTTAAAAACCCTTAATATTTAGGTAACAGTTTCAAAGATCAAAATAAACATATCTTAACTATGTTCTTCTTTTTTGCTAAAAAAATAATAAATAAATAAATAAATGTTCTTCTTTTATATGATGGTCAAATCCTTCTGGCCAGTACGTTGACTTAGAGTTTGCACAATTTGCACGTGAAAATAAGTTTATTTAAGGGTTGAGTTATTAAGACCCCTCCTAATTTTTTATTAAGACCCCCCTAGATTTTTTGTTTTTTTTTTATTTTTTTTATTTTTTTTTTATTTTTATAATTTTGTTTATATCAAAAAGCTATAAACCTGAAAATGCTGAATCAGAATATAAAGTTTTAATGCTCCAAACGCTTTAAAACTGTCAGAATACTGAACGAAATCGATAAAAATCGTGTTGATCTTGAAAAAATGGGGACAAAGGGAATATTCCATGAGGACAAGGTGGCAGGGCTATGGGTAGGGAGGGTTGCAATAGTAGGACCCTTATTTATTTCTTGGATATCTAATTACTTGTACTTAAGAATTTAATATATGTTTCTAGGCTGAAAAGACAACACGAATAACATGTATTAAGAAAACAATAGTTTGTGTGTCCTTTTGGTACATAGAAGATATCTATTTTCTGGTTTAGAATTTTAAAGTTGTTGAACAATATTAATTGTTATGTTACCATTAAATAACTCGAAGTTATTAATTGTAGAGTAGTATTTCACTATTTTGCATTTAAGAATGTGTCTTTTTCTTTTAATTAAATGAATATGTATTTATAAATTTGTTATACACATATCATAATAGGGAATGTCTAACCAATGCCCTAAGGGCATTGGTTAAGCTTTGTCTTCTTGTGAGTTTTAATTACATAAATTGGTCCCTCAGAATGGACACAAAATTGCATATTTGGACGGGGACCCACCTAAATACTAATTAAAACCCACAAGAAGACAAAGCTTAACCAATGCCCTAAGGGCATTGGTTAGACATTCCCATCATAATAAAATAACATTTTTTGTTGTTTTTTATTCTATTGTGAATGGCAAAATAACTATGAAAATAAATTTATGATACTACTAAAGTATTAAACTTGTTCATTGTTATACTTGAATTGGTGGTATTGTTTGTTAGGTTTACGAAATTTGTTATTTTCGTTAAAACAAATGGTAAATTTGCGGTTGCTTATATACATATTTAAGTATTTAACTATTTAAGTTTGGTTCTCATTTCGGCGAACAAATGCATAGTGACTATCTAAAAAAGAATACGTATGTAAATACAAACAAGTGTCATTGTCTATTTAGAGTTCATACACGATTGTCGACAAGAGCTGATGAACCAAACTTAAACATAACAATGACAATGAACGAAAGCAATCAGTCCATATTTATTAAATATGGACTGATTGCTTTCGTTCTTCGCTTATCACTATTGCCTAGTTATGGCTTATGTTGAGCCCTTGTGCACTTTTGGTTTCTTATTTACTCTTTGGAATTCGATAATGATATATCTTTCTTTTTTTCACATTTTAAGGGTTCAAGTTTTATGTATACTCTTCTTAGCTTGTCCAAAACAAAAGAAAAACTCTTTATCAATAGCTATAGACAAAAGAAGAAAATGTGTCCCAATTATTTAACCAAAAGTAAGTTATAGTGTTTTGAGAAATTATTAGTAACTTGTATTTTTCTCTTTAGTTTTATTCACATGTGGGGAAGGAGTATTTTGACTAGTCCCCACAATAAGGCATCCCACTCCATAATCATAATCATCCATATGGCCTTAAATAAATGATCAACAAATGTATAAATATATCAAATGTTATTGGTGCTTTGTACATGCAACATTTGTCGAATTTTGTGCTTGTTTATTGGGTCAATGAAGTAAGCAAGTTGGGAATTAACAAAAACAAAGAATGAAATTAAGAAATGACAATATGTCATATTAAATAGTTAAAATGATAAATTTTTTTAGTAAAATCACATATATTGTGACATACTAGTAAGGGAGATCAACAAAACTGAAAGACAGAACAAAAACCAAAAAACCAAAAAGAGCCGAAAAAATTAAAAAACCAAACAAACTCTAAAATGCCGAATAATAGTAGTATGTATTCCACCACCAGCCACCCTCGAAATTGTAGCCACCCCCCGGCATTCCACCACCAGCCACCCTCGAAATTGTAGCCACCCCCCGGCATTCCACCACCAGCCACCCTCGAAATTGTAGCCACCCCCGACATTCCACCACCAGCCACCCATGATATTCCAATTGTTATAGAACCTTCGATGGTTGTATTTTTTTTCCATTTATTAAGATTAATTTGTAAAAAAAGAAAAAAAAAATGGTAAAAATTACGTAATTTTAAAAACAATATTAGTTAAACAAAAACTATTTTTAAGTCAACTATTTTAATAAAACATTTTATTTGGGAAAGTAATAAAAGATTTAAATTAAGTTTTACAAAGGTATTTTGAAGATTAAATATTACTATTAAAAAAAAAATACATTTTCGATTTATATTTAGTTGAAATAATTATTTATAAAATAATTTGATTGAAGTTGAAAAAAGCAAGGTTGTATCAAGTGGTTAACATTCTTGCCTCTAGAGACAGAAGTCAAGGGTTCGATCATCATCCCTTGCAAGGTCGGAGGTCTTTTTCTACATTTAGTAGAACCGGAAGCAGCCTATCTACCTTAAGTAAGGGTAAGGCTGTTTACATCTTAACCTCCCCCATACACCGTGAAAGACGGTACTGAAACCCATAATCCGTGGAAGACGACATTAAAAGTTACTTTACTTTACTTTTTTTAATTTGATTGAAGTTAAAATCTATATATGCTAGTTACGCGTATGATAATAAATTTGTCACATCGTGGAAATCTTATCTTACAAGACAGAAATCTTTGCCTCTTTGTATTTTTTTTTGTTTGTCATGCACATTGTACCATATCCGGCAATTTATGACATGTTCACTACTTAAAATAGAACACAAAGTTTATCTCATATATAATTTTTCTTTTAATAGAAATTTGTATTAATAATGAGTGTACATTTATATTGTTATAGTTTTCACATGTAAGTTACGTACGCATGTTAATATCAAAATGTACATGTTTATAGATAAAAAATCAATGTGATGTAGTTGTTGTTGTTCGTGTGTTGATGGTATTGTGTTCTCTACTCATTACTGAAATAGATATAGTTATCATATTTTTTATGAAAAAAATACAACCGTTAACATACAACCATGTTAACCGGTTAAGAGTCAACCGCTCTATCACTGAGCTACTAACAAAGAAGTTGTTCGTGATACCAACAATATATGACCGATAGTTTTGGCTTTATGATTGATAAGTTGATGGTAGCCGCTACTTATATGTAATCGTCATTGGAGTACATATAACGTGGTATAGCATATCATCAAACTAAACGAGCATGTTTAGTCATTACCAATGTTGCAAAAATCGGTCAACTCAGCCGATTAATCGTTAATCGGCTGAGTACCTTGTCGATTTCAGAAAATCGGTCAAAAAATCGGCCTAGGATAAAAATCGACACTAATCAGTCAAAAATCGGCCGAATCGGTCAAAAATCGGCCGAATCGGGCAAATCAGTCATTTTAAAAATAATAATAATTTAGGCATTATACTTAATTTGGGGATCGTATATTTCACTTATAACGAACAATGGGCATCATAATCAAAATTGGAGCCTTTTATTGAGGTTTGGAAACATAGTAGGCTTGGAATCTAAGTAAGATTTTTAGTTTGGTCTCCGAAATACAAAAATTGCAGGAAATACCAATCCGATTAATCACCGATTAATCCCGACTTGACCGATTACTCGCTGCAAGGTGGTCGACCGCCCGACTACCGATTCACGATTTTTGCAACATTGGTCATTACCGGTACAATTGATTTTAATCAACTCCTTAACACTCTACCAAGTTAATTAGGATTGAGGAGTGATGGAATCATTTATAATTCAACAAAAAAACATTACACTTTTGTGACCGTATAACAAAGAGACTCGTAGGTAACATTTTTATATGTGACTTTGACTTCCTAGAACAATAACAATTGGTCATGAAACTGAGGCTCGAGAATCATAAAGCTCAAGAAAAGATCCAATTGAACCTCATAAAAATAAGTGTGATTTGATCAAATTAAATGACAAATATTAAGACTAGTTTCATGGTCATCTTTACCATAATTTCTACATGGAAAATGATAAATAGACCTAACTATAGAGGCCTAAAAGGAGACCTAATGCATAAATGTATTGTACAGTAACAGTATTGTACAATACATTTATGCGTTAGGTCTCCTTTTAGGCCTATTTAGTTAGGCCCATGTATCATCACTCTTTCTACATTAGCAAGCAGATCACATAACTCATCACATTTTACCTTCTATAATCATCACCAAACCCACTATCAAAAAATAATAATAAAATAAAAAAAAAAAAAAAACAAAAAAATCTTTTATACAAGCATATCTCACAATATAACACACACACTCATAAACTAAGGCCGGATGGCAAAGGATGGTGACTCGATCACCTTAGCCCAAGAGTCAGCGCGAATGCCTTGGCCTTCTCCCCCTTTCATGCGCGACATGTAGTTCCTGAGGTGAAATAAGGTGAACCGGTCACTTTGCAAATTTGCAAAAAAAAAAAAAAAAAAAAAAAAAACTGGTTTCTTGTTTGTTACCATTAATAATAATAATAATAATAATAATAATAATTTAAAAAAAAAAAAAAAAAAAAAAAAAAAAAAAAAAAAAAAAAATCCTATCCCATTTTTTCCCTATAAATACCCTCTAAATCGTCTTTTTTAAACACAATCTCAACTATTATACTATAACACTCTCAACTATCATTACTTTATCTTTTTATAAAAAAAAATGTCTCAAGAGATTACCTCACGAAACACCAACTGTACCCAACGAAGAAGAAATCCCCGAAGCAATCCCCCGACACCCGAAGAAACGTTCAATTTAGGAAATACTCCTTCGTCAAACCTACAAATCAACTTACGACCGCAATCATTCAATAACCAAACTTACCAAAACGAACCATATCGTAACCCATACCCACAACAACAAGCTTCTAGCCAATTCTCACTACAACAACAACAACAAAACGCATTTAGCCAATTCTCTTCACAAAAAAATGCGTTCCCATTTGATAACCCCAACTACATGTCACAAACACAAATAGGTGGTTCGTCATCACAACATCATACGTAACAAACCATGTCTCGCATTTCTTTATTTCCAAATGAAGAAATGTACGAACCTTATTTCCACAAAGATTTTCATCAAAACACCGCTCGTGAAGAATCTCTTGTCAAAGTCACGGCCCCGGGACTGGCACCGGCCAAAGCGAAGAGTAAAAGACGCCAAAAGAAGCGGACAACCGAGGAGCCACCCCGGATCATTCCATGGACCCAAGAGGAAGAAATTGCATTGTGCAGAGGTTGGATTTATGTATCCGAAGGTAGTGCCAAAGGTAACACGAGGGGGGAGAATGGATTTTGGGCTGATGTATAGGTGTACATTGAGAGCAAACACAAAGTCAGATCGCCAAACGTACGATATGGTTTGAGGTGTAAGGTGAAAATGCTTATACCTTGCCATCCAGTCTAAGAGCATCTACAATGCATCAAGTCATTAAAGACTTGATACATTTAATGCATAACGTTTTTAAAGTGATTGCATTTAATGCTAACTCATTAATGACTAAAAGTTTTTTGCAAAGGAAAATGATTGAAAGACCTAAAACTTGTGCCTAATTGTGTGCCTAACATATGTGAAGTTACCTCATTGGATTGTGAAATAGTGAGCCTTATTGTTACAACCAATAAATTATTGACATGCAACTTTAGGCATAATATTCGGTCTAAAATTAAGTCTCCCAATCACTAATCTTTTGCAAAAGATTGGAGTTAGCCAAATCTTTTTTAAAAAGCTTTTGCAAAACCTTGTGCTACAATGCAAAAAAGCTTTTGCAAAAGCTTTATAGAATAGTAAAAAGCTTTTCATAGCTTAAGCATTGTGGATGCTCTAACTAATAAAAACACCCATGAAGGCCCACAATTTCTTGGTTGGAGAGAGTTGTTCACTACCACCATTAGACCAGTAGTAATGGTGACTCTATGGGTGACCTTGGGTTGGTCTACCCCTTGAGCAGCGCCCCTTCTTTTTAACTTGGTTGGGTCGCTTAGGCGACCGAATGGAACACATACGTTTGTGTGTGAGTGTATTTTTTTATTAGTTTATTGTGGGGTATTTTTTGTTGTGATCGGGGTCGTCTTACTATGGGCATTTGATCATGTGTTTAGTCTAAGAGAGAGAAGCTGGGGTGACGCTGAGGTGTCAGAGAGTTCAGGTCACCCATAAGGTCACCATTACCACTAGTCTTATGACCCTGCCACCTCAGCTTCTCTCTCTAAGACTGCGACCTCAAGTTTCTTTAGCCACCCTTGCCACCTTAGCATCACATCAGCTTCTATCTCTAATACCAAACACATGACTAAATGCCCGTAGTAAGGTGACCACGGTCATAACAAAAAACATACCCCACAAAAACAAATAAAATAAAAAGCTTACACAACCCTTTGCATCTTATACGGTCGTCTGAGTGACTCAACCAAGGAAAATAAGGAGGGCGGGGGACGCGACCTCATGGGTAGATCGACCATGGGTGAGCTCATCATTACGATTGGCCTAATATCAAATGCATGACCAGATGTTCGTAGTAAGGTCACCGACATCACAGGTAAAAACATATCTCACAAAAATTAATTAAAAAACCCACGTACACAAACTTTGCATTTCCATCTGGTCGCTTGGCTGACCGAATCAAGCAAAAAGGTGGGGGGGGGGGGCGGACTGCAAAGGTCGCCGTAATGGGAGGGGGACGTGGCTCGAAGGCTAAACCGACTCAATCAAGGGTCGCCATTACGACCAACCTTAAGGATAAAAAAATGGGTGAGGTGAAAGTGGTCGTGGATGCCTTTTATGATGTTCCACACGCTAAAGGTGAGGTGTTCTATCATAAAAACTAGTCTAAGGGCGCGTTTGGTTTGCAGTATGTTTTGAAAAGAATTGTAATCTGTCAAATGAATTATAATTTAAATGAATTGTAATTCAAAGAATTGCAATGTGTTGTAATTGTAATATGTTAGAATTGTAATTGATGCATTCTGCCACTCTATTTAATTGGAACTCAACGTAACTTAATTAAAAAAATATTAAAAAAAAAACTTAATAATAATAACAATAAATAATAATAATAATAATTGTTATTATTATTATATAAATATAAATATAATAATAATAATAATAATAATAATAATAATAATAATAATAATAAATATTATTATTTTAATAATTATATTAAATATTTATTATAATAATAATAATAATAATAACAATAATTGTAATTATTGTTATTATTATTATTATTATTATTATTATTATTATTATGAATATTTATTATTATTATTATAATGATTATTTATTATTATTATTATTATTATTATTATTATTTTATAAAACATCACTTCATCATAAGAAAAACAAAGAAATTACAAGAAATTAATGGGATGAGTGAGACTAAGTTTCCTCCACTCTCTAAGAATAAGAAAACAAACCCTACTAAAATATAGTTGGCACCACGCGCCAATATCTTGAGTGACCGAGAATTTTGATTCGCCAGCAGCTTTCATCGCCTCCTTCTCAAGTTCACCAAAAGAAGAGAAAGAGAAGGGATGAACCTATATCCAATGTCAAGTGCGTTTGGTTTCAGATTGACACGCTTATACTTGCAGCTTCAATCACGCAGACCGCCACAAAGTCAGTCATACCAGTTTGCGTCAAGGGCGATGACCCAGTAAGATCAACACACGCATCAAGGCCTCTCTCCCACGAGTAAAGTAACATAATTCAAAACTTTCTATCAAACATCATATGTAATCTCAGTTCCCTCCTTTCTTGTAATTGTAAGGACTGAATTACAATTAAAAGTCAAACCAAATAGCCTACGTAATATAATCTGAATTACAATTCCCTCCATTCTACGAACCAAACAAACTACTTAATATAATCAAATTACAACTACATCCAATTACGCCAGATTACGGCGAACCAAACACTCCATAAGAGTTTATAAAAGTATAAAAATCCATTTAACCCTTCTTTTATTATGGTTCTTCCTCATTTCCTATCAAGAAACAAGAACAAAACTGTGGATAACCTTGAATGGCAAAATTACTAAAAGGAATTACCAAATAAAATAAGACTACATATCTTGCATCGAACACATTGGATCCATACAAGCAAATGAAAGTAAACCTAGGTATTAGCATTCTTTACTTTTCTTTGTTAAAGCAATTAACTTTGGGTTCACATTGTTTTTTTTAAAGTGCAACCACATATATTCTATTTAAAGCAAAAGTAGCAAATATAGGGTAAAGGTTTCTCATTCCAATCATTTTTCCATTTCCCTCCTCATTGCTTCTAATTAAGTATTTGCATTTTTTTACATTCCAACTTCAATCATACTATTAAAACTTTTCAGAAAAATGATCGAGAGACTTAAAATACGACTAGTTATGTGTCTAAATAGATTTGTTAGTAAGTTATTAATCTGTGAAAAAATGGATTCATATTGTCACCAACAAGATATTAACACATAGGGTTAGACATATAACTATGCGTACGAGTTATGCATGTTTATTGGTACTCAACTTTTTATTACTTTCTTTCATACAAATGCTAACAAAATACCGAAAGGTTATGGCTAGCAACAAACTTCATTCTATTCATTGAAATAGATATAATGATGTAAAGACATAACGTATCAGAAAGAATCAATTCCCTTTTATTTAGATTAATTTGGATTTACGTAGAGGTGGAAGGTACAACTAAAGGCAAACTCCATGATTTTCCGCTTATAAAACCAAAGAAAGTTATGGTTAACAATAAACTTTTATACAAGTTCATCGAATTTGTATGTCAAACGTACAAGTTTTAGCACAAAGTCATGGTAAAATGACTAGAGAAAAAAGTTGAAGTGAAACTTAAAAAACGATGATTAAATATACAAGAAATATATTAGCTACTATTTTGTGTAGCTAACTCTTTATAATTTTGTGTTACAATTTATGGGTCTGTGAGTTATTTTTGTGGGTCTCGAATACTTTCTTATGTAATTTTGATGATAGGAGAATTTTTAGAATCTTTCTAGTAGACATCAAAACCCTTTTTAAAAAATATGTATACCAAGTAAAGACATCAATATTTATATTTTAAATGATTGTTGCAAAAGTATATACGAAAAAGTGTAAAATTTTGGAGATTCCAAAAGGTATGTCGGGAATCATTTGCCGGCTAGACTGCATTTAACGTTATTTTGGTCATGAAACGTACCTTCGCGGTTATTTCGTTAAAATTTCTAAATATTTTTATACTCGTTTTGATCGATTGTTTTTAACATTTAGTGATTGATAAGCAAGAACGGAGCCAGGAATGGTACTAAGGGGGCATAAAGAAAAAAATCGGTAGTAACATACATATTTTTGTTTTAGAAGTTCGACTGAAGTTTGAGTCGTTATATACAAGTTGAATGATATTTTTTTTTTCAGTAGTACCATACAATTACTCGATTTGTTGAATGGGCAAACGTTGGCTTAAATGGTAGTGAAGACAAGGAATTGAACCAGATAAAAGCGTCTTTGTTTATTAGATATTGAACGTTATTCAAGCTAAAAAGTGGGCCGGTTGGGGGTGGTCGAGCCCCTTACTGGCTCCGTCCTTGTTGATAACTACGAGTATTTAGTTACGGAATAGGACAATGATTAGTTGTAGGTTCTTGATCTTCACCAAATCGAAAACTATTGAAACATAGATTGAAAATCAATCACTCAATCAAGCTTGTTGATTGAACATCAATTATACTAAAACATTGACAATTGGGAGGTGGTAAATATTGACGAATTGTGAGTGCAATAAAGGTGTAACATGTCTTTATCACAAGTCTATTATGCACAAGAAAAAAAAAATCCAACATTAAAGTGGTAAATGGTGAATTTAAAACACATTCTAATTTAACTTTATATAGAAAGACAAACTAGCCAAGCAAAATAAGGTCCTTTTCATTGGAGGTTGCTTAGCCATATCTTCTTACATCGATGATGTTAGAATCCATCAATCCAAAGTTCGAATGTTACCACAACAAGCCACGTCCTTTGGGTAACTTGACGAGTAAGCCTCAGACTGCACAAACGACTCGTATAAGATCAAAGGAGCCAGACAAATCGATAGCCTTTCATGATTGTAGATCATTAGGCTATGACGGGTGACCTCAAGGAGTTGCACCTTCTGAGATTTAAACTCGAGACCTCATTCAAAAAATCTTAAGCCCTAAACCCTAAACCCGATTTAAAAACAAACTAACTCAAGTGGTAACGAAAATTATGTATTTGGTTATACTTCTTGAAGTAATAAGACCTAAATTTTGTAGTATTATGTTCTCATATTAAAGTATTAAACATTAACATCAAGACAGGTAGCTTATTGTGATTTGGCATTGATTTTTCTAGTCTTAAAGTAGGTTAGACCAATAGTAGAAGCATGGATTAATAAATATGAAAATGATGTGTGACATAAAATGTCATGTAAATCATGTGGTGTTTTGTAAAATGAAGTTGATGTGTCAACTAATTCATGGTCCTAACTTTAAATAATGGAATTGGAGGTGATCTATTAAATATACATATTTTACTTAACCTAGTTCACAACTCACATCAAAAGAAGACCTCAATTATTCAAATCTAACTTTAATGTTTTTGCAAAAAGTCACCCAACCAATATCATTATTAAGAGTATATTTTGTGTCAAATGGTTAAGTTATACATAAACAAAGACTATAATAAGTTGGGATAGAATGTATGTTTCAAGTACAAACCTGAAAAAACTACAAAAACTAAACTAACTAAAAGACAACAAACATGAAAAATGACACATGAAAGGTTATAGTACTAGGATAACATAAAAAAATTGGGCTAGACAGATTATATTAGGAGCCCAACAAGCTTTTTTATATCCAATTCAAAGAACTTATTTTTAACTTTAACGAACCAAAAAACAGAAACTCACCATATCGGACATATTTGGTCCGGTCCTCGGTCCACTATTTTTTCATATTTGGTCCTCGGTCTGGTTTGGTCTGGTTCGATCTTGAACACGACCGGCTATTATACTTTGTTGAACCATATCAGACCAACGAAACAGACCGGACTGACCCGGACCTAGACTGAACATTTCGGTCAAATGTTCTTAGCCAAATCGGTTTTCAATCCGGTACGATTTCTATCAGTCCGGTCTGGTTTTCGAACCGTGCTCAGCTCCGGCACCAAACGGATCTCATAATAGTAAACAACAGTGAAAAGTATTCACACGTTTAAAAAAGTATTGCTATATGTGCTAAGTTATCTAGTCAGCAGGCATGTCTTTATCCCTGAGGGCCTATTACCTTTCATTTTACAGAGAAAAAAGATCTCAATAACATGAACATGGCACTTTCACTAAAATTGACTTAATGGTAGTTTTCGAAAAGATTAAATCAACAAACTATTTTTCTACACGGAAGGAGCTATTCATAAGTTGTACGTTTGTAGCTAGCTAAATCTTTATCAGCAGTTTGGCCTCTATGAGTCGTTGAACATTCATATACTAACCAATGTCTACATCTCTAAGGGGTAAAATATTTACGTGCATCGAAAAATAGACCGAACTCGTTCGTTTATATAAAGCTGTGCCCAACGAGGCTTAAAACCACATGTGATTTAAAGATCTTGTTATCTGGTCTTCTACGTTTTTCTCGTACACCTAACAACTTGGTCGCAATAAGATGCTATAAAATACAAATTCTAACAACATAAAATAAAGAAAAGAAAACAATAGTCAATTAATCTTTGACCTCAAAACCGTGTTTTGTTCTTTGTAAAGTTATGACCAGTTCAAATACATATTGGAGTACACTATTAGTTGTAGTTATGTTTTGTAGTTTTACATATTAACATGAAATCACTTCTTCTAAATATTAGAAAGTGGTAAGTTTTATGTTGGGTGGAATGAGTATCCCGCATCGGAAAAAGATTGAAAGAAATGTCTGTATATATTGTTGGTTGATAGAAAAAGCAAATATCTTGTTGGGGGTGGTTTTATGTGCACAAATTGTAACAAAGTTCACGTAAAACTTTTCCTCCACAACTTTTTACACAATTTTTTCTTATGAAAGGCTGATCATTCTAACAAAGTTCACGTAAAACTTTTCCTCCACAACTTTTTACACAATTTTTTCTTATGAAAGGCCGATCATTATACTGCTAAGAAGACAAGGCTTCAAGAAGAAGGGCCACGAACCAAGAAAAGGAAAAAAGGCCTAAGTAGTTAAATGGTTCATTATGTGAATTCAAAGAAATGCTTTATATACATTTGCTGGAGCTATAAGTTTGGCAAACAAATAAATAAATAAATAGAAAGCGATTTGATAGTTGTTGCTTATTCCGTAACAAAACAAAATGTAACATGCAACCTTGTCGGTGTTCAAACGGTCGGTTTTTGGTTGACGGGAGTTTTTCAGTTCGCTTTATTTGATTTTTTAAGAAAAAAGTATACGCCCAAAAACTAAATCGAAAATGAACAAAGCCGATTCAAACAACCCAAACTAACAATCAGGTTTATAGGTTTGGGGGCCGTTAAGTTAGAGATACAAATTAAGTAAGATAGGCGACAAGTAAAATAGCTACCGTTACGGATTTAACTAATGATTCAAACAAATATACACGTCAATTCATGATATTACTTCCAACCCATCAACTTGAAATTTGGTATTCTTAAAAACATATTAGTATTGTTAAAAGTATTCCATGTACAGCACAGAAAACTTTAGAATTTATTAATTTCAACACTAATCACATATTCGGTTGGGGCCCGATTATTGATTTTAAAAACCAAACCCAAACCAAAATGCGAAACCCAATTACCTGACCAAAAATCAAAACAAGGTAACCAAGCAAACCGAATAACTTTGGATCAATGAATTTCTGATTGAAATTGTTTAATGAACACCCCCAGAAAAGGGAAATTGACACAAAATGTACCAAGCTTAGGGTCTATTTCAAATCGGGGTACCTAACTTTTTTCTGGCACAAAAAAGCAGCACAGTTTTTTTTATAGCCGATTTAGGTTTATTCATCACATATCCCGTTAAGTCATTAACCTCAAAGAGAGCTTCGCAAAGACATGTTACATGTCAAAATTGGAGGGAGTCTTCAAAAGAAGTGTTGAGGTGTTGTGTTTGTCCCACATTGGTGGATGTGCAAACTTTTGACGTGTTTATAAGTAAGAATGTAGATGTCTAGTTATAATCCCTTTAAAATATTGCACAAATAGCTACATGACGTGAGGACTTGATTCAAACTCTTTCAAGTTACTCACATATTAGCTGTTCTTGCTACATTATGGGTGGATTTTTGTCATTTTTTTTTTATTTTGTCGAATATTATGATTTACGTTTTCAAGTAACTTGTTGAGATCTTGATTTTAACACTTTCAAGTAACTTGGCAAATTATGGTTCCTGCCATAATATGGGTGAAATTTTGTCATTTTTTTATTTTTTCGAAGATTGTGATTTATGTTTTCCTAGAGTTACGACACTTAATTAAAGGGTTTCATCATCTAGGCTAAGTGACACTCATGACACTTCAAAACGTTTGTACCTTTGAGAATTTGAGCCCAATCATTTAAAATGTTGCTTTACTTGCGGAGTTGATCACTTCTTGATAAGTTTTATGTTGGGAGTATAATAACTTTTGGCCATATAGCATATACGTAATGTGTATATTAAGTTCAAACAAACAAGTACGTACATACGTACCACCATATAGCATATATCATGCTGCCTCGTTGCCAAAACTAAGTAACTTAATCGATATGACTATTGGGGTTATTAGACTTGACATACAAAATAATAAACAAGGCACACAGAGTACACACAGCGGAAGACTTAATATAATTGCAATTAATTAACTGAATAAATAAAGCGTAACATACCTCTTGCAAATAAGCTAGATCTCTTCAACAAAAGTGACAAAGTGGTTTAACGAGTTATCCCTTATCGTTTTATAACTCAAACCAATTGATGTAACAATAATGTGTTACACCGCCTTCTTGTACACACGAATTAACCGCGAGTTAAAGTGATTGCTAGATCTAACACAAACAAGTTTTTACTTTGAAAAACAAAACCAAACGCCCTATGGAGCGGGGGTCGGCCGAATATGCAAGAGAAACAAAGAACAAGGTTTAGGTTAATGTGTGCGCACAAAAGTTAACCGTAAACCTTTACCCTTGATTTGTTTATATAATGAATGAAAAACTTTAAGAACAAGTTAGGGTTTGGGTTGGGTAAACCCTCCCCATAACCGGCCACTATTCACAAGGGACACCCCAATCTTTTCCTTTTTAACGATTTTCACTATTAGTCATTCTCTTTACATTTAACGACCGTTAATCATTTTTCGTTAAATGCTTAACGATCGTTAGTTAGTTTTGTGTAATAATTAATCGTAATCATTTTACATTAATTATTTAACTTTAATTATCATTCGTAATGTGTACGATCATGTGGTCACGAGTTTGAATCCGGACATACGCGATTATAAATATATACATAAAACCAACAGCTCCCACTTGGATATATTTACAAAACATGTGAAATGTGTTTTATTTTATTGAATTAATACGCCCGTTGGACAGTAATTACATATCTTTTGGTTTGTCAATTAATGAATTGAAATGACTATTTTGTCATGTAAAATTTGTTTTATTTTACCGGGATAACTTTTTTATTTATGTGAAATGTCGTTGGCAACAAGTTATTGTTAGTTGTACATTTGGATAGTCTCTATTTATACTATGTATCATTTGTACGTAGATCATCATCAAATAATACAAACACATTCCACTGTTATCACATTCTCACAGTTATAACATCACTTGTAGCTAGGAAATAAATTTTTACAAGAGTCAATTGCAATTATCGTTATTGCGATTTGGCTAAATTGCATGTTTCACTCTTAACATTTTAAAAGTGCAGATATCGTCCCTGTAGGGAACCTTGGGTTGTAGTTTTCGTCCCTGCAGTGTAGTTTTTGACAAGGACATTTTAGTCATTTTACTTTGGATAGGGACTAAACCTGCAACCCAAAGGTTCTCATAAAGACGGTGCCTGCACTTTCGAAATGTTAGGGTCAAAACCTGCGATTTGGCCAAACCCGAAGGACGATTTTTACAATTTACTCTTTTTACAACGAAATGATCAAATTACTATGCGTAATCTTGTCCAAACCGTAGATGTATATACAAAAATTTGTTGTGTATTTTAATAACACTTGATATGGAACCTGAAACGATCATTGATAAAGTGATGTAATAAACAAAACACCATCAAAGTATTCTAGTGGTCTGTCCAAACAGGATGTTTTAGGATCAAACCTTGATAGATACACATCTTAGGGTCGTCACGAAAAAAGTGAGGAACTGTCATGCAAAACACCCAAGTGAATAGACCGCGTGGTAAAACATCGACCTCATATGGTCAACAGAATACCAAGAAACATTACATGTGAAAAAAAAAATTGTATTGATTAATTCAAGATGATGAAGTCTCGTAAAAATTTAAACTTAACATTTTTTAAGATGGAAATGATATATAGTATCAAGTCCATATAGTTGAATTTGTATGTGATTTAAAGATCTTGTTGTCACGTTTTATACGTTTTCCTCTTACGCAAAACAACTTGGTCGTAATAAGATGTTATAAAGTACATATTCTTGCAACATAAGCTAAAGAAAGGAAACAACAGTCAATTAATCTTTGACCCCGAAAATGTGCTTTGTTTTTTCTAAAGTTGTGATCAGTTCATATCGTATAGGAGTATTAGTTGTAGTTATGTTTTGTAGTTTTACATATTAACATGAAATCACTTCTTTTAACATATTAGAAAGTGGTAAGTTTTATGTTGGGTGAAATCAGCGTCCCACATCGGAAAAAAGATTGAAAGAAATTCCAGTATATATAATTGGGTGATAGCTATATTAAATAAGGGAAAAGTGAATATGAGGTTGTCTCACATATAAGCTTACATGTGAAACCATCAAAAATCCCTAAAAAATATGCCATTTTGGTTAATATTTTAGCAAAATTTGAGTAGTTAATCAAATCATTGTTGAATCTATAGCTAATTTGTTAGTTACTGAAATTACCTAACAATGTGATGTAGAAAATACATGTATCAATGTGAACTCAACTTAAGTGATGTTGTGATGAAATCAACAGAAAACATTAATATTGTGAAGGACATGATACAAATGATGTAGATTTGATGTTTTTCTTATTAAAACGACATATTCACTATCCTCATTAAATAAACTGCTATTGTGGTTGGAAGTATACATAACAAAGTTCACTTTAAACCATAATTTTCAGTTTTTTACACAATTATTATTAAACCATCACTTCCGGCTTTTTTTTTTTTTTTTTTGACAAAGCTCTAAAAAGGAGGACTACGGACGAGAACCACAAGCAACTAGCCAAGCCAGAAACCAGGAAAAGGAAAAAACAAACGCGTAAGTAGTTAAATGGTTCATTATGTGAATGCAGAGAAATGCTTTATATATAAATTAGTTGGAGTTATAAGTTTGGCAAAAAGAAATATTTTCATTAGCAGCTCTAACATATAAATGGATGCGCAAAAGAAATATTTATAAAATAAACTGACAAATAATATTTGCCAAGATACTTGATATAAATAAAGAACTTGTTGTCGACCTGGTGTTTTACGTATTTCTCTTACGCAAAAAACTTGGTCCAATACAATAAAATGCCATAAAATACAAAATTTTATAACGTAACATAAAGAGAAGAAAATTCCAGACGATCAATCTCAGACCTCGAAACCGTCTTTCTTTCATTTGAATGAGGTTATACAAACTACAAAGTGACCAATTTCATTTTCTATAAACGCGAACTGAAACTTATTGTTTTCAATAAATGATTATTGCATAATATTTAGTGCAATATCATGAACTGAGTTTACTCTCCTCTTCTTTTCTATCCAATTTTGTCTCTTTTCTTCTTTTCTTTCATTTTTAAACTCGGGAATAGAGTGTAAAGCTGTGATCAATATAAATACATGTATATTGAGTTGTATTTTCAAACCCTATATATATGTTTCGTAGTTTTACAAAAGTAAATCACTTGTATTGACATAATGGGAGGTGGTAATATTTTAATGTTGTGTGGAATCACTAATCTCCCACATCGTTAAAAGATTGCAACAAATGTTTGTTTAGATATTCGATTGATAGCAACATCATTTGTTATCTGATATTTTTTATGTGAATATCTATCTATACTAAATATAAAGAGTGTATGGTCAAATTTTGAAAGTCAAAAGTTAGAGAAATAGATAGTGTAATTAATACTCTTATTAAAACACCATATTACTTAAAAGTACAATCATTTATTCACATTATACAATCAATTAAAACATCTCTTATAAAAAAGTACAATAAAATTTTCATATCCATAATATAAAATAATTAAACACACTAATTAATGTTATTTTTAAAACACCCTAAAATGAAAAGTACATGTTATTATACACACTAGTTATAATACCCGTGCACGCACGGGGTTTTGACAAAAGTTCTCATAAAAAGGTTATTTCCAACGAAACCTGCAACCCAAAGGTTCTCATA
Source organism: Chrysanthemum makinoi (assembly GCA_910596185.1). NCBI lineage: Eukaryota > Viridiplantae > Streptophyta > Magnoliopsida > Asterales > Asteraceae > Chrysanthemum > Chrysanthemum makinoi. Next base: position 321,976,704 of record OU343220.1, on the reverse strand, counting down.
AAGACGGTGCCTGCACTTTCGAAATGTTAGGGTCAAAACCTGCGATTTGGCCAAACCCGAAGGACGATTTTTACAATTTACTCTTTTTACAACGAAATGATCAAATTACTATGCGTAATCTTGTCCAAACCGTAGATGTATATACAAAAATTTGTTGTGTATTTTAATAACACTTGATATGGAACCTGAAACGATCATTGATAAAGTGATGTAATAAACAAAACACCATCAAAGTATTCTAGTGGTCTGTCCAAACAGGATGTTTTAGGATCAAACCTTGATAGATACACATCTTAGGGTCGTCACGAAAAAAGTGAGGAACTGTCATGCAAAACACCCAAGTGAATAGACCGCGTGGTAAAACATCGACCTCATATGGTCAACAGAATACCAAGAAACATTACCATGTAAAAAAACAAATAAAAAAAAATGTACTGATTAATTAACTAGTTATAAAGTGAACAAATATTAAAACCATTTCAAGATGATGAAGTCTCGTAAACCAATTCAAATATGTGGAGTACTAATCTTTCATTATTTTTTAGCTAGATAAACATAGTTTTTGATTATTCATGTGCAAATGAAAAGTATCTAAATAAACCCAAAAAGAATATTTAACAAGATACATACATAGTTGAATTCGTATGTGATTTAAGGATCTTGTAGTCAGGTCTTATACGTTTTTCGCGTATGCAAATAACTTGGTCGCAATAAGATGTTATAAATTACATATTCTTGCAACATAAAATAAAGAAAGGAAACAACAGTCAGTTAATCTATGACTTCGAAAACGTGTTTTGTTCTTTCTGAAGGTGTGATCCGTTCACATACATATAGGAGTATTAGTTGTAGACTTGTAGTTAAGTGTTATAGTCTTTACGTATTAACGAGAAATCACTTCGATCCTTTAACATATTAGACAGTGGTAAGTTTAATGTTGGGTGGATTGAGTGTCCCACATAGGAAAAAGATTGAAAGAGGTGTCGATATATATAATCGGGTGATAGCAACAGCAAATATGCTGTTGTGTTGGTTTTGAGTGCACAAATTGTAACAAATTCACTTATGACTTCCATTGCAGCTTTTTACACTTTTTTTTTTGAAAGACTGATGATTTTACTGCTAAGTAGACACGGCTCCAAGAAGGAGGACTACAAACGAGACTCACAAGGGACAATGTACAAACCAAGCCAGAAACCAGGAAAACACAAACGCCTAAGTAGTTAAATGGTTGTTGCTTATTCTGTAACAAAATACAATGTAATAGGGCAGTCTTATGTTCAAACCAATGGTGTTCAAATGATCGGTTTTCGGTTGACAAGCGTTATTTAGTTAGGTTTATTCATTTTTTTCAAGAAAAAAATATACACCCAAAAAACAAAACCGACCCAAACAACCCAAACTAACAATCAGGCTTATTGGTTTTGGGGCCGTTAAACCAAATTGGAAAAGTTAGAGATACAACATAAAAATAGAGAAAAAGAAACAACAATCAGTTAATCTTTGACCTGGAAACCGTGTTTTGTTCTTTCTAAAGATGTGATCAACTCACAATCCTCGCATACATATAGGAGTATTAGATGTAGTTAAGTTCTGTAGCTTTATATATGAACATGAAATTACTTCTTTTAACATATTAGAAAGTGGTAAGTTTTATGTTGGGTGGAATCTGTTTCCCACATTGGAAAAGGATTGAATGAAATGCTTATATATATCTAATTAGGAGATTGCAGCAATAACTATGATGTTGGGTTGGTTCTAGTGTACAAATTGTAACAAAGTTCACTTTATCAACGCAACATTTTTTAGTTTTAGCGTACATTATGTAAGTAAGTTCACTACAAATTGACCAATCGTTTTTATTTAGTTTTTTTTAATTCATTTGACTTACTACTTTTTTTTTAACTATCATTTGACTTGCTATTGGTACGATATAACTTAAATTTTGACATTCCTTTTATATTGCTATTTAGTTATCTACACATTTGCAACTTGTGTTATTACACAGAACATACTTCATATAACTAGTATTTTCTAACAAAACAAGATGTAACAAAACAAGATAGCGTAATCACCTAGTTATAAGACTTTTATCGTAACATTTTTCTAACAAACCAAAATCGAAATAATAAGTTGACATGACGATATCAATGCCGTTATCTTCCTAGTTCACAACTAATAATATGAAGTAGTAGACATGCACTCCTTTTTATCCTCGAGGGCTATTAACCTTTTATATATGGCATTTTCACAACAATATGATAGTTTTCAAGAAAGTCAAATCAACAAACGCTTATGCTACATGTGTGTTGAGAAATAAATGATCTAATCGATTATACATGGGTTGTAAGTTTGTAGCTAAACTTTTGCAGCTGTCTGGCCTTTATGAGTCGTTGCACTCTCATATACTTATGAAACACCATTATATCTATGTGGACATACAAAACAACTTAATTTATTGGTGTTGCTCGCTATTGAAGGATACACTAGTATGACTAACAGTCCATGACCCAATAATATTGCGACTAACACTCCCCCGCAGTTGGAGCGTGAGGACACAGAACACTCAAACTGGTGTAAAACTCCTTAAACAATGCTCAAGGCAAGCCTTTGGTGAATATATCCGCATACTGATAACGTGAGAGAACATGAAGAACTCTAACTTGACCAGCAGCAACCAAGTCCCCGAACAAAATGAATATCAATCTTTATATGCTTCGTATGTTGATGTAGAACCAGATTAGAAGATAAATAAAATGCACTAACATTATCACAGTAAACAAGAGTAGTAGAAGACAAAGGCGTATGCAGCTCACGTAGTAGATTCAGCAACCAATAGATCTCAGCAACAGCATTGGCAACACTACGATACTCCGCCTCGGCACTAGAACGAGAAAGCGTTGCCTGACGCTTAGAGGACCACGAGTGGAAATTGTTGCCAAGAAAAACACAATAGCCAGAAGTCGATCTCCAAGTAAAAGGACAGCCAACCCAATCAGCATCCGAGTACGCAAACAACTTTGTAGCAATAAGATGTTATAAGGTACAAATTCTAACAAAATAAAATAAAGAAAAGAAAACAACAGTCACTTAATCTTTGACCTCGAAACTGTGTTTTATTCTTTATAAAGTTGTTATCAAATTCTCATACATATAACGCGAAATCACTTCTTTTGATATATTAGAAAATGGTAAGTTTTTATGCCGGGTGGAATGAGTGTCCCACTTCGGAAAAAGATTGAAAGAAATGTTTGTATATATTGTTGGGTGATAGCATCCACAAATAAGTTGTTGAGATGGTTTTGAGTGTGCAAATTGTAACATAGTTCACTTCAAGCCTCCACTTCTTCTTTTTACACAGTTTTTTTGAAAGGCTAATGATTTTATTGCTAAGAAGACAAGGCTCCAAGAAGGCGGACAACAAAAGACAACCACAACAGATATATAATGTTGTTTTGATTTACGCAAAAAGGTAATGTTGCATATTCTATGATGAAAATGATTACTTAAAACATATAAATTTTAATGGTAGCCTTTATGAGTTAATATTGTGTTTACAAAATCCATAATGCCTAAGATGCTTAATTGGCTAAACGTATATGTGGCTGTTTGGTCATTTACGTTTTCCTCGCACGCAAACAACTTGATCCAAATAAAATGTCGTAAAATACGTAATTTGGAAACATAAAATAGAGAAAAAAAACAGCAGTCAATTAACCTCAAACCTGAAAACCGTGTTTTTTTTATTTGGATGATATTATACGAAGTGACTGATTTTTCTTTTGAAGAAAAAGTGATTAATTGAAATATATCCACCAACTAGTTTTCATCCATATGCTTTGTAGTCATAGTTTCAGACTCTTTGTAGTTATAGCAATGCTATATTAAAAGTGGTAAATTTTAATGATGGGTGTAATTAATATCCCACATCGGAGAAACATCGAAAGACTTGTCAATTTATATACCAGTTTTATATTACGAATCGTGCACATTTACGATTATGTGCATTTAGTGTTAAAGTACGTTTTTTAACTAGTTCAAAAAAAAACTACTCTTTTCATATTCATTCGATTAATTGCGATACGAGTACTGTTAACATTACTCATAAATTTATTTCATATATTTTCATATTTTCATGATTAATTTCATATCTATACTACATATAAAAGAAAAACGGTCAAACTTTAAAAAGTAGAATGTTGAAAGTCAAAAGTGAGAGAAATGTATAGTGTAATTAATACTTTTATTAAAATATCTCATTTCTTAAAAATACAATAATTTATTCACATTTTACAACCAATTAAACGCATATATATCAAATTAAAAACAACTAATTAAAACACCTCTTACTAAAAAGTACAATAAAAATTTTGAGATATACAATCTAAACAAGCTACAACATAATCCAAAATATAAAATAATTATTCATACTAACTAATGTTATTTTTAAAACACCCTAAAATAAAAAGTACATGTTAATATACACATTATACAAGTTAATAAAACACACAAAGCTTCATACAAGCTAACAAGTTGATGGTACATATAGTTTTAAAAATCGGACCGGACCAACGGGTTCAACGGGGAACCGGTGTCACAACCAGTTCGGCTAACCAATAAAAGTCATCCGAAACGAACCAGAGAGGACCCGTTGAAAACGATACAAACTGGTGAATCAGATCTCATCGAGATCTATTTCTCCGGTTAATCGTCATAAGGTACCCGTCACCGCAACGAGCGGGGTATCCTGTTATACTATATATAAAGGAAAAAACAAAAAGTAAAAAGTGAAAAGTTGAAACTAAAAAAGGAAATGTTGAAAACATATATTTTAAAAGGAAACTATTAATACATATCAAAAATCGGGTTGACCTGGGACGCTTTAAACCCGGTGGGTTGACCCGGTTTAATTTGACCTGTTTTGATCGAACCCGTCGGGTTGACTCGGTTTAAATCGACCCATTTTTCGACCGGAACGGTTCAACCGGTTGAACCACCCGAGTCGAACCGGGTTTCAAAACATTATGTTTAACCTCAAATCTTCAAACTTTTATTATTTTTCGTTTATAACCCATAAGCTTTTTTTTAACACAAAAAACGATCTGTCGCTATAAAATTTCCTTGCTATGCACGGGTACTCGTCTATTATCTCTAAAGTACAAGTATTTAATACATAATGTATCGTGTTTTTAATGCATATTTAAATATATATGAAATTTCCAACAGAAATAAAAGAAGATATGAAATTGCCCCTTACTTACGAATTATAAAATAATTACATATTTAGAATTTAATAAAATTTATGTTAGCGTGACAATAATAATAATAACAAAAAATTAATGCATTGAGGGTATCTCTACTAATTATAATGCATGCATATACATTACTTAAACTTAAATTGCTTGAGATTTGAGTAATGTTGATTGCATATAATACTCTTAAACTAAAATGCATAAATGAAAAGTTTTACTATTGAGTAATGTTTGTGTACTATTATACTTTAAATTAAAAATGGTAACAACATCTGCTATTAAATTAACATTTTAAATATTATTTAATCCTTCAAATTTTCTCATTTTCGTTTAGACCTTTTTCCTCGTAATGATTACAAATTGAACCCTTAAGTTTTGCACCAATGGTGAAACCAGAATCACGATTCACAAGTATAATTATTTGCCGCTATAAACAGTCGTTTTGCGCGGTGTCCAAAGGACCCACACATAACAACAGACGATATATGTGTCTGAAGTGCACTTGCCGAAGTACTAAAGGCGTCCATACGTTTTATCCAGGTACACCTTTTTACCCAGCACGTACTTTCTGAGATAACTGCTATACATTTCCTTAGCAAAGCTTACATAACACCCCATGTCTCAGTGACACAGTACCATTGCTGGCCAAGCCATCATCCATCATACTCCATAGTACATCTAGACGACAATACTTGTAAACCGTAACTTCACATATTATATGTCTTATGAAAAATCCTAAAACTTTCGGAGTCTTTGTAATCTTGTTTAAAGTTTTTGACTTGCAAGGGATCGAGGAACGAAAGAGAAATGAACCTCCTCTTTTTGGCTTATCACTTGGAGATATAAAGTTACATATTTCTATTCGGTATGCATGTTGTAGCTACAGAGAACAAATTAGCTGAAGCTAACAATACAAAGCTCTAGGAGTACTAGTTGTAGTTTTACAAATTAACGAAAAGTCATTTCTTTTAACATATTAGAAAGTGGTTAGTTTTATGTTGGGTGAAATGAGTGTCCCACATCGAAAAAAGATTGAAACAAATGTTTGTGTATATTATTGGGTGATAGCGTCAACAAATATTTCGCAGGGTTTATATTAGTGCACATGTGTCACTAATTGTCAATTCTGTTGGTTTTTACTTTTTACACAAACATTTGAATGTTTGGTTATTCCGGAACAAGACAAAACATAATAGGGCAGCCTTATGTCCAAACCACAGGTGTTCAAACAGTCGGTTTTCGGTTGACATGAGTTATTTAGTTTGGTTTATTCGTTTTTTTAAGAATAAATATACACCCAAAACACAAACTGAAAATGAGCAAAACCAATCCGAACAACCCAAACTAACAATCAGGTTTATCGGTTTGGGGGCCGTCAAAGAAAAATTGGAAAAGTTAGAGATACAAATTAAGTAAGATAGGCGACAACTAAAAGAGCTATCATTACGGATTTAAATAACGATTCAAACAAACATACTGATTCGCTTACGAAGCGCGTTCGGGGTCAAAGGAACTTCCTTTTCGTCGACCAAGTTTTTCAACACCCTAGGCAGTGAACCTAATCGTTGTAGTGTAGTATTAGGGTAAGCCACGGGTATTGATATCGTTATCTAGGGGAATAGGAATGCTAGTGAGAAATTACTACTCTAAGGTTGGGGTTGAGGAAGATTATTTTTTTATCTTTTTTATATTTTTTTAGAAAATGGAAAGGTGCGAATCTCGGGGTATTGGATTTGGGGGGTTGGTATTTCTACCGATTACTCTACTACTCTAATTATCTAATCTAAGGTGAGTGTAGTCTATGTCTATTGTTGTGTGCTCTTATGATGATTAAAAATGTATTTGCTTAGATGTTATTACTCCCTAGTTATCTCCTATTGGTGGTTGAATTGTCACGTCCTTATTCTTAACGCGTTGTGTCTTCTAAGGTCGTATGATATGCGTTTATCCCTAACTCTTTGAAGTTACCTAAGGTTAATGACTACGAAATCTCTAGGATTCATAAACTTAACACTAAGGTTGTCTTTGGATATTTAGCCTACAATTCCACTAGTAACTATAAGCTAAAGTTCAACAAAGATCAATCAAGCATTAAAAACACAACGAATGACCTATTGCAATACTAGGTCAATCGCAATTAAGATAAGAGACAACCAATCAATATTCAATACCTAGGTTTCATAAATCTAAGCAAACACACAAGTAAATTAGCCAGACATGGAAAACATGCAAGCATACACACAAACAATTGAAGACATGATTAAATCAATGAATTAAAATATTTATCTTGTTGTAAAATAAGGTATGGAACCCTAAGATACTGCCCAAGACAGCCTTGGTTCGGTTTAGGTTTTTACTCCGCAAAACTACCTCTCTAAAACTGAAAAATTTGGATTCTATATATAGTGTTACAAGATGCGATCGCTGGCACTCTTAATTGTGACGCCTCGGTCGCCATTAGGGTTTCATCTTGGCCACGTTAACATTGTGACGGCGTCACCTTGTGCTTGTGACGCCGCCGCCTTCAACCTCTCGACGCCCGGATCAAATCTAGGTCGCCCGAGTTGTGACGCCTACTCTTTTAAAACCCGATGTCCGCCACTTGTAAATTAGCAATTTGGCTACTGAGTCGTCTCAAGATGTGTTGCGATGGCGTCGCAGTTAAGCAGTGACGTCGTCCCCTTTTATTCCAGCAACCTGGGTGTCTCGATTCTTGACTTTGGCCATTTTCTTCGTATATTAGCGCCTTTTCGTCCGAATAAGTGTCATTCCACCAATTTTCCTTCAAGAGACCTAAAAAGTGAAAAGGAACGAAATTAGGTAGTAACGGATACAAAAGTGATCAATTAAGGGCTTAAATGACCCCTCAAAAGTGTACATTTTAAATCCTTATCACATACACGTCAATTCATCTTATGTATTTCTTCCAAACAATCAACTTGAAATTTGGTATTCTTGAAAATATATTACTCTGTTAAATGGATTCTTCCATGAACAGTACAGAAAACTTTAGAATTTATTCATTTCACTTTTGAAAATTCAATAGGAACATTATAAATTTATAAGACATTTATATTTCATAATAAAGGGACAAAGAACATTTATAAGATACTTGCATACTTGAATGCATATGTGATTCAGAGAACTTGTTGGCTGGTCTTCTACGTTTTTCTTATACACAAACAACTTGGTCGTGATAAAATGTCATTCTACTAAATAACATTTATTGGGCCTTCTTATGAATAGTAACGTGGGTTTTTTTTTCCCCGGACCCCTTGGGTTTTTTGCTTTAGCCTACCCGAACCGTTGGCTATTCATCCTCACTCACAACATACGCTTACCTTTTAGATCCGATCGGGTGTGCCTCCGTAAAAATTATCCGACGATTTTTGCCCGGGGAAGTGAATTTCGTGGTTGGTACAAAATTGTGAGGGGCTACAAATGCCGTCACTCATCAATCCTTTTTTTATGGATTTTGTGGATGGACTTTTGCCATTTGTTCTGCGGCTGTGTGAGTCCTTTGTTTGCTCCACATATTTTTTTCTGGCTTCATATATTGTATAAGTTGTTTGATTGAAGTTAGGTGGATCAATTATTTGTGATCCGTGATAAGATTCGCAGCCTTTTGCTTTGGAAGATCGAGATACTAGGTTGCATGTTTTTTCCCTTTCTGTCGCTGCCTACGCTCGCTATTCTTGGTGTTTATGTTTAGTTTCTAAGGTTAAATGGTTTATATTAATTAGGGTTTGGGTTTACTTTAGGTTTTTTTGTTTTGCGAAATTAGTTTGGGTGTTTTACACTTTTTGGTGTTTATGTTTGATTCCTGAGGTTAAATGGTTTATACTAATGAGGGTTTAGATTTGGTTTAGGGCTTTTAATTTTGTGAAATTATTTGAGCCGTTTTGTATTTTGAAGTTTCTGTATTAATATAATGATTGTAATATTAACTCCTCTTTTGATAATTATTGTCGATTTACTGTATGTTAAAAAAAACTTGGTCATCTGCTTATGTCGGTGGAATCAATTCTTATATCTCATGGTTAAATAGTTTTTGTGAATTAGATTTCACTAAAATATTATAACATCTGCAAATGTTTGTGGGTTTGCCATGTTTTTAGGTGATGCTGTGGCGGGGTAGGCTTGCTGAGCTGGCAACCATAGCAGTGATTTGTTTCTTGGTGGCCTGTAATGGCCGCTTCTGCTGAATAATGATATTGCAGACAGTCGTATGTTTTTTTGCATTCATCCTGGTGAAGTGCAATTGTCGGAAACATGCATTTCATCATTGTGGGTTACAAATACAAAGAAGGCTCAATGAATGTTACTTTATCCTGATAAATGGTTTGCGTTTGTGTTCCTTTTTTGAGGCTGTGATGAATTGGGGTTTCTTCGGTAAGTATGAGATGTCCTGATCTTGGCAACATTGAACTGCTTGTACCATGGCGGTCTATCCTTTTGCCTAATATTCACCCATCTGAGCCACCTATACAGCGACATCCCCACTTTTATGGTGAAACCTATCGTCGCCTCTTGACCATTGAGGTTCATTAGCTGCACTTGCCAAGGATAAAATTGTTGTTGGTTAGGTTCGTTATTCTTGCTGTTTATGTTTAATTTGTGAGGTTAAATGGTTTATACTAATCAGGGTTTGGGTTTACTTTAGGTTCTTTTGTTTTGCGAAATTACTTTGGGTTTTTACACTTTTTTGTCTTTATGTTTAATTTCTGAGGTAAAATGTTTTATACTAATCAGGGTTTACATTTGGTTTAGGGTTTTAAATTTTCTAAAGTTATTTTTGTCGTTTTCCATTTTAGAGTTTCTGTATTAATTTAATGATGGTGATATTAACTATTCTTTTCATAATTATTGCCGATTTAGTCTATGTAAAAAAAAAAAAAAAAAAAACTAGGCCATCTGCTGAGGTGGGTGGAATTAGTTCTTATACCTGAGGCTTAAACATTTTTTGTGAATCAGATTTTACTAAAATATTATAACATGCCTTACTAAATTTTTACCCATCAAAATATTACTAGCTAGTTTTACTAGTTCCAACATATTACTAGCTAGTTTTACTAATCAAAATACGTGGATAGCAACAATGCCACTGTCGACACAAAGTCAAATATAGCATGTATTGGTTCGTATCTGAGGATCTGAAGAAAAGGCATTCCGGAATATAAAGTAAAAACATGGCAAAAGAAAAATGAGGCACTTTATTTTAGAAACTCAACATCCACTACTTACCAATGGACATATCTGGACCATTGGATCAAAAACATTTTTTAAGATTAAAAAAACATAGATGGACCATTTGTGTAAATTCAACAAACTTACTCCCACCAAACCCACCCCACCAAACCCACCACAGACATCTCACTTTTCACAAATTCCCCCAAAAAAAACTCACTTTCTCTCTAACCAAAATAAAACTAACATAAAAATTTCAAATCAACCAATTTTAACTATTAAAAGCAAAAAGAAAAACACAAAAATGAAACAATCAATGCATGTAGAACCAGATCTGAGAAAAAAAGGGTTCAAAATGAACCGATTCATACTCAAGATGATCATACGGTGCTTCCAATTCTTTATTTAGTTGTTATTTTACAATTTGTTGTGGTTTTATTTATGATTTTGTTGTTATTTATAAAGATTTTTTGTTTTTTAGTCAGTAATTGATAGATTAATATGATGATGGGATGATTGTGATGATTTTGTTCTTGAATCTGAATTTTATTTGTGTTTTGAAAGATATTTATGAGAATTTTTATGAAGATTTTTGTGTATTTATGATAATATGAGATATTAGAGATTAGATCTAATTGAAAACAAGAGATATTATGATCTTTCTGTTAGCTTTGTATACATGGATGCACACCAAGTGTTTGATGAAATGTGTGAGTGAAAAGTATCATACGTGTAGTATCACCAGTGATATTTGAAGTTGAACTGTATTCAGATTATCACTAGTGATATTCGTATTATCACTTGTGAAATTTTATTTATTTGATAGGTTTTTTTGTTTGTTTGTTAAGTTTTATTATATGTAATGTATAGTACACTTTTGATATTTCATTGTTATTGTTTTATAATTATAAATAGTTATTCGTTTTTATTTTTATTTAAAGTTTTGATGATTAAACAAATTAAAAGGTTTGATTTTGCTTCAAACACATAGTTATTTAGTGTAATTTTGCTTATTAGTTAAGTTGTGATTGGATTTGTTTATTTAATGGATACATTGTGCGTATTTCAATAGGTTTTACAACGGATTTGACAATATCTATGGTTGAATCAAAGAAATTGAAGAAGTTACAATGGGATTTTCATAACAAACTAAAGAAGCTCAAACACATGTTATATCACATGTGATATCATTCGTGAAATCACGTAATATCGATATTACCGATATCACAAGTGATATCATACGTGATATCACCTTTGATATCACACGTGATTCAACAAAAAGAAGAAGCCGACACATCTATGATGTCACATGTGATATCAAATTCTCCTCCAAAAGTTGAACAGATTAGAATGAGATACACAACAAATTAGCAAATAAAAGTGTGGTAGTTAGTAGTTATTGATGGATTGTTATGATAATGTGATGAATGTTGTGATAATATAAGAAATCACAATAGATGTTGAGCTTGTAACATGCTTCTGTTAGATTTCTAATGCATTTATTTTCTTAATTGATAAAGTGTGCATGTTTCGATAGGTTTAACGCTGTATCACATGTTCCTCCATCACCACCACTGATTCAACAAATAGAATAAGTCGACATGCCTGTGATATCACATATGATATCACATATGATACACCTGTGATATCACCAATGATATCACAATATCGCAGGTTCCTCCAAAAGCGAAACAACATGTTGCGAATTTTTTTTAAGTGCAGTATAATATCACAAGTGATAAACGAGTATATATTGGTCTCTAATAATCATGACCTGTTAATATTTACAGATGGACGTGCTTGCGAGGCACATGATGCTAAATAATCCATATGAAACTTTATGAATAATAGCAAAGAAAGATAATTCTACATCAAGTAAACAAAAAAGGAGATGATGTCTGATTGTGCAAAAAAGATTGCTACAAAAAATAAAGATGACTAGATAAAGAGAATCATAGATGAAACAAAGATGACTGGAAAAGGAGCAGTCGAAGCAAGAAGCAATCCTTATGTTGCTTAGTTTAAAAATGCAATGCGAGTTTAGGGTAACCTAAGAAGGGTGTGCTCTATTAGGTCCCGAGCCACATTGCATGGTGCCTGAGTTTGTATTACATTTGGGAATCACTAAGTGACTTGTATGATCATTTTTATGGAAAAGTATTAATGTAGCATTTTATTCATTTATCACATGTGTACTCTTAGCATTTTGTGTTACAATAAATGTTTCATATCACAAGAGATATAACACTGCATATTACATATACCAAATATGTATAAAAACAAGAAAGAAAATTACAAAAATAAAAAACTTGACATATTCTAAAAATCAAAGAAAGTGTTACATCAAATTTAACAGAATATAACAAGTGATACAAACATCAAATCAAAAACAAGTGTTGCATCGTTTTTAACAGAATATCACAAGTGATATCAGATACAAAGAACAAGTAAAAACTAGTAAACACATAAATGACAAAATATTTCATAAACTCACAAAGACCTTATAAAAATTAACTTCAACTATTTATCACAAAAGATACATAACTTCTAATTTATGACAAAGACGGGGCTTGGAACCAGGAAGCTCAGATGCAATTGCTTTTCGCATAGCACCATCTTGACCAGCATAATGATATTCGGATAACGCACGTAAGCTTTCTTGAATGCTTGGAATAACCATATACAAGATTCAAGAGTTTCATCCTTAAGCGGACCAACCAACAAGAACACATCTCATGTGATTGTCAATCGCAGTAAAAGGCACAAAACCATCATGTACCCGAAAGAGAAATATCTCATGTGATAATATATACAAAATGTACAAAAACAATGAAATCTCACAAGAGATATTACAAATTAAAAAGCACTTGTTTGTTTTGTATGTGGCATAAACAGAGACGATATCACCAAACTATTTGTGATTGCGATTTGCAAAAAAACGGCTCCATCAAACGAAAGAATCAACAACAACGGCATTTGTGGTTCAAAAAGCACATGACTCCACAAAACAAATTGAAGAAGCTCAAACAACTTTGATATCACCTGTGATATCATAAGATCATCCATTACCACAATTTATTCAACAAGATAAAAGAAAGTCGACAACACCCGTGATACAACTAAGAAACCAAAGAATACGTAAAAAGCACAAAAGAGAAAAGCGTAACCTCAAGTACAACACACCGGGTCTTCTTATCTTCTCGCAATTAACCAATTACATGATTCCAAACAGGGTTTAAGTTGTAATAAACAACCTTTCTTTTGAACTTTTCAAGTGGCCGAATATATGCAATCATATAAGGATTAGACTTCTCAATCATTTCTATGTTTTTCAAATTATCCGCCTTCACGATTGTTAAAGTAAGTACCCTTGTGGCTTAAGCTCTAGGTCATCGCAAGCATTATCAAACAATACATCAAATGTGCATCACCTCAAATATAGATTAATGGAGAAAGCAAAATATAAAACGCACTAAAATAATTCAAAAGGACGCCATTCAGAAATGAAAATAAGCATCAACTAATGCAACATAGGATATGATTACTCATTTACAATAACTACAGTGCACTTTGATTAATTTCCTAAATCTTGTTTATTCAAATAAATATTTTTGATTTGGTTATATATGAAATGATGAACAAACATGAACATGTAATTTCTTCTCAACTTGTGCATCCCTCTCTTAGGCATTTTGTCAAACACCTTCCATGCATCAAATTTCCATCAATTCACCCATCCTAAAATGATATCATACTAAAACCAATGCTACTCACAATTTAAAATATAAACTAAAGTATCAAATAAACAAATTTCACAAGTGATAATATAAATATCACTAGTGATAATACAAATGATACAGTTCAACTTCAAATATCATCGGTGATACTACACGCATTTATAATAGCGATTCAAAACAACAATCGACATAAAACAACATTCAAATGCAGTTAAAAACAAAATTCAACTAACAACTTAATTAATAAGCGTAATCACATGAGCAAATAACCAAATTATCAAATATTTTTCACTCACACATTTCATCAAACACTTGGTGTGCAACTTAATAAGAAAAAATGTTAACAACTTGATCCACATAATTAACAACCGATCAACAACATTATCAACCGCAACAACATCAACCAAATCAACTTCTAAAACAAACGGTTCATTCAAATCAAAAGAAGGCATAAAAAGGATGATATGATCGGAGTTGATGATGAGATGATGATCAGAATGGTGATGGTGATGGTGATCCAACTGGTGATGATCAAACGGTAATAGTTGATTGGAATAACTACTTTTTGGAGAAATGATGAGAGCAGTTGAGAGAAAAACACACAAGAATCATGGAAAAAATGAAGCGAATGAAAAAAAAAGAAGAAATGGCTTTATATAGTTGGGAGAATTAAGGTTAAACATATTAAATCTTAGGTTAATCCCCACCATTAGATCAAAATAAATGAATGGTAGAGATTTGTCCATTGGTAAGCATCAAAATAAAAGTAAGCAAATGAAAATTCCTCAAGAAAAATATGATAACTTAGAACATGATGTAAATGTAGATTTTTCTCAAATTTAAACAATATTTATACTTTAGTATCTTAAATTGACTAATATTAAGTTTAGTACCTCAATTAGATATTGAAAGTAAGTAGAGTACCTTTTTATAACCCTAAATTATACTTAAAGTTTGGTTTGGGCCTTCGGTTATTAAGAATGGCTGGGCTCAACCTCAAAGTAAAAGTAAAACATGTGATATTAATCATATTATAATTGACCTACTCAAAGTCTCATTGTCTCCTTCTTCTTCATTAAACTCTGCCGCAGCTTTCCTTAAAATAACAGAGTGCTTCTTCTTCTTCTTAAAATACACGCGTCGGTAAGACTGTCATTCTTGTTGTTTCTCATTTATTTATTTATTTAAAAAGAAATATTTCATATGGAGTTAGAGTTAGTGTTAGATTGTGTAATTCCTTACATTAAAGACAACCATGACCTTAATTCCGTTTCATTAGTCTCTAGGAAGTATTTCGATATCGATTCATTAACGCGTAAACACGTAACTGTCCACGTGCATTACCTCCCTCACCCTAAACGTTTAAGCCATAGATTCCCTAACCTCGAGTCCTTGACACTTAAGTCTTATTCCCATGGATTTCATTCTGCTAGCGAATGTGATATTCCGGTCACCCCATGGATTCTAGAAATAGCTCCTAAGTTTACGCGTTTGAGTTCACTGTCTATACGGAACATGGTTGTGTCTGCTTCTGATCTTAAACTCTTGTTGAAAACGTTTAGAGATTTAAGGAGTTTAAAGATTTGGGGATGTAAGTTTTTTTCGGAGGATGGTTTGATGGATATCGCTAGGGATTGTAAAGATTTGAGAAGATTGCGTTTAGATAATAACTGGATAGAAAATGATTACCAAGGTGGTTACAGGCCGAACGGGAAATGGTTGCGTGAGTTGGCTTTGCGTAACACGGTTATGGAGTCGCTAGATTTTCATTGGCCCTTTGATTGGTACGATATGAAAGATGTTACACGTCTTGCAAAGAAATGTAGCAAGTCGTTAGTATCTCTGAATGTTTTTCCGCAACGGTTAAGTAATTTCGTAAATGTGTTTAAGCATGCTAAGAAGCTCGATCATTTTGGTTACGGGATTGCTTATGAAGATTGGGATTATAGTGGCTTTAAATTCCCCGTGAATATTCGTGGTTTACGTATTGAGGAGTTGCACACAACTTCATTCCCTTTTCTATTCCCTTATCTCAATCAGTTACGGGAATTGGATCTCGCATGTGGAGATATTGAACATAATTGCCAATGTTCCTTGTTTGAGAGGTGTCCCAATTTGGAATTGCTACATACCGAGGATATATGTGGAGACGAGGGATTGCGAGTTATTAGTCAGTTTTGCAAGAAATTGCGCAAACTTACCCATCGTGGGTCGGTGACTCAAATGGGACTTACAGCTCTGGCACAAGGTTGTCCTAATTTGGAATTTTTAGAGGTTACTCTCTTAGATATTTCAAATGAAGCTCTTGAGTGTTTCGGAACTCATTTGAAAAATCTGCGTGATTTCCGTATATGGTGGGGTAGTGAAGACGATATAACAGATTCACCACTAGACAATGGGGTTCGAGCTATGCTAATGGGTTGCAGCAAACTCGAGAGGCTGGATATCAGGCTTTGTTTTGGTGGATTGACGGATGTGGGTTTAGGTTACATTGGAGAGTATGGTAATAATCTAAGGCGTCTATCTCTAAGTTATACGGGAGAATCTGATGCAGGACTTCTAGAGCTATCAAAAGGGTGCCCAAAACTAAGAAAGCTAAACTTGAAGGCTTGTCCCTTTAGCGAGCAAGCAATTGCCACTTTTGTGTTTAAGATCAATTACTCTTTAAGGTACATCACGATTGATCGTGGTCATGATAATGTTTTGGTACTCACTCGTCCAATGGTTTCTGCTGAGGTAATACTACTCAGAGCTTGACTTATAATCTTCTATAAGCTATCAGATTAAAGAGATTGTATTCATTTTTTTTCCGAAACACTTTCGTCCATTTTCTTTTAATTCTTTACTAAAGGTAAAGCGTTACCTATGATTACTAAAGGTAAAGCGTTACCTATAATAACTTTGTTTACACTTTTAGTTTATGAAATATTATACATTTGAGATTAACTGTCTTTAAAGTAAATGATTCAAGTCTTATTAATACGTTTTTTCATGTTTTTTGCAACAGATATCGGTTTTGTGAATGGCTACAGCAACTATGGCGATTGCAGCTGGTGCTGCTGCGTTGTTATATTATACGTTAAATAAGAAGCTACAAACGACTCCTACGACGGAAGATGATGACAAAAGTGAGAGCCTTGTGCAAGCTAGTGGTCCTTCAGGTGGTGTTGAGCGAGTTTCTCATAGGCTGATTCAGGCGCCTGCGACGTGGTTGGAAACTATTTTGACGTTGTCGGAGACACTGAGGTTTACTTATTCTGAGACTTTGGGGAAGTGGCCTATTGGAGATTTGGCTTTTGGTATCAATTATTTGTTAAAAAGGCAGGTTAGTACATGCTTCTTTATTTTTCACTCGTTACCACCTAAGGCTAAGTCATATTAAAATAAACATCTAAGGCTAGCTTTTCCTCGCAACAATTGTTGGTCTTTCTGGCATTATAGCGTATACTACCGATATATCATGATAATTGCTTTGTGAGTGGTGATGATTTCGATCTTAGGGATTAAGTTGGTTGGAACATACCCTGTTACAGTTTATGTATTTCTGCTAAAAAAAGATGCCCTGGTGTAAGAGAAGACTTCTTAGGAGAAATAGGGAACGGCCAAATTTAGTAGCTTACACTTTACAGTGGAGTTATGGGGGGTGGGCGGTTCGCCTCACATGCTTTTTTGTGGGTTTAACAGTGTAATTTCACGTGGTCCCCTTTTTATAGTTTTACCCCGATTAGTTTAGGATAAAAGTGATTCTTGTATTGGCGTGGCACCTTATCTGTTGGGAATGCTGTGTGTGGCTCTTGTAGGTGGCAAAATGGGTAGGTTGGGTAATGGGAAAGAACGTGTGAAATTGAGTCATGTTGGGTTGACTCGCTCACACTTGTCCAATTTTAGTATCATAGTTAATCAATATATCAAGCACGACCAAGAATTATTACAAAACAATCATCACCCACCCTCTTATAGATAATTTCAAAAAGTGATGCAATAATAGCTAATTTATTGTTGGGTTATTAGTACGAAAATGCATTATACTTGTCACTTTTTATCATTGTGTATAGCGTACTTAATTTTTTTCAATTTTGACACCAACCTTTTAAACTTGTGCTATTGTGTGTATTTTGTGACCATTTTACCCTTACTTTTTTCAAATTTTGAAGGGTAAAATGGTCATTTTACATGACAAAATAGTCACAAAATACACACAATAGCACGAATTCAAAAGGTTGGTGTCAAAATAGAAAAAAATAAGTACGCTACACACAATGACAAAAAGTGGCAAATATGATGCCTTTTTATGCTAATAAGCCTTTATTGTTTGCTGATTATTTGACAGGGATTCATTCATGTAACATCTGTCATTGAAGACGATGAAGAGTCACCTTCATCACGTTCAGGTCTCAGTAGTTTATACCGAGAAGCTAGAAGAGCAAGAAAACTACTCATCATTTCAAGAATAGGAAATCAAAAAGTACTTACATGGATGGTTTCACCAGAAGGAGCCATACGATGCTATGACACAGTTTCACTTAGCCAAAAACTATCTCTACACAGACACGCTAAAGCCCCTATCTCACTTCACATCTTTGCGTGGAACCAAGAAGTGGCTATGTTCGGAAACGCTAATCTCAGGACCGAAATTCACCCACCAGTCGCATCAACATTGCCACCACAGACACAGACCGCTCACTTAGCGACATCAAATCAAGTGGTCCCGTTAGGTATCAATCTACATGCTAGAGATACTGCAGGTGAAGATTCATTCCGGTTTCATAACTTTTCACTCCCAAACAATTGGGTGTGATTTATGTTTTCGTGTCTTGATACAAAAGTATTTAAATTAACTTCATTCGTGTTCACTGTATATAAGGTTTTAAAGTTTTAACCACTATGATACGATAATAATGTATGTTACTAGCATTATCAGATTCATGTGATTTTTCTAGTATGTATGATATATGAGTCATTACTGCTAAAAGAGACACATATTCAAATCCTCATTTCGCTATTTTCTAAAGATCAATAATGTATATACACTTTAAATGCCAAATTAACCAAAACAGAATCAAAATAACAGAAATATAGATTTCAAATTAAAGTAACCTTGGATTTCAATTAATTTACTGCACAATGTTGTGTTTAACTGTTACTACATTAGAAGGCTTGTTTATGCTAGCTGAGATCCCAACACCTTGACTTGATTTGAGACATGGCTTGTCTAACCAAAGCATTGCAGGCTCAGGACACACAGGTCGTCTGTGGGTAAACGGTTTGTATTGCAGAAAAATTTCTCCACCAATGGTTCAATCACTTGATAGTCAAATCTTCAAGTTTAGAATTATGGTTAGACTAGTGATCTACGATGCAACACCTTCAAGTAATGCGGACGGATAAAAACAGATAGCCCATAAACAAGTGGGTCACTACTACCGAAAACATGGTTGAGGATCTGACTTTTGCCAATCTGCGACCACCGCCACAACCAAATGTCTGTTTGATAGACGGCGTCTACAAATCAAAAAATTGGTCCACACAAGGATGTTCAAGGGATCATAATATATAGATCAACGTTTAGTTGCTGGTACGAGTAAACCAAAATCAAAATAACATAACATGGATTTCAAATTAAACATGATTAACTAAGCATTCATTACCATAAACTAAGTACACATTAAAACTCGAAACCACAAAATACATATAAAACATAAAACCGTTAAACATACACATTTGGAGCATGCATGCATGTACCTTATTATTCTGTTGATAATGACCTGATTTTTAACATGTTTTTTATCATATCGAGGGGGTCGTATCATTTTGATTTTTTTCATGTTGCTATGGCATGGAAGATCATTCATTTCGCTACTATGGTAATTCTTATTGGTGTTTGGTGTTGCATCTAAACATACACATTTGGAGCGAGCTTATGCTTGCTGCTCTATCCGTGGTTTTAGAGTCTATCACCAAATGTTGTATAAAATTTGTGCACTGAATTCTTTTTTTGATGATCCATGAGTGTGTGATGATCGTTTACACTTATGGGTGGATTTCAGTCGTGTCCTAAACATTTCTGGATCACATGGAAGTTTAGTTGAAGTTCTACGATGGCTATGTTCTTGGTGCTACCTTAGTGAATCGAGTTTTAATTCCTATTTTTATTCACTGGTATAGTTACTGTAGGTGGAAAGTTGTATTATGTAAGTTATAAGAATGACGTGTCATTTTTATATGAGAGTCTGTAAGTGTCCTAAGGGACTGAGATGAGGGAAGTCCCCTTCATCCTTTGTACTTCAATGTTTTTGGTGTAATGTATTTTGCCAAGGTGAAAAATCCCTGTTACCAAAAAAAAAAAAAAAAAAAAACAAAAACTAAAGTACACAAAAAGTGAGCCATCAACATCAACAGATACTAATAAAACACATCTAAGCCCTTTCACCACGGATACGACGAGCAAGCTGCATATCCTTAGGCATAATAGTAACCCTCTTAGCATGAGGGAAGAGGTTTTCTTTTTTCATTTCTTTTGTGTGCAGGAGAAAAGAGGTTTTCTGTTTGTTTTTTTGTAGACAAAAGTGCTTCTTTTTACTTATTTCATCTTCTAAATTTCAGATATTATCTTTCACTTCTTACCTCTTCTTTCACAAACCCAACATCTCTTTCTCAATATCTTACATCTGTTTTACGTTTTGTCCGTTTTTTTATGGTTTCGTCTGTTTTTTTTAGTATTTTTGTCAATTTTTCGTTACGCTACTGTTTTACGCTTTTTTTCGCTTTTGTATCGCTTTTATGCGTCCCGTTCTTTACGTTTTCATCCGTTTTCGCCCGTTTATCGTCCGTTTTCTTAAGTTTTCATCTACTTTATTACGTTTTCATTCGTCTTCGTCTGGTTTTCACATTTTCGTCTGTTTTTTACGTTTCCTCCGTTTTTTACGTTTTCGTCCGTGTATTTACGTTTTCATCCATTTTCGTTCGTTTATTACGTTTTCGTCCACTTTTTTACGTTTTTGTCCGTTTTTTTATCGTTTCGTCTGTTTTTGTCCGTTTTCTTACGTTTTTGTCCGTTTTTATACGTTTACGCAAGTTTTTTTTACGTTTTCGTCCTTTTTTTATTTATGTTTTTGTCTGTTATTTTACATTTTCGTCTGTTTTTTTACGTTTTCGTCCCTTTCCTTACGTTCTGGCGAGGTTTTTTTACGTTGTTTCGCTTTTTACGCTTTTTGTCCGCTTTTAGTCCGTTTTAACGTTTCCGCTCCGCTTTTTAACGCTCATCCGCTTTTTTCGCCCGTTTTTCGTTTTAGATGCCCTTTTTATGTTGTCTTTCGTTTTCTACGTTTTAGTCGGTTTTTTACGTTTTCATCTTTTTCATCCGTTTTCATATGATTCCGTAAGTTTTTTGTACGTCATCCTACATTTTTTACATTATCTTACGTAACAAAACTTATGATAATGTAAGAAAATGGACGAAAACGTAAAAAAAAGGATGGAAACGTAAAAAAATGACGGAAACGTAAAAAAACGGACGAAAACGTAAAAAAATGCACGAAAACGTAAGAAAACGGAATAAAACGTAAAAAAACGGATGAAAGCATAAAAACATACGAAAACGTAAAAAAACAGACGAAAACGTAAAGAAGGTCGAAAACGTAAAAAAACGGACGAAAATAGACTAAAACGTAAAAAAACAGAAGAAAACATAATAAAATGGCCGAATGCGGCAAAAAACAAATAAAAACTCAAAAAACTATCGAAAATGATAAAAAAAAAAAGCATAAAAAACGCATATAAACGTAAAAAAGGGATGAAAACATAAAAAGACAGACAAAATGTAAAAAACGGACGAAAACAAACTAAAATGTAAAAAACGGGCGAAACCGTGAAAAAACAGACGAAAACGTAAAAGATCGAACGTAAACGTAAAAAATAGATGAAAACGTAAAAAAATAGACGAAAACATAAAAAAAAAATTGTCAAAAATATAAAAAAATGGACGAAACGGACTAAAACGTAGAAAAACCAACGAAAACGTAAAAAACATACGAAAATGTAAAAAAACGGACAAAAACGTAAAAAAACAGACGAAAATATAAAAAACGATCGAAAAAGTAAAAAAAACTGCCAAAACGTAAGAAAACCATTGACCCATATGACAAAATGATTTATAGCGCAAAAAAAAAAAATGAAAGAAGCACTTCAATAAAATAAAAAACAAACAGTATTTTTGCGTACAAATGAAGACTTTAAATGTGCCTATTTTTTTGCAGACATAATTTGCAGATGCTCTAAAAAACAAACGACACCTTGACATGATGATATCAATTAATGTCATTGTTCCTAGTTCACAACTTTATCCCAAAGGGCTATTAACCGTTTATATATGAAATGGCATTTTCACAACAATATGATAGCTTTCATTAAAGTTAAATCAACAAACTCTTAGACTACCTGAAAGGAAACTTGCTGGTAACTAACCAGTTACATACGTGTGTCGACAAATAAATGATCTAATCGATTATTCATTGGTTGTAAGTTTGTAGCTGAACTTTTGCAGCAGACTCGCCTCCATATGTCGTTGCACAATCATATAATTATGAAACACCATTATCTCTATGTGGACAAAAAAAAAACGACTAAATTTATACTTGTTGCTCGCTAGTATGGTAGTAGCCATTTAAACTCTAAGCTACACCACGACACTTAAGACGTTTACCTTAATTGGTTCCGAATATTTTATAACTTAGATCAGTTTGTACATTGAGCAATTGAGCCCAATCATTCTGAATGTTGCTTTACGCAAGCACTTGAGCTTAAAATCTAAAGTTTACATTTGGTTAAGATTCACATATCGAAAAATGGTTTTACTTTCAATGAAAAGGGAAGCGATCTATTGAGAAGAAAATTTTAACCACACATTTCAAATGATAAGAAGAAATTTAGGAGGATAATATATTTTTGTTGGTGCATGTGAAATTGTTTTTTCTTCAAACGTATACATTTAGATTTGTGTCATTATTATTATTTTTAAACCAATGTCTACATATGTAGACCGAACTTGTTTATGTAAAGTTGTGCCCAAAAAGGCTTAAAACATGTGATTTAAAGATCTTGTTATCTGGTCTTCCACGTTTTTCTCGTACGCAAACAACTTGGTCGCAATAGGATGTTATAAGATTCAAATTCTTGCAACATAAAATAAAGAAAGGAAGCAACACTCAATTAATCTTTGGCCTCGAAACTGTGCTTTGTTTTTTCTAAAGTTGTGATTGTGATTAGTTCACATACATATAGGTCTATTAGTTGTAGTTATGTTTAGTAGTTTTACATATTAACGTGAAATCACTTCTTTTAACACATTAGAAAGTGAAAATTTTGATATTGGGGCGGAATCAGTGTCCCACATCGAGAAAAGATGGAAAGAAATATCTGTATATATTGTTGGGTGATAGCATCAACAAATAAGTAGTCTAGTTGGTCTTTAGTGCATAATATGAAACAAATTTCACTTATCGACTTGAGAGGCTGCTTTTTACAATATTTTTTTTGTTTGAAAGGCTGATCATTTAATTGTTAAGAAGACAAGGCTCCAAGAAACTTGGTCCCAAAACAAGAAATGTCATAATTGTTAAAATCAATTTAAATGTGAAATAAAGAGTTTCCAATGTGACCATGGTGTTGAGTTCGACAACAACCACCACCACACCCTTTTTGCCAACAACGGCATTCAATTCCAACAATGGCAAAGCTTAACGAATGATACGCACAATAAATAACGTAATCCGCACACTCCTATTTCAAGCACATCTAACACCATCCTTTTGGGTCGAGGCTCTCCACATTGCTACTTACCTCTTAAATCTTCTACTTTCAACCGCCATTAACAACGAAATCCCCTTCACTCGCCTTTTTCAAAAAGGACCCGATTACTCCTGCTTACACACTTTTGGGTGCCTCTGTTACCCTCACCGCCACTTACTATTACAAAATAACTCAAATGTTGACATTCATTCTATATTACAAAATAATTACATGTAATGGGATTTTATATATTTTTTATCTTCTACGCATTGATAGAGTATACCATGTTCAGGTTTGAAGGCTAATCTACACATTTGTAACATATTTATGTGTTTTCGGCATGTTACAAGAAAAAAAAAAAAGCACAAACTAGTGGGTTCGCAAGTAAATAAAACTAGTCAAAATAATGGCCTCCTTGTGTTAATACATAGAACATACTTCATATAAATCAGTTAAAGCTAAAGTTTAGCAACATTTTTTTTTAAATAGTTGTTCCTTATTTTTTAACAAAACAAGATGTAAGAGTGCAATATGCTTCTGTGAAAACATACTCGATGATTAACACACAACATAATGATAATAGTTGTTCCTTATTTTTTTAGTCAGCAGACACTCCTTTATCCCCGAGGGCTATTAACCTTTTATATATGAAATGGCATTTTCACAACAATATGATAGTTTTCAAGAAAGTTAAATCAACAAACTCTTATGCTACACGAAAGGAAACTTGTCGATAACTAACCAGTTACATACACGTGCCAACAAATAAACGATCTAATTCATTCATGTTGCTCGCGATACTAGGATTTTTGTAAGTAGCCATTTAAACTCTAGTCTACAACAAAGAGGCTTAGGCTGGTTCCAATAAGGGGATTCAATCTCCTTACTTTTCACTGCCACATCAGCTTTCTCTCTCCAGCGACCTTCAGGCGATTGGGTGCTCCAGTAAGGGCGACCAAGATCTTTTTTTTTTTTTTTTTTTACATTTTTAACACAAACTCAAATTTCATTAATAATTAAAACGTTACATAATAATTCAAATAAAATTAAAACATTACGACAATACAACGACTAAACTAGTTTTGATTATGACGATGCCAAATTGTTAGCCTATATTATGTAACGGGCCCAAGCCCGAGTCTAGAATATTTCATCCTGTGCTATTTATAGAGATGATGTAATTGTAATCAATCAAGCAAATCAATAATCATTCTCTTGTATAATCTTACATGGTTTCAGAGCAGAATACCTAACCCTAAACCTAAACAATTCAGCCGCCGCCTCCGGCCGCCGGCTACACGCCGGAGGTTCGGAGGGCTCCCATTAAACCTTTTCTTTTCTCTTCATCTTAGCCTGCTGATAATACAAAACAATCCCATACCTAAACTCCAGCCACCACTTCAAGTATATCCTGATCATTATATCCTGATCAGCCATTCGAATGAGATCCTTCCAAAGCTCCAGTTGTTCTAAACGACCAACACGATACACACGAACCCTGATTCTTAATAACGATTTACCAAACTCACCATCACTGTCACCACTGTATGTTGCTGTCATCAGGACACGACGGACTGATGATGGGGGCTGTGAGTGGGCCTTGCGGTTCTTGCGACGGGAGCTGGTGACACGTGGGTTGTACTTCATCTTGTTGTTTTTCTGCGGTGGTTCTGTGTTGGGTGGTGTGGTTAGATTCAAATCGTAACTGCTGCGAACTAACAATCTCACTGGGGTTGTGATTTTCATATTTGGTGGATTGGATCTTTATGTTTTAAAACCCAAAATAATAAGGAGTGATAATACTTGGTTGATGGTTTTTGTTTTTGTAGTTAACTTTATTAATGGTGCTGTCGGTTAAAAAAAATTAGCGTACTGGCTTTACGTCGAATCTAGGGTATCAATTCCCGAGACAACTTTTGTTTTATGTCGAATCCAGGGTATCAATTCCCAAGACGACTTTTGTTTATGTCGAATCCAGGGTATCAATTCCCGAGACGACTTTTGTTGGTGTCGAATCCAGGGTATCAATTCCCGGGACGACTGTTAAAAAAAAAAGTCTTTATGTTGCATCTCCTTCAACCTCTACTGTCATCTCACCTGCTACGCTGCCTTCTCATCTGCTCATCTTCATCAGACACTTTCCTCACCTCCATTCTCTATCTAAAAAAAAAAGTAGTGGATCTTTATGTTTTTCTATGGAAAAACACGCCCCGTTTGTTTGGAAGGTTCTTTGGGGGTTGAAGTTTTAGAACCAACTTTCGTTTTAGGTTATATTGTTTGTTTGTTTTTCTTTTCTAGTTTTACTACTCCAGAACTTTAGCGATTTCGCCGCTTCAGCTGCGGGGAGTGTTAGCCTATATTATGTAACGGGCCCAAGCCCGAGTCTAGAATATTTCATCTTGTGCTATTTATAGAGATGATGTAATTGTAATCAATCAAGCAAATCAATAATCATTCTCTTGTATAATCTTACACAAATGTCTTCCACCAAATCGGCTTTGAGGCTAAAATGAGTTGTTTTGTTGCATATCTCCCTGGTAATTTCCAACGATTCCACATGCGTTCTTATGGGATCATAAGAACTGTCTTTTCTATTGGAAAGAATACGGAGATATCAGCCCTTTCTTCGATCTGAAATTATCATATTATGTAATATAATGCATGTGTACATTATATGTGATAGACGCTCTTTGTCAAACCCTTTAGCCGGATGTTTAATCATTAGCCACTTCCTCTTTAGTACAACAAAAGCACGTTCCACATCTTTTCTTGCCTTCGTCATCGCCTTATACAATATTCGTTTGTGATCATTCGTCCATAGATTTTTAATGGACTTCATAATAACCGAGTATTCCGGATATATCCCATCAGCAAGATAATATCCACGTTTATAAGGCACACCGTTAGCAACGAATTCCACATCCGGAGCTCTCCCCGTTTTGAGATCATTGAAAAGAGACGATGCACGTAAAACATTTACGTCATTATTCATCCCGGCGACACCAAAGAACGCATACCAAATCTATAAATCTTGGGACGCGATCGCTTCCAATAAAATGAAAGGATTTTGCCCGTGATCACCCCTACAAAATTGACCTTTTAAAGCATGTGGGCAATTCTCCCACGGCCAATCTGTGCAATCAATGCTTCCTATCATCCCAGGAAACCCATGACTTTCGTAGTGATGAGCATAGAGTTTGTCAATGTCAGTAACCGTCGGTTTTCGCAAATACTCTGCACCATATAACTCCATTATGGCCTCACAAATTTTTTGAGACTCACGAATTGGCCACCCATTTGCACGTATTCGTCCAAAGCATCAGCATTGACTCCGTATGCCAATTGACGGATTGACGAAGTACACTTCATCAATGGAGAAATACCAAGTACGCCTGCACAACTAGGAGTTTGTTGGAAATAGGGTGAATGATCGGTTATATCTCGGACAATTCGTGTGAATAGTCGTCGGTTCATTCGGAAACGATCATGGAATGCTATATCGCCGTATCTGGGGGTCTAGCTGAAGTAAGCATCCACTAAACGGTTATAAGCACCCAAACGATCCCTACTAACGGTGTTTCGTGAGAGTTTAGTTTGTGACGCTTGAAAATCCTCCCAACACTCTTCCGCAAACATCATAAAGTCGCTACTAACTTCATTTTCATCATCCGATGACGAATCGGCAATGAATAGCTCGTAAGAATTAAAACTCATAGTGTGGAAAGAATATAGAGAATGTGTGAAATGAGATTTGTGAATTTAGTGTGTAAATATGTTGTGTATTTATAGGGTAGTTTAGTATTTTTTTTATTTTTATTTGTTAATCCACAAACGTTCCAAAATTTAATTTAGTAACGGTAGGTTCATTTTTTTGATATGCAACGGTATACATTTTATTTGTTTGAAAGTGAATGTTTAGTCGATCGTGGGGGGATCCATTTGCTTGATTTTCTGGCCGATCGAGTGGCTCCACAAAAGGACGATCGATAAGGACTCGATCGACTTACTCGATCGCGAGTCCTTATTGGAACCAGCCTTAAAACATTTGATATAAAGATCTTGTTATTCACGTTTTTCCCATTCGCAAACAACTTGGTCGCAATAAGATCTTTTAAGATACAAATTCTAATAGCATAAAAATAGATAAAAAGAAACAACAATCAATTAATGTTTGACCTTTCGATGTTTTGTTCTTTCTAAAGATGTGATCAACTCAGAATCCTCGCATACATACATATAGGAGTATTAGATGTAGTTATGTTATGTAGTTTCATATATAAACATGAAATCACTTCTTTTAACATATTAGAAAGTGGTATGTTTTATATTGGGTGGATTCTGTGTCCCACATTGGAAAAGCATTGAATGAAATGTTTGTATATATAATTCGGCGATAGCAACAACAAATGTGATGTTGGGCTGGTTCTGAGTGTACAAATTGTAACAAAGTTCACTCAAGATCACCCTGACATTTTTTAGGCTCATCATTTAATTGTTAAGCTGGTTCATTATGTGAATGCTTTTTACGAAAGTGATTGATCAATCAAGAAGCAACTAATATAATTTAGAGACGGGAGAGAAGCAACAACAAATGTGATGTTGGGCTGGTTCTGAGTGTACAAATTGTAACAAAGTTCACTCAAGATCACCCTGACATTTTTTAGGCTCATCATTTAATTGTTAAGCTGGTTCATTATGTGAATGCTTTTTACGAAAGTGATTGATCAATCAAGAAGCAACTAATATAATTTAGAGACGGGAGAGAGGAATATAAATATTAAAAGCCAAAGGGTGATATAAGATCAATATTAACTTTTAGGTCCCGTTGTTTTTTACCAACTTTGAAAACATATATGAACTTGTGTGATTTATATTGATGACATTTTATCGAGTTACATAAACCTCGAAGAAAGCTTCTTAAAGACATGTTACATGTTAAAATTGGAGCTAGTGTAAATGCTAGTTACATGTTAAGAAGCAACTAATATAATTTAGAGACGGGAGAGAGGAATTTAAATATTAAAAGCCAAAGGGTGATATAAGATCAATATTAACTTTTAGGTCCCGTAGTTTTTACCAACTTTGAAAACATATATGAACTTGTGTGATTTATATTGATGACATTTTATCGAGTTACATAAACCTCGAAGAAAGCTTCTTAAAGACATGTTACATGTTAAAATTGGAGCTAGTGTAAATGCAAATTATATGGAGTCTTCAAAAGACGTGTTGAGTTTGTCCCACGTTGGTGGATGTGCAAACTTTTTGCGTGTTTATAACTAAGAATGCACGCATTTTGTTACATTTCCTTTATAATCTTGCACCAATTGTGAGTTGCTTAGCACTTGATTTGAACTCTTTCAAGTAACTTTGCATGCATCCTTCCTGGCCATGTTATGGGCGGTTTTTTGTCTTTATTATTTTTTTATTTCAGTCCAAGATTATGATTTCCGTTTTCGTGTACTTTAACTTTAGATCTTTAAAGATTATTATTCACATTTCGTTTGCTTTAGTGTGTTTTACGATTATGAAGTTTTTCTGCACACCACAATCACGTATCAAGGATCTTCACAGCTTTTGACATTAACCATTTGGGATGCATCATGGTGTTTGTTATGGATAACTTGCAGATGAATCTTCAAATAATCTCTAAAGACTGGTCTATTGGACGACCTTTGGCTGTGGATTTGAAACAGGATACAAGTTCAACGTGATTTACAAGACGGCCATCACAATTCCAAAACTTGAATTTGAACAACCGACCAACGCGTACTTTCATAGACTGCTATACATTTTCTTAACAAAGTTTACATAACATCCCATGTCTCAATGACATTACCATTGCCAAGCCATCATCCATCATACTCTACAGTACTAGACGACAATACTTGAAATCTGTAACTTCACAAATTCTATGTCTTATTAAAAATCCTAAAGTTTCGGAGTCTTTGTAATCCTGTTTAAAGTTTTTGACTTGAAGGGGATCGAGGACGAAAAGAGAAACGAACCTCCTCTTTTTGGCTTATTACTTGGAGATCGAAAATTACATATTTTTATCGAGTCTGCATGTTGTAGCTACTGCATCTGATGCTTGGAAAACTCAGTGATTCCTTATGTGAATATTGAGATCAAATTAGTTGTTGAAGCTATGTAAGTTTGGAAAAGAATAAAAACTGATTTGATGATTGTTGCTTATTTTGTAACAAAACAAGATGTAACACTTCTTTTGACATATTAGTTTTATGTTGCTAGTCTTACAAGCAAATTTTATGTTGGGTGGAATGAGTGTCCCACATCGGAAATAAAATGAAAGAAATGTCTTTATATATAATTGGGTGATAGCAATAGCAAAAGAAGGTATGTTGTTTTGGGGCTTAATACGCAAGTGGCAACAAACTTCATTAAGTTCCATAACCACGCTTTTTACACAATTTTTCGAAAAAACAAAACCCTAATAAGTAGCTAAATGGTTCATTATCTAGATCCGAGAATTGCTTTATATTAGTTGACATTTATTCTGTAGCAAAAGAAGGTATGTTGTTTTGGGGCTTAATACACAAGTGGCAACAAACTTCATTAAGTTCCATAACCACGCTTTTTACACAATTTTTCGAAAAAACAAAACCCTAATAAGTAGCTAAATGGTTCATTATCTAGATCGGAGAATTGCTTTATATTAGTTGACATTTATTCTGTAGCAAAAGAAGGTAGGTTGTTTTGGAGCTTAATACACAAGTGGCAACAAACTTCATTAAGTTCCATAACCACGCTTTTTACACAATTTTTCGAAAAAACAAAACCCTAATAAATAGCTAAATGGTTCATTATCTAGATCAGAGAATTGCTTTATATTAGTTGACATTTATTCTGTAACAAAATTAGTTGGAGCTTGATCTAGAATTTTTGGAAGGGTGTTGTACAAAATTTAGTCTATCATAATTACCAAAGTTCACATCATAAAGAATTTTTAAGCCAAGTTAAAATTGCAGTAAAAAAAACACATATATCAGGGGTTGCACAAACAAAAGAACGACATAATTACCGAAATTCGCACCATAAAGAATTTTAACGCCAAGTTAAAATTGCATTATAAAAAATATAGCACAAATATCAAAGGTTGCACAAACAAAAGAACGACACATTTTAAACAAAAATTGATCCGGTCCGAACCGTCAAGTCAAACAGACTTAAAACAGCTCAGACACAAATGCAAATGAAGATCAGAGAATACAGTGGATTCCCGGGTCGTTAAGTCCCACGGAGACTCAATGGTGTGTGCAACACTGATTCAGACGGTAGAATGATCACTAATGATAGCGATCAGAAAAGATTTGGATAGGATAATTACACTAAAGAAAAAGATAATACATAAAAGCGACTTAAATGCAAATTAAGAAAATTAAAAAGATAAAAGATATTAAATAAACGCTATCACTATATTTAAAGTGATGAACGTTTAAAACTAAAAACTAAAAACTTACGAAAAATAAAATCTACGCGACGTACAAATTAAAAAGTGAAATTTATACAATATAAATCCTAAAAATATGAAAAATACATTTTTACAATCCTAATGATAAAAGAAAATTTATAGAAAAAGAAAATTATTTTTAAAACTATTTATGTAATTATTATTAATTAAAAACTATTTTAAACTATTTAATAATTACCTAAAATACAAGAAATTATGAAATAAGACTAGAAAAATAAAATTAAGACTTAGAAAAATCTAAAATATGATAAAAATAATTTAAAAACTGAAAATATATTTTTTTGGGCTTTTTATGTATTTATTATTAATTTAAAACTATTTAAAACTAATTTAAATTATTAAAAATACCAAATAAAAGGAGAAAAATAGGGAAAAATACTTTTTAAGCTTTTTACATTTATCTAAACTTAAGAAAAATGAAAAATTATTTTTTTGAGACTTTTCTTAATTATTTGTATTTAAAGCTAATTAAAAAGGATTAAAAACTAATTTAAATTCAGAAAAATAGCAAAACAACTTAGAAAAATCTGAAAATTTAAGGAAAACTCTAAAATTATATTTAGAAGCTAGGAAAAATAGAAAAACAAGGGCTTATGTGTGGAATATAGGAACTGATGTGGAAGAGCTTATGAAATAAGCACTTTGAATAAGCTAGATGAGCACAACAAGCACCAAACTGAAACAGAGGGTCTAATATGCTAAAATAATCAAAATGCAACACAAATCAATAAGCTCAAACCTCTGGATATCAAGATGCAATGATTTGGTGTATTGAGATAATAAGCTAAAACAGTTAAGAGGGTGCCTAGTTTGAGCTTAAAAACAAGCACCTAAATAAGCTGTAAACAGAAAACCAATTATTGGAACTAACACTAGACCTAGGTGAGAGTATCTAAACCAAATTACAGACCTGAGAGCTCAGTGAGCCCTGTGCAAGGTCTCCTGAAAACCTGCACAAACACTGGGAGGCACAAATTACCTGCCGCAGGATTAAGCTCCATAATCACAAGCTTATTTGAGCTTTAAAGAAAATTTACAAAATTTGGAAAAAATGACCATGTTAAAATAGACCAGAAGCACTTTCTAAAACAACAAGTTTCATAGAAAATAACTCAGAAATTAGCCCAATAAAAATCACCTTAGTTAAGCCCAAAACTGACTTTGCAAACTTTGACTATTGAAGAAAAATGAAAAGTTGACTTTTTCCAACTTTGATCTTGATTTAAGGACTGATAATGATCTATATTGATGAAATAACACTACTGCTAGCTAGGGTATGGAATTTTAAACACAAAATCAGATTATGACTTGCTAAAACTCCAACAGTAACCTGTTAAGATGGATAAGGTGAACTTTTGACTTTGGTGATGTTGCTGACAAAGTTAAGACAGAAATTGACTCAAATACACTTAGTAAACATGATCCAACAGATCTTAACTATTAAATAGATCTCTGAGACAGAAAATGCAGCAAAACCAAACACCCTTTAAAACTGATATACAAACTTAAAACAAGATAACAACTGAGCATACTTGTTTAAATGATCAAACTGAGTTCATATAACCTAATTGCAGCTATGTAAACACATGAAAATCAGTTGTGACCACAGATGCATAAACAACCATAATATGTAAATGACTTGAAATTTTGAAAAAGAGAAACTAACTAACTTGAACTCCAGCTGATGCAGGCCAACACCAAACCCAAATACTACTCTAACCTACTCTAATACAACCCAAAGAAACCTTAGCATCACCATTTTCCATTTCTGACCCAAGAATCATCACCAGTTGACTTTTGTTGACTTTTTCACAAACTTGCTTGAAAATGATTCCAAAGCTCATCAAAAGCTATATAAATCTTAAGTACACTTGTTTGAGCTTACAAAGAAGCTAATTAGAAGCTTAAACATAAAAAGTTGAGACTTAAATATGCAACAGTAACATGAAACATGTATTTTATCTAAAAACTTTGATTAAGAACTCAAAAGCATATTACAAAGGTTTATTAACTTAATGTTAATACATAAAAACTGAAATTACAATATTTTAACTAAAACTAAAACATTTAATTAAAAACGACATTAAAGTAAAAAAAATAAAAACTAGCTAACTCCTTTGCTTTCTCTCAATCTTCTCTTTTATAGCTCCACATGCTTCCACTTGTCCACTGAGAAAATCCCACTAGGAATTGAGACCATTGGATGAGTCAAGGAAATAATAGCCGTTTGATTATTTTTTCGCGCCAAAATGGGTCATTAGCAGTTGAGGTTGAGTGAGTTGGATGAGAGATCATTTAATGGTTTTTGTAGTTGTGTGGAGGTGGGGAAACAAGGAGAAGACAAGGGTGAGTGGGGATGGGTTTGGAGTGATTTCAGGGATGGTGGGTGAAGGAGAAAGTCTTGGCGGGTGTTTTATTTGACTGGGGTGAGAGTTGGTTGACCGGGTTGTATTTAAAGGGCCGGGTATAAAGGTTATTGGATTGGGCTTGGCTTAGTTTGTAACAAGGGTCCATTTGGTTTAGTAACTAGATAACACAAGGACCAAAACTGTAATTATGCCAAAGTTAAGGACCAAAACTGTCACTTCAGAAAATGTAGCCCAAGGGTTGGTTTTGACAATCTCAAATAATATAAGGACCATATTTGCCATTTTTGAAAATTCCAAGGACTAAACATGACATTTTTCAAACTTTAGGGACTAAAGTTGTAATTTTGCAAATTTTAAACTTTGAAGGGTTTGTTTTAACAACTTTTGAATCCCATTGACCTTAAATGACATTTTTCATTATTTTGATATACCAGGGACTGTTTTTGACAACTTTTGAAACTTGGGGGACTAAAACTGCAATTTTTGCAAATTTGATATGTTTTCATCTGATTTTGATATTTTTGCATTTAAAACACATAAAACACTGATTTGTGATATTTTGATCATTTTGATGTGTTTCTGAGTGTTTTCAGATGATTTTGCAGTTTATTTTGTACAAAAATGATGAGTATTTAGACACTCATCAATCCCTACATGAGATATTGCTAGTCTCTAGCAATGATTTGAGAAAACATAATGGATTTTAAACTCTTTACCAAAAGCCATTACTTCTGAGTAGCCAAATGTTTCATTCAAGTAAGAACCATGGTACAGATAACCATGTGATTTTGAGCAAACCACCGACTTTCAACGGATTTGATTTTGTCTTTACCGGAAGCCGTACCCTTCCGGACTAGCCAACTCTTAGATAAATTATCGAATTATCTTTGGTGAGTCTGAATACCAATTATGGATTTTCCAATGCCTTTACCACAAGCCATAATCTTGCGGGCTAGCCAACTCTTCACTTTTTAGGATATGGTGAGTTGAGAACCATACAATTTTGGGCAAATTGCAAGCCATATAAACGGATTTGAGAAATCTTTACCAAGAGCCGTTTGCTCCTGGATTAGCCAATCCTTTTCTTACGACATGGCGATCGATAACCAAGTGAGTAAGTGTAGAACACTTACTCCAAAAAAAAAATTTTGGCCAAAACGGGGGAATTGGTATAATTATATGATAAAATTCGTGAGAATTCCCCACCACACTTAGAAATGAATATTGCCCTCAATATTCAAAGTACCGGCGGTTATGCCGAAACAAAGAACGTAAAAGGGAAATACTACGGCCATTATTTGAAAGGATTTTTTATTTATTATTATTATTTTTTTTTTTAGAGATATATATATATAACATGTGGGGCAAACCCCCCCACACTAGGGTGGTAGAAAGGGGTAAGAAGACAGAAATATGGGTGAAAACCCATATGGTGTATGCTACTGTTTTTGGTTACCGAGTCGCTAGCTTGACTCGACCCCGAATTCATTGGTTCATGGGGAAGCAAAGTGGAAGAAACAATCTCCATCGGACTTTCATTCAAGATGTTTGGACAAACATTTGAAGCACGTGAAAGTTCCACACCAATGAGATAAAGAGAAACAGACCCGGCTCACAAATGATAAATGAAAATGCCAGGGTCAAAGATAGTGTCCTCACTCCCGAACGAGTGAAGAAGAGAGGAAGTCACCAGGTAGGTGAAGAAAAGAAGGAAAATCATGATGACGATCATGATAAGATCTTCTTCCTCAAGATCAAGTGCAGTTGCACTCGTTTGGATTTTATCGGTTGAGCTCTTAGGGTTGGAAGGCATCTCGGTTGGGAGGGTGGGAAGATTTGTCATAACTATGCAAATTGAGATTCTCTCCCCCCGATCATTATTTTTGCCATCCACGCAATCATACTCTAGCGGAGATATGATATGAGTGAGTTCACCGGCGAACTCCTCATGAAGAGAATACGGAGGTGGGACATGTGCGGTACTTCGTGGGCTATAAATATGCACCTCGTCCATTATAGTCTCCGTGTCGGACTCATCACTATCAAAGATTGATTAATCAATTTAGAGTAAATTGAATCAATTCGAATAAGGGATTAGTGATAGTCGTAATAACTGCTGTGGAAACAACATGGTCAACATCCTCTTCTAAGTTGACGATCTCGGAATGTGGAAGTAATGCATCAATAAATTCTATGTCTTTAGAATATAAAGAATCGGCATCACTATAATCACTGTCCAAAATCAGAAAGTCTCAACAAGATCATTTGAAAGAGGAGAAGACACATCACACTCATGGTCAAGAATTTCCTCAGACTCACTTGGGATCGGGATAAGGTTCTCAACATTAGACGATTCCGCTTCCTAATAGTCTGGAGATGCTTATCCCCATTATGAGAGTCAATGGGAGCTGCGGGTCGGTGTGATTTCAGAGATTGAGGAGTTGAGAGATAACATTGTTCAATGGAATAGCACTCTCTCTCGTCATCGCTCACCAATCAAGTGCATCTTCGAAGGCTAGCTTTTAGCTCTTGAATAGTAATTCCGCCATAGTTTTATCGCGAAACGCCATAAGAATTAAAAACGAGAGGGTTGAGAAGATAGAATTATCGGTTTAGAGGATAAGGAATGGAGAATTAAACAGATTAGAGGGTAAAGATGAATATTTTTGGATTTTTGAAAACTTTACAAAAAACTTTTTACAAAATATGGGGTATGTGCAAGAATGGATCTGAAAAAGGCTAAACACACGCTAAAGCCTCCCCGGCCTGGCGCCAAAATTTGATCCGGTCCGAACCGTCAAGTCAAACAGACTTAAAACAGCTCAGACACAAATGCAAATGAAGATCAGAGAATACAGTGGATTCCCGTTCGTTAAGCCGTCCCACGGAGACTCAATGGTGTGTCAAAACCAATTCAGACGGTAGAATGATCACTAATGATAGCGATCAGAAAGGATTTGGATAGGATAATTACACTACTGAAAAAGATTATAAATAAAAGCGACTTAAATGCAAATTAAGAAAATTAAAAAGATAAAAGATATTAAATAAACGCTATCACTATATTTAAAGTGATGAACGTTTAAAACTAAAAACTAAAAACTTACGTATAAAATAAAATCTACGTAAACGTACAAAATAAAAAGTGAAATTTATACAATATAAATCCTAAAAATATGAAAAATACATTTTTACAATCCTAATGATAAAAGAAAATTTATAGAAAAAGAAAATTATTTTTAAAACTATTTATGTAATTATTATTAATTAAAAACTATTTTAAACTATTTAATAATTACCTAAAATACAAGAAATTATGAAATAAGACTAGAAAAATAAAATTAAGACTTAGAAAAATCTAAAATATGATAAAAATAATTTAAAAACTGAAAATATATTTTTTTGGGCTTTTTATGTATTTATTATTAATTTAAAACTATTTAAAACTAATTTAAATTATTAAAAATACCAAATAAAAGGAGAAAAATAGGGAAAAATACTTTTTAAGCTTTTTACATTTATCTAAACTTAAGAAAAATGAAAAATTATTTTTTTGAGACTTTTCTTAATTATTTGTATTTAAAGCTAATTAAAAAGGATTAAAAACTAATTTAAATTAAGAAAAATAGCAAAACAACTTAGAAAAATCTGAAAATTTAAGGAAAACTCTAAAATTATATTTAGAAGCTAGGAAAAATAGAAAAACAAGGGCTTATGTGTGGAATATAGGAACTGATGTGGAAGAGCTTATGAAATAAGCACTTTGAATAAGCTAGATGAGCACAACAAGCACCAAACTGAAACAGAGGGTCTAATATGCTAAAATAATCAAAATGCAACACAAATCAATAAGCTCAAACCTCTGGATATCAAGATGCAATGATTTGGTGTATTGAGATAATAAGCTAAAACAGTTAAGAGGGTGCCTAGTTTGAGCTTAAAAACAAGCACCTAAATAAGCGTAAAACAGAAAACCAATTATTGGAACTAACACTAGACCTAGGTGAGAGTATCTAAACCAAATTACAGACCCAGAGGAGCTCAAGTGAGCCCTGTGCAAGGTCTGCAAAACCTGCACAAACACTGGCAGCGCAGTACAAGTCAGACTGCACGGGGATTAAGCTCCATAATCACAAGCTTATTTGAGCTTTAAAGAAAATTTACAAAATTTGGAAAAAATGACCATGTTAAAATAGACCAGAAGCACTTTCTAAAACAACAAGTTTCATAGAAAATAACTCAGAAATTAGCCCAATAAAAATCACCTTAGTTAAGCCCAAAACTGACTTTGCAAACTTTGACTATTGAAGAAAAATGAAAAGTTGACTTTTTCCAACTTTGATCTTGATTTAAGGACTGATAATGATCTATATTGATGAAATAACACTACTGCTAGCTAGGTTATGGAATTTTAAACACAAAATCAGATTATGACTTGCTAAAACTCCAACAGTAACCTGTTAAGATGGATAAGGTGAACTTTTGACTTTGGTGATGTTGCAGACCAAAGTTAAGACAGAAATTGACTCAAATACACTTAGTAAACATGATCCAACAGATCTTAACTATTAAATAGATCTCTGAGACAGAAAATGCAGCAAAACCAAACACCCTTTAAAACTGATATACAAACTTAAAACAAGATAACAACTGAGCATACTTGTTTAAATGATCAAACTGAGTTCATATAACCTAATTGCAGCTATGTAAACACATGAAAATCAGTTGTGACCACAGATGCATAAACAACCATAATATGTAAATGACTTGAAATTTTGAAAAAGAGAAACTAACTAACTTGAACTCCAGCTGATGCAGGCCAACACCAAACCCAAATACTACTCTAACCTACTCTAATACAACCCAAAGAAACCTTAGCATCACCATTTTCCATTTCTAACCCAAGAATCATCACCGCTTGACTTTTGTTGACTTTTTCACAAACTTGCTTGAAAATGATTCCAAAGCTCATCAAAAGCTATATAAATCTTAAGTACACTTGTTTGAGCTTACAAAGAAGCTAATTAGAAGCTTAAACATAAAAAGTTGAGACTTAAATATGCAACAAGAACATAGAAACATGTATTTTATCTAAAAACTTTGATTAAGAACTCAAAAGCATATTACAAAGGTTTATTAACTTAATGTTAATACATAAAAACTGAAATTACAATATTTTAACTAAAACTAAAAACATTTAATTAAAAACGACATTAAAGTAAAAAAAATAAAAACTAGCTAACTCCTTTGCTTTCTCTCAATCTTCTCTTTTATAGCTCCACATGCTTCCACTTGTCCACTGAGAAAAT
This sequence comes from Chrysanthemum makinoi, assembly GCA_910596185.1. NCBI lineage: Eukaryota > Viridiplantae > Streptophyta > Magnoliopsida > Asterales > Asteraceae > Chrysanthemum > Chrysanthemum makinoi. Next base: position 321,937,572 of record OU343220.1, on the reverse strand, counting down.
CCCACTAGGAATTGAGACCATTGGATGAGTCAAGGAAATAATAGCCGTTTGATTATTTTTTCGCGCCAAAATGGGTCATTAGCAGTTGAGGTTGAGTGAGTTGGATGAGAGATCATTTAATGGTTTTTGTAGTTGTGTGGAGGTGGGGGAACAAGGAGAAGACAAGGGTGAGCTGGGGGGATGGGTTTGGAGTGATTTCAGGGATGGTGGGTGAAGGAGAAAGTCTTGGCGGGGTGTTTTATTTGACTGGGGTGAGAGTTGGTTGACCGGGTTGTATTTAAAGGGCCGGGTATAAAGGTTATTGGATTGGGCTTGGCTTAGTTTGTAACAAGGGTCCATTTGGTTTAGTAACTAGATAACACAAGGACCAAAACTGTAATTATGCCAAAGTTAAGGACCAAAACTGTCACTTCAGAAAATGTAGCCCAAGGGTTGGTTTTGACAATCTCAAATAATATAAGGACCATATTTGCCATTTTTGAAAATTCCAAGGACTAAACATGACATTTTTCAAACTTTAGGGACTAAAGTTGTAATTTTGCAAATTTTAAACTTTGAAGGGTTTGTTTTAACAACTTTTGAATCCCATTGACCTTAAATGACATTTTTCATTATTTTGATATACCAGGGACTGTTTTTGACAACTTTTGAAACTTGGGGACTAAAACTCAATTTTGCAAATTTGATACGTTTTCATCCGATTTTGATATTTTTGCATTTAAAACACATAAAACACTGATTTGTGATATTTTGATCATTTTGATGTGTTTAAGTGTTTCAGATGATTTTGCAGTTTATTTTGTACAAAAATGATGAGTATTTACACACTCATCAATACACTACGTGACCCAAAAATGAGTGTAGCCCATGCCACACCCGACATCCATATAAGTTCGTCCCTGTTTGAGCTTATTGTGATCAAACAATATAACAAAAGCTTGTGGATCCCACTGTGTGAATATCTTTTTAATAGACTACCTCAATTGTTGAGCCATAGAATTGGGCTCATAACAAGCCATGCAGGCTACATTTAGCACAGGCTCATGCTTGGGATCATGTACACTTTTGGCCTAGTGTCTATTATAAGTTCAAACAAATACGTACGTACATGTATATGGCATAACAACTCTCCAGCCATAGTTCTATAAGATACAAATTTTAGCAACATAAAATATAAAAAAGAAAACAACACTCGATTAATCACTAACCTCGAAACCGAGTTTCGTTCTATCTAAAGTTGTGATCGATTCACATACATATAGGAGTACAAGTTGTAGATGTTTTGTAGTTTTACGAATTAACGTGATTACGTGAAACACTTCTTTTGACGTATTAGAAGGTCGTAAGTTTTATGTTGGATTGAAATCAATGTCCCACATCGAAAAAAGATCGAAAGAAATGTTTTATGCAAACATTTGAATGACTTGTTACTTTTATCGACTTCAAATATTTTCTTTTAGACTTTTATCGACTTAAACTCTTTCTTTTAAACTTAAACTCTTTCTTGTTAGTTTTCTTTTACACTTAAACTCACAACTGGAGGTGTCAATATGATATCCGCAAGATAAAACAAACAATATCTTTTTTGATATTTTTCACGAAAGTTAAACTCTAAGCTACAACCCGACACTTGACAATGTCGTATACATGTTTATTTCTTTTGTATTCTTTTAATATAATGCGAGTACTTTTGTTTGTCTTATACCCTCCGATCGGTCTAAGAATCCAAAAGAAGAAGTGTGATTTGGTAAGTTTCTCTCTTATCAAGAAAGTTTCCAGGGGTTTTCATTTACTTTCTGAAGCTTATTTTGCTTCAAAATCATACCAAGACCGATACTACTACTGATAATATATTTTGATAAAAATGTCGTTTCGGTTGAGAGTTATTAGATAATTACATACATATGTGTATACTAAGTTGCTTGATGGATCAAGTTATAGCAAAAGTTATGAGATTATTATGTATGAAAAAACATGAAAGTGGATTGCCATAATCTGACATTAATTAAATAAAATTTGAAGATCAATAATCAAGTTAAAAGCTGTGATAAGCAATCGCAAACACCACCTAGTTAGAGTCTTAACCAGTGTCTACACCTCTAAGGGGTTAAACAAATATTTGCATGCATCTTTAATGACTTTGATTTATCATTGAAAGATGGTGAACTCGATTATGTTATAAGACACAAATTCTAACAACATAAAATAAAAAAAAGAAAACAACAATCAATTAATCTTTAAACTCTAGTATATCTTTACTATCTAAAATGGAAAAACGGTCAAAGTGGAAAAGTGAAAACTTGAATATTGAATATTGAAAGTCAAATGAGAGAGAAATGCATAGTGTAGTTAATACTCTTATTAAAACACCCCACTACTTAAAAATACAATAATTTATTCACATTGTACAACCAATTAAAAGCACATCTACCAAATTAAAAACAACAAATTAAAACACCCCTTACTAAAAAGTACAATAAAATTTTCATAATGTACAATATAAAGAAGCTACAACATAATCCAAAATATAAAATAATTAAACACACTAATTAATGATATTTTTAAAACATCCTAAAATGAAAAGTACATGTTATTATACACATTATACAAATTAATAAAAACACACAAAACTTCATACAAGCTAACAAGTTGATGTTACATATAGTTTTGAAAATCGGATCGACCCGAACCAACGTGTTCAACAAGGAACCGGTGTCGCCACCGGTTCGCTAACCAATTAAAGCCGTCCCGCGAACCCGAGAGGACCCTATGAAACCGATACAAATGTTGAAGACATATATTTCAAATGGAAACTATTAATACATATCGAAAACCGGTTGACCCGGACGCTTCAAACCCGCGTGGTTAACCCGATTTAATTTGACTTGTTTTCGACCCAACCCGTCCGGGTTGACTCGGTTAAATCGACTTCTTTTTTGAGGAACGGTTCAACCGGTTGAACCACCCGGGTCGAACCAGGTTTCAAATTTGACAAAATTATATGAGAAATGATGAATTAGTTGTGGAACCCGTGAAAGGTTGAGACATAAAAACGAAAGATAAATGTTTGTATTCGCATTTCTTTGTTTATGTACACTAACTATTTATGCACTCTGTGTCTTTAGGGATACAAAAAAATGTTGTTAATTGCTCATTGCAACAAAAATAAGCGTTATTATTATTTAATATTACCGTAATTGATTAATGCAACATACAAAAATGCTATCAAAAAAGACAATCTCAAATACAAAACAACGCTATTAGAAAAACAATATAATCATTCAAAATGGATTCATTAACACTTAAAATCCTGATTCATGAAACAAACTTAATCACCGCTAAAATTTTGTCGAACTGAATCACGCAAACGCTGCAAGTGACTGCGATCTAAATCAATAATTTAGAAATAGACATACCGGAGAGAGGAATTTAAGTTTAAAAGCCAAAAGATGATGTAAGATCAATCATAACTTTTAGTGTCCCGTTATTTTACCAACTTTGAAAACATATAATTATGAACTTGTGTGATTTATATCGATAACATTTTATCGAGTTACATAAACTTCAAAGAGAGCTTCATAAAGACATGTAAAAAATGGAGCTAGTGTAAATGTAATATGGTGTCTCCAAAAAGAAGTATTGAGTTTGTCCCACATCGGTGGATGTTGTAGTGAAAATGATTATACTTTTAAGAAGAGAAAAAGAAAGCACTAGCTAAAACAAACTTCTGAGTTGAATATTGTTTAACGAATTTTTGATTTATCATCGAAAAATAGATTGAGAATTCGTTTATGTACAACTCCAAAGAGGCCTAAAACATGTGATCTGGTCATCTAAGTTTTTCTCGTACACAAACAACTTGGTCGCAATAAGATGTTATAAGATACAAATTCTAACAACATAAAATAAAGAAAAGAAAACAACGGTTGTGTCCCACATGGAGAAAAGAATTAAAAGAAATATTTGTATATATTGTTGGGTGATAGCAACAGCTAATAAGCTGTCTAGTTGGTCTTTAATGCATAAATTGTAACAAAGTTCACTTAATGACCTTGTTGGCTCCTTTTTACACTTTTTTTTTTTTTTTTTTTTTTTGAAAGGCTGATCATTTACTGTTGCTAAGAAACCAAGGCTCCAAGAAACTTGGTCCCGAAACAAGACAATGTCATAGAATACAAAATTTTATAACGTAACATAAACAAAAGAAAATAACAGTCGATTAATCTTGGACCTCGAAACCGTCTTTCTTTTGATTGAATGATGTTATACGAAGTGACTTTATAAACGTTTTCTTGTTTTCAACAAATGATTGTCGCATAATATTTTGTGACAATTATGAACCGTGTTTGAATAAGTAGCAAATAAAAGTCTTTTTTATATCTCTAAAGTTGTGATCAATTCAAATACATATATATTATCAGTTGTAGTTTCAAACCATATACAAAAGTAAAATCACTTATTTTGACATAATCAAAGGTGGTAATATTTTAGTCTCCCACATCGTAAAAAGACTGAAAGAAATGTTTGTTTACATACTTGGTTGATAGCAGCAACGTTTAGCTGTTTGATAATGCGTATGTAAATATATATAACTATGTTCACAACACATCTTCAAACATCTTTTTACGCTAACCTTTTGAAAAGGTATTTTTGTTCTTGTTTTTTTATCTCATTTTACGCATGAAGGTTATGGTTTAACTTAAATTCTGACTTTACAAATAACTAGTTTTAATATTCGTACACGCACAACGTTTAGACATAAATTTTTGATGAAGTATTAATTTTTTTACTATGTTTTCGACCAATGTAAGACGGATAACCACGAATTCTCTACCAACACGAATACAAGGTGCAATCCCAGTACCACGTTCTTTGCAAAACAGACCATAAAATATAAGCTGTTTTAGGAGGTGTTTTGTATTGCATGTATCAGCAGAGCTTATTTCCTTTAAAATAATAAAATTATATTTTCTAGATCCCAAAACTCGAAAAAAAAAATATATTTCTATGAATTAAATAAAGTACTTGGTAAGAAAACAAACAAAAAATTGGCATGCCAAAAAAAGTTTGTACCTTTGAGCAATTGAGCCTATCTGAGCCCAAATTGTTGGGCTTATAATCCAAAGTTTACTTCTTGTTTTGATTCTCAGACTGTTTACGAACAAATGGTTTTGACTTTTGATTTGTACTTTCAAAAAAAAAGTGTCACGTATTGTTTTTTATAACCAATATTTACAACTTTAAGGGGTTAAACTATTACTTACATGCATCATTAACAACTTTGATTTATCATCAAACATTAATCTGAACTCGTTTATGTAAAACCGTACCGGACTTTACCCAATTTAAGTATGTGTGACGCCGAGCTCAAACCTTGTGAGTTAGTCATCAAAAATTTCGAAAAAACATGATCAAAAAAATCACCCTATAATAATGGGAAGTGATTGATACATGTAAAAACGGACCGAAACGTGTAAAATTGACTAAAACGTGCATAAACAGATGAAAACATGTAAAAACATACGAAAACGTTCAACAACAAACGGAAACATGTAAAAATGGATGGAAACGTGCAAAAACGGATGAAAGCGTGTAAAAACGGGCTTAAACGTGCAAAAACGGACGAAACATCGAAAACAGACGAAACGTCAAAAAGAGATAAAAACGTGTAAAAACGGACGAAATGTAAAAAACATACGAAAACGTGTAAAAATAGACGAAAACGTGGAAAAGAGAATGGAAACGTGCAAAGCAGACTAACGTGTAAAACGAAGCGAAAACGCAAAAATAGAAGCGCGGCAAAACCGTACGAAAACGTGTAAAGACAGACATAAACGTGCAAAAACGGACGAAAAAGTGTAAAAACGGACGAAAACGTGCAAAAACGGATGAAACGTCGAAAACATGTTAAAACGGACGAAACGTCGAAACAAACAAAACGTGTAAAAATAGACGAAAAAGTGAAAAAAGTGATGGAAACGTGCAAAAACGGACGAAACATCGAAAACTTGTAAAAACAGATGAAAACATGCAAAAACGGACGAAAACATATAAAATGGATGGAAGCGTGTAAAAACGGACAAAAAGCGCAAAAGCGACGTAATCAAACGCGTGCAAAACGGACGGCGTGTAAAACGGATGAAAACTCGAAAATAGACAGAAATAAATGTAAACCGGAGCGATAACGTAAAACGACGTAAACGTAAAAATGGACGATAGAAACGATGTGGAAAACAGACGGAAACGTGCAAAAACAGACGTAAAAAGTGTAAAAATGGATGGAAACATGCAAAAAAGGACCGAAACGTGCAAAAACGGACGAAAACGTGTAAAAACAGACAAAAACATGCAAAAACGGACGAAAACATATAAAATGGATGGAAACGTGTAAAAACGGACAAAAAAGTGCAAAAAATACCAAAAAAACGCAAAAACGGACGTGTAAAACGGATGAAAACCGTAAAATAGACGTAAATGTGTAAAACCGACGAAAACGCCAGCGTGTAAAACGGGAATGACGTAATGGTGTAGAAACGCAGAAACGCGTGCAAAAACAAACGGAAAAAGTGTAAAAACAGATGGAAACATGCAAAAAAGGACCGAAACGTGCAAAAACGGACGAAAACGTGTAAAAACAGACAAAAAAGTGTAAAAACGTAATGCAAATGTATGAAAACGGACGAAAATGAACCAAACATAAAATGCCTATACAAACTCAAGCACAAACATGTAATATACTAACGAAATGGTTAACGGAAGTTAGAAAAAAACCTAAATCGGTCACACAAAAAAAGTCGGGTACCATAACTTGAGAAAAGAAAAAAAGTACTACCTCCGTCCCTAAATAAATGTCCGCGTTTGACTTTCAAAGTCTTACTTATTCAACTTTGACCTTAAATATTTGTGTTTATCTTATATAATACTTGATACAAAATATATGAATGAATTGTGTTTTAAATGTACTTTAAGTTGGTATAATTTTTATCAAGTATTATATAACACAAATAAAAATATTTAAGGTCAAAGTTGTACAAGAAAGACTTTAAAAGTCAAAAGTGGACATTTATTTAAGGACGGAGGGAGTAATACCTTTAATTGAAATTGGACAAAAAATAAGTACTTTTTTATGCAATTTTCCCTTTTACATATTAACGTGAAATTACTTTTAATAACATATTAAAGTGGCAAAATTAATGTTGGAGTGGAATTAGTGTCCCACATCGAGAAAAGGATTAAAAGAAATATCTGTATATAGTGTTGGGTGATAGCAACTGCAAATAAGCTGTCTAGTTGGTCTTTAGTGCATAAAATTGTAACAAAGTGCACTTAATGACCTTGTCGGTTGCTTTTTACAACAAATTTTTATTTATTATTATTATTATTATTATTATTTTTTATAACAATTTATTATTATTATTATTATTATTATTATTTTTTAAAAACAACACTTTTATTAAAAACTCATAGGATTACAAAAATTAGTGGTAGAAATAGAAACCAACTGGCCCACACCTTGAAAGCAAAACCAATCCATTAAAAATATGAAGCGCCAGACGCTTTCCAATGTCTTGAGTCATAGAGAATCGTCGAATAAGCTTAAGTAAGGTAATCGCATCCTTCTCAAGTTCTCCAAAAGAAGAAAAAGAAAATGGGAGAAACCCATATCCAATATCCGCACATTTCGCCTCATACTTGACACGCTTCGGTATCGCATCAATGATGCCGCCCGCCTATAAAATCAGTCATTCCAGGTTATTCGTCGAGGAAGCGGCGATCACCGTAAGATCACACATACATCATCCACTATCCCACGAGTAAAGTAATATATCGGCCGGTCGTAGGATCTGTCCCCATCTCCGAAAAGCCCAATATCCACCTCTTACGTGTAGAAATTCCGGACCGGGAGCATATATCAACAAGAACATCACGCACAAGGTTATGCCGATGTTTAATGCCAATAATACGCCGCGATGAAAAGGTGATCCCCATAAATATCCCGAAAATACCTTAGAACAAGTCGAACCTGGCACACGAGCGAGAGAGGAACACCCAACCGATAGCATAGCACACAACGATAAGCCCCGCATTCATAGTTTGTCCTGCACCGGATATTGGCCACTCTAAGCCAATCTGAAGTATGATCCTCCTTTAGAGAACTCCATAACGCCATCTGTCGAGGAGAAAGATGGAATGTAGACTCAACAGTTTGGGTAACCCGAACGAAATATATATCTGCCAATTTCTTCATAAGTTTGGGGGCAGCGACCTCGCTAGGGTTACTCAAACGGTCAATATCCATATTCACATTAAAGGTACTTAGAGCATCATCAAAAGAGGGACCAACAGTTACAATACCAGAACTAAGGAGAAAAAGAAAATAAAGGTATTATTAAAGGTACGTAAAGCATCATTAAAGGTATTATTATTATTATTATTATTTTGTTAAAGGCTGATAATTTTATAACGTAACATAAAAAAAAGAAAATACCAGTCGAATAATCTCAGGCCTCGAAACCGTCTTTCTTTCATTTGAATGATGTTATACAAAGTGACAAATTTTATACCTTATAAACGTTAAGAGAAACTTCTTGTTTTCAGTAAATGATTGTCGCATAAATGGCATAATATCTATTAACAATTATGAACCGTGTTTGCTTATGAATAAGTAGCAAATAAAAGTCATTTTGTACAGGGCCAGCAAATGAATTTGGAGAAAATTAAAAAGTACCTCATCAAAACTAAAAAAAAAAAAAAAAAAAAAAAAACTTCAAGGTGTGAATAAAATGTGTTCATTTATAATAATTTCTTATAAAAAGACCTTTTAATGACGTTTTATTTATTGTGACAAGATATGTTGTATTTAACTAATGAGATTTACAAGAAGAGTCAGTCGGATATATAGCATAAGTACATAAATTGAGTCGGATATATAGCATAAGTACACAAATTGAGACCCTTTGTGGTGCCTTGTGCGACCACATCACTCATACACCTTCTTCGCCGCAAGTGGTTTTTTTATCTCTAAAAGTTGTGATCAATATATATATATATATATATATATATATATATATATATATATATATATATATATATATATATATATATATATATATATATACACATATATATGATTTAGTTTCAAACCATATATGTTTTGTAGTTTTTACAAAAGTGAAATCACTTCTTTTGACATAATCGAAGGTGCTCATATTCAAATGTTGTGTGGTATCACTAGTCTCCCAAATTGTAAAAAGATTGAAAGAAATGTTTGTTTACATACTCGGTTGATAGCAACAACATTTAGACGCCTTATTAATGTTTGTGTGAATATATATAATTATGTTCACACTAACATATTCAGACATCTTTTTACACTAACATTTTAAAAAGGTATTTTTGTTCTTGTTTTTTTTATCACATTTTACGTGCGAAGGTTACGATTTAACTTAAATTTTGACTTCACAAATAACGATACTAGTTTAATATCTGTATATGCACGAGGTTTAGAAATATAAATTTTTTATAAAGTATCAATTTTTTTATTTTGTTTTCAACCAATGTAAGACGGACAATGAAGCACAGTGAAATTAGTGAATGATATCCGCAAGTTAAAACAAACAATACCTTTTTTGATACTTTTTACAAAAGTTAATTTCAACAAACTTTTATGTTACACAAAAGGAAACTTGTTGATAATTTAATTCGTTACATACAGTAAAACCTCTATAAATTAATACTCGATAAATTAATAACCTCGATAAAATTAATAATTTTTCAATTTTGAAACAGGGCAGTGAAATTGGAACAATCGATAAAATAATAAGATAATAATTTTTTTGAAACTCGGTGTATATATATTGTCCAACGAAACTATAAATTAATAATTATTAACATTTCATATATATATAAAGTTCATATAATTAAAACTTATGCAATTCAATTAATTCAATTAAGGCTATATATAATTAAAATTTGTCCCAATGAAACTAACTTTTAACTTATTCAAAAACAATGAACTTAACAAATTCAACTAATTTATGAATGTGAATTCATAATATATTAATTGAAACTTGTTTTTCTAATTTATTTTTCTATCTCTAACTAATATACATTGTAACTAGTATGTTGAACTTGAAAATTTAAAGGTCATACGTAAAACCTCTTTTAAATTAATAAATTATTAATTTATCGATATAATAATTTCTCACTAAATTAATAAAATATCCCGGTCCCAACATCATTAATTTATAGAGTTTTTACTGTACATGTGTCAACAAATAAGTGCTAACTTCATAAGTTTGTACATTTGAGCAATTGAGCCCATCTGAGCCCAATTATTTTGAATGCTACTTTAATTGGACAGTTGGGCTTAAAAATCCAAAGTTTATTTCTGGTTTTGATTATTTACGAATAAATGGGTTTTCACTTTTTCTTGCAAGAAAAGATGGTTTTGACTTATAATTTGTACTTAAAAAAATTTGTGTCATGCATTGTTTTTTATAACCAATATCTACATCTTTAAGGGGCTAAACCACTACTTACATTCATCATTAACAACTTTAGAATTAATCTATCATCAAAAAATAATCTGAACTCGTTTATGCAGCCGTACCAGACTTTACCCAATAAAGTATGTGACAACCAACTCAATCCTGGTGAGTTAGTCATCAAAAAGTTCGAAAAACATGATCAAGAAAAACATAACCCCACTCTCAATTTTTATCAGGACACTCTAGAGTATGCGTTATCTGAGTTATATTTTAAGTATAACATGTTTTAAGTGCTTGTACAATGAAGTGTCATAATAAAAATGAAGATGGTGCCAATCACTTCTTTAAAATAATGCCTTCTTATTTAAGCTAAGCCCATGACAAAATCAAACCTCATAAAAGTCCATGACGAGTGACATTGATACGTAATTTTGTTAATTAAAATATCTTTTGATTTGTCATTTGTCAATGAATGGATTGAAGTGACTATTTATTTTGTAATGAAGAATCTATGCCCTATGCAATAAGTTATCAAACATCAGTCAACTACTATACCAGTATACCGTACGTATTATGTTCAAACCCTAGATGTATATGCAAAAAAAAAAATTAACACAACTTGATTTGATGTGCACCATTGATAAATAAAGGGTGGTACTATTGGTAGTTTGGTATCTTAAGCCTCCATAATCTTCCATAATCTATGGCGCCAAACATGACAAAGTCATTGAGAAAAAAAGTCGTTCACTCAAATAATAAAAAAGTCTCTCGATGACTAATTTGATAAAGAAAAGTTATTAATCATGCTTGCATTTGGAGATGCACTAAAGTAAACTAATGAAAAATATTTGCTTAAGATACTTGATTAGCTGAACGTATATGTATGTGGCTGTCATGTCTAGTCATTTTCTTTCTCCATCATACGCAAACAACTTGGTCCAAATAAAATGTCGTAAATGCATAATTTAGAAACATAAAATAAAGAACAAAAAGAGCAGTCAATCAATCTCATACCTTGAAACCGTGTTTTGCATTTGGAAGAAACTTTTTGCTTTTAATAAATGATAGTCGCATAATATTAATTGGTCAAATATTTTCTATATGTGAACCATGTTTGCTAAATAGCATATGTTTTTTCTTTCAGTCAGTAATCAATTCAAACCCTACATATATGTTTTAAGTTGTAGTTCTAAACAATATGTGTTTTGTAGCGTAAGATCAGTTCTTTTAGCATATTAGAGCTGGGTGAAATCACTGTCCCATACCCTTTGTTTGCTGATTTTCAGTCCAGTTTGAGTGTTCGAACTCCTCCCGCTCAAACTGAGGGGGTGTATTAGACATAACATATATTGTAGTATGTACACAACCAATATTAGGCCCATGGCCCATTCTTGTATAGCGTGTAAACCCTATGTAATCATCTATAAATTCAACTATAATGAACGTGAATAGACAAGGCAAAACAATATCTTTTAGAAGCTAGCAATTACAAAGGCATTTTAAGCCAATAAGTCAAACTAAATACAATATTTGCCTCTAAATTTTAACCAAGAAAATGCAAATAAACGGATACTATCGAACATGTCACAAATTCTCATGAATTGAGAATTAAAAACCACATTGTTCCTATAACGCCAAAGAATCCAACAAGTAGAAGCAAAAATGGCATACGCCTGGTCTCGTTTATCTTTAGAAGCGTTCCATGAAGTGAACCAATTATCCCAATCGACACAAGAATTGAACAACGGAAACTTTAGATCACACCAACCTCGAATAAGCCTCCAAATATTTGAAGCGATTACAGAGAAAATATGAGAGTTCGATTCAACATGCCCATTGCAAATAGGACACATGATCGAACCAATGTCTATGTCACGAAAGCGAAAGGTTGAAACGATGAGGATTTTATCAAGAAACAAACACCACAAGAATATAGTTAACTTCGAGCTACGCTCACTGAAAGCTATATCCGAGGAGAGGGAGAACAAGAATCACTTCCATCCACAATATTACGACAAGGCGATATCAACCAAAGATGTTATGAAGCTTGAGATCTACCCTATTAACCGGTCTACACAGTCCCATGACCAGAGCCATTAACAATGTGATCTCCAATAAGGCAATTGATTCTTCTCTAGATGGAACAACTGTTATAGCGAGAACGCAGGCGGAGTTGATCTCCCAACCATATATCTTTCCAAAACCGAATCATAGAACCATCTCCAACATTGAAACGAAAAGCATTTAAAGGAACACAACCGCTTGAATGAAGTTGATAAATCGACCCAACTATACGAGCCATAGCCCATTTGATTGGCAGCCAGCTAACTCGAATCCTGCTTCTTCTCCATGAATTGATTTTAAAACTTTAACCCATAAAGCAGAAGGGTCTTTAAGCGATATCTCCATTCCATTTAAGCAAAAGCGAGAGGTTGAAGGCTTTAAGACTACCAACGCCTAAACCACCTTTATCAAGAGGTGCTAAAATACTATACCATTTGACCCAAGCTAGCTTCCTTTCTCAGTGAGGCTAAAAGAAAGGAGCGAAGACTTTCCAAGACCTTAATAGCTTCCGGGAGCTATAAAAATAGACAAAGTCAATACCGAGGCTACCAAGCACCGATTTTACGAGTTAGCGGCCACTGAAGACAATAAGCTAGCTTTCCAACCTGATAACCTTGATTTAAAACCATCAACCAGGACTTTCCAATTCGAGATGTGGCTCATATTTGAACCTATAGGCGGAATAAGAGATAAGAAGGAGATAATCAGCAGACCAGCCATGCTCTCAACTTCCGAATGGGGGACTCCTACCCTATAAAGATTCGACTTGTTGATATTAATTTTAAGACCTGAAGCAAGGTAGAAAATGTTGAGGATACAGATAATATAATCCATATCGTGTTGATTCCAGTCGGAAAAGATAATGACATCGTCCTCATAAAAAAGGTGGGATAAACGAATACCAGGGGAACCAACATAAACACCTCGAAACATCTTTTTTTTTAATTCATTTGATTAAACATCTTTTTTGTCGTTTCACTTTGTACGCGTTTGATTTAGTATGACTACGGCTTAACTTAAAATTTTCATATGTCATAACCATGTGTAAGTGGTGGCGATAGACTACCAGTGGTATGTGCAACCCCAACATTTTTTTATATGGTATATTATGGGGTATAAAGTAAGGTATTTTATAAGACATTTGGTTGTCATTTGATGTTACATACTACCGAACCCATGACATTTTTTATAGAGCAAATTCTTAAAAGGAGATAAAAACTTGGGTTGTGGTCACCAAAAAGTACAAAAATAACACCTCTTTTGAAAATGTTCATGTGCGAATGTGCGACTCCACTAATTTGTTGACACATGTCCAGACAAAAAGTACAATCCTAATCATTTGCAATTACCATCACTATAAAATCTTCTCCACGTACTGTTTGACTTTTTTTTAACTAATGTGCGAATGAAATCTACTTTATTAGGAAGGAACAAGAATATTTACTTTTTTAGGAATAAAATCTTATACTTTTTACTTTTCTTACTTTATTGGGAAGGAACATGTCCATTTAAATTTTTGTATACAAAATACAACACATTTTTAACACTTTGACAAACACTTTAACAAATCTTTTTATAAAAAATAAACACACTTTTAACCTTTACATAAAAATTAAAACAACACTTTTAACACTTCTCTACCCAGCAACCAACATACGCGCGATAACGATCAAAAACAGCAGCTCACTCATGCGCGGTATGCCTCGCCCTTTCTTGCATACCCTTCCATGAGTGAGTGGCGTTTGCATTTGACCGGTATGTCTGAAGCAATAGAAGTGTTGAAATTGTAATGTAAAGGTTAAAAATGTGTTTATTTCTTATAAAAAGATTTATTAAAGTGTTAGAAATGTGTTGTATTTTGTATACAAAAATTCCAATGGGCTATTTCTTTCCAATAAAGTAAGAAAAGTATTTTGAAAGAGCTGATTCCTTAAGTAGATTTTATTACTTTATTATTAGTTTAAAACAACAACACGTGAACCGATGATAGTGGTGGTACTGCAAATGATTGGATTGTACCTTTGTCTGGACGCGTATCGACAAATAGTCTAGTCGCACGCGACTATTTGAGAAGAGGTGTTGTACCTAACAGTCCCTTTTAAGAATTTGCTTTTTTTATATGGTATATTGTGGGATATAAAGTAAGGTATTTTATATGTTTGGTTTGGTGGTTAATTTAGAGTTTGCTGAATGATGATATGATACTAACGTCAAATTGGTAGATTTAATCACCATTATCGCTAGTATAATATTTTCGGTTTTTGCGATATTGTTAATTTTAAGACATTTCATATATAATAATTTCCGTTATTAATATTTTGCAATTGTTCATGTACACTGTATTATTTGTCAATTTTGAAGTTTTCAAAACTACCCCTTTAGTCTTTCTAAAATACACATTAACCCTTTAAACAATCAAAGTATCAAACTATATACATTAACATTCATAAATGTCAAAAAGCATCCTTTAAGTTAACACTAACATAAAAATAGCTCTCGAACTCATAGTTATTAAGATCTTGATCCTGATCTTAAGAGCTTACGATTTTACGATTCTACAGACAATCACGATCCGGATCCTACATAGGACTTTAGTAAGCTCGATCTTAACCATAGGATCTTATAGGAACTCGATCTTAATCATAGGATCTTAAGATCTAATCCGATCCGATCTTACATTTCTCGAATTACAAACTAAAAAACTATAAAGTTATGAATTATCTTTTAATAGAAGTTAAAAAAACATGTGATTCTTTTTAAACATTCCACACTCATAATTTAAGACAAAATTTCCGTGAAACATTCATATAATTTTTTGTTTATGATATATAATAATAATATAACAAAGACTATTAAAAAATAACATATTAGTATGATCTTAAGATCTCGACCGGATCTTATAATCACGATCTTGCAATGACAAAAATGATTATAGTCAGGATCCGGATCTTAAAAACCTTGCCTGAACTTATTAAGTTTTATTTTTTTAACACCCAGAATTTTTAAAAACATCTTCTTACACTTATTGCTTATTAGTAATATGAATAGCTCTGATAACATCAAATAATCCTGAATATTAAGTATCAATTTCCCCCGATAATGCTCGTATTTTATATCATTTATATGGATTTACGCTTGTTTTCCCCTATATTTCACTTTCAGGTAATTTACGAGCATTGGAGCTAATGAGGCGGTTTGGAGAGTTTATTGAAGATATATGATAGTATGCCCATTTTGAAGTAATTACGGTGTAACTATTCTCTCACATTACAAATAGCAGGCGTGGTTGAAAACCAACTAAACGAAGATTACGGCGTAACTCCCTCATAGGATTAGCCATAACTAATTAGGTCAAATGATGATGTTCGCGCCGTACAAGCCGCCGTAACTGCGTGCATAAATACGGCGTAACTCATTCCGATGTTACGGTAACAGCTCGAGCAAAATCTACGAAGAAATGGATGTTACGGCGTAACTCTCAACTTAAGTTACGCCGCGGATCGGCCTATAAAGCCCAAAATTCTACATTTATCATCAATCACTCCACACATTAAAAGTAGGGGCGTGGGTAGGAAGCGGAAGCGATCTCGAGGAGCATACGGAGCCATCTCCAAAGGAGAAATCACTCCCTAACGATAAGCATTAGCAATTTATCATTTCTTTTATTTTTAATTCATGTATTTCAATATGTTAAACATTGAATCGATTGTATCGATTAATATGGCGCTAAGCACCTTTGGAGCTAGCCTAGTTATGATTCCTTAATTGTTTTGTTTATGTTTACATTGCTTCCGTATAATTGTTTCTAGTGTATGCATGCATAGTTTGTTGGTAGCTACCCTTGTTTGGTAGTTGAATGAATGGCGGTGTCTAGTTGCTTAGGAGATATGACCAACACCCCAATGTAGGTGGATTGAGTGGGAAGGGTAAGAATTGACCAACTAACGACCCTTCTTCACTTGTCGCGATTGACCAGCAGTCACTGCCGCTTGGATGAACTAAAGAAGTTAGGGATGAGTTTTTAAGATGCTAGCGCCCGAGCACTCATTGTTATGAATATTGCATGTAGCGGAACTTAATAACTTGGCTTAGGGGACTAAAAATAACTGGACTTTCAAGGGTAGTAGCTTGATCTCCGATTGGAACCCTTTCTTTGATAGGTTAGACGATCGGCCAAATCTTGTCCTAAACAAAACCCCACTTGAATGGTGACTTCAACACTGTTGTTGGATTCTTTTGTCTAATATTCTTTGATTGTGTTTGTACATAAGTATCTACTTGTACAGAATCTTCATTATCAACTCTTTTGTTAAAAGTATTTCTTAAATTGAATGGTGACTTCAACACTGTTGTTGGATTCTTTTGTCTAATATTCTTTGATTGTGTTTGTACATAAGTATCTACTTGTACAAAATCTTCATTATCAACTCTTTTGTTAAACGTATTTCTTAAATTGTGAAGAGTTTCAGCTCCATCTATCATCTGCAAGTTTAAAATCAAAAAATAATTACAACAATATTTAAAATCCAAAAAAATAACCATGTGCAAACTACATTACTTATTATCATCTACCTCACTGTTATATTGGGATTCATTTGAATCCTCTTCTTCAAATCATCGTCATCGGATGATGAAGTTGACGGAAAAAATTTATTGGATTAGGACACACTCAATTAAAGCCTATTATGAATAAAAAGAAAAAAGATAAACACATTATTAACATAATTTCTTTTACACGTATTAAAATTTGTGCTCATATAAAATACTTACCTACGAATTACTTAATTCATTGAGTGCTTCAAAACAACCATAAGTTGAAATTATAATGTATGTTATTAATAAAATATATATATATATATATATATATATATATATATATATATATATATATATATATATGGAAATGTTAATAAAATTAGTTTTAATGACGATTGTATGTTATTAAAATAAAAATAAAAAATAAACAAATAAAATAAAATACCATTTTTTTCGAATTTGAAGAAGCTTCATGAACATGATCATAATCAAACTGATGTGCAAGCTCATCTATCTCCGGTTTTCATCCATCGGAGAAAGTAACTTCAGATTATTCTCATCTGTTTCGAACTTTGATGTTTATGTAAATTTAAAACATTTCTAACAAATGAATTAAAATTAAAAAAAAAGAAAGAAAAAAATTAAGAGATTGTTACCTTTGAATCTTCGACTTCAAAATTCATTGCTTCTTCCTTGACCTTTTCAAATTCTGGATATTTTGATAAAGCTTTTGTCTTAAAATGTAATGCTCTCAAAACTCTCTTTTTGAATTTTGCATTTTGATCCGTTATGCACAACTTGAAAAAAACAACCATATGCAAAATTGAAAGATTAGTATTCGAATAACTTTGAAAGCATTCTCATTTTCCTTGTTTAAGTAACAAAGCCCGCATCGGGTTCTTCGTAATACTTAAGGTCTTGAAAGATGATACCATCCGGAACTCTTCAAGAAAATATGGATGATCTCCAGATAAAACTCTTCTACAACAATCTATAAAATACGGTTGATGAACAAAGGATGTGAAATGAGTCAACCCAATATATGATTGATAACACTCGTCAGCTATTCTCATTCAGCATGTAGGCTTTTACAAAAATGCTTTGAACATCTTTTATGATTTTTCTTGGTTGCTCTCGTACTTTTGTAAACATAGAACTTAAAATCTTTCCACTCTTGAAATCCTAAAAAAGGAAGACTCTGATGAAAATTTTTGTCTTTTGAATTGTAATCTAACATCAGCGAGTATCTTAAAGATCCATTCACTTGCTCAACATCAACTTTGCAAATTTTTTTATATCCATAATGTCTTCTAAATCTGCATAACTTCAAAACTTGCTCCATATTCCTTGATCTAACGACTTAAAGTCCAACAAAAGTATCCTTTCTTCTTTTCACTCTCTCGCTGAATACTCATACCTTCCTTTTTATGATTTCCTAACTTTTGCTTTCGTTCCTTCTTCATATTCATCCGGATGTATCCATCCACTCCCTCTTGCATACTTTATCAATTTCGTCTATGTATATTGATCTCATACCCTAAAAGCTTTGTAATGTATCTACTTCTCAACACATCCATCTGCATTCGACGATTTGGGTCATTTTCTACTAAAGGACCTATTTCCTAATTTTCATCTTGAGCCTCATAAAGTTCCATATAAATCATAGCATATAAACCCTGCTTAACTTTTATCTTGGCTAGTTCTCTATTTTAGTTGAATTATTTGACACTTGAATCCGCAAAAATTAATATTTGGATGGTTGTGATCAAGCAAATAGGATGATAAAGACTTTTCTAAAAGAATAAAATGAATGAGAACAACACAAAAATATATTGAGCAGGAAAAATATAAAGTAAATAAAATCAATTCTTACCACATAATCAAAACGTTTGCGTATTTTGCATCATATGAAGCACACTTACTGTTAGTCTAAATATAACAAGACGACCATTCCTTATGTTGAAAACTATTACATAATAGTGCTCATATGCAAGGATTGGAAAAGACCTATAAAATGAAATTAAAATCAAATAAAAGAATGAATTATATGTTAATATTAATGATATATTAGATTACCAGTTCGATTTTTTCCATTGTCATAGCTTTTTTTATCATTATCAAACTGATCTTCAACGTAGCGTTTAAACTTTAAACAATGGCCTTTTCTATCTTTTTCATATTTCTTCAGATCTTTTGGCTATTAAAAACAAAAACAAAATGCAAAAAAGTTACAAACAAAACATATTTGTGTATAATGAAAGAAAAATTAAGATAAAAAAATATATATTAACTTACAATCATCAGCTTTTTATGATTAATGTCTAAACTTTTAAACTATCCTTTGTTAAATTTTCTTCAAAATTGAGGATACTAACAAAGTTATCAATAACTTCCAGCTCAATCTCTGTTTTAGAAGCAAGACACTTGATGTGAATTCTTAAAACTGCTTTTGCTTTCCCATAACTGAAAATCTCCTCCCTGTATAGGAACATATAGAAATTATATGGTAGTACGTTGGAATCACTCCTAAACCTTAATACAAGTGTTATTGATTCATATGTAATAGTTAGCTTAATATGACCTTTATGTTAGTAATTAAGTCTTAGGCTTATGCAGAAGGCCCATAAGCCTGGCCCACAATCCAATAAGAAGGATAAGGAACTTGGAGTGTTGCCCTAGTTCCTCCTAAATAGTCTTGTAATCCTTCTATTGAAGGTTGGTTGTTCAATTTATTCACTCTTTCACTCTCTATGCCTAACCGTGCGTATTCATACGTGTGTGTGTGTAGTTGTTCAACCGATCTATATTTCTTATCTATTACTTCTATTGATGCTTGTGTTACTAATATGGGAACCTAACATTGGTATCAAGAGCAAGGTCGGTTTTGTATCATTGGATGATTTTTGGGGATTTTATCTTGTCAAAATCTTGTATAAAAATCTGTTTTTAACAAAGTTGTTAGCTTTTAACATTTTTTTTTGTTGTTTAACAAGTTTTTATACAAGTTAAATGTATTTTTCTGGTCAAAAATAGTATGGGTTAACTGAAATGAATATGGTCTTAAACTGTTTAAAAAAAATAGATTTATTCATTTTCGTTTCACACGTATTTTTTTATTGTCCAAATATTCGTAAAAGTTTGTTGGTCAACTGGTCATGTATCTTGGTCAAAAGGGTAAAAGTGCAAGATTTCAATGCAATCTTTAGGGTTTCTCTTATGCTGAACGCAGAAAGTGGTCGAATACATCACCGGAAAAAGTCAACAAAAGGTCAAAACCCTTTTCTCTAAGCTAAAGAACTCTTGAGATATTTACGCATAAGCGTGAAGTTATGCGTAAAACCGTTACGCGTGAAGTTTTCTTCGCGTAAGCCTTCTTACGTAACCAGGGTTCGCATATAACCTTTGGTTACACTTAAGAACCCTACTGTAAAGTAATGTTCGCATACTGCTCGACTAAGACCTCAAGTCTTTACGCGTAAAGTTTTTTTTACGCTTAAGACCATGATGTTACCCCTAAAACTTTGAAAGAAAAAACGAGATGAAGACTTTTACTGGTTGACCTTTTAACACAAAACCAATATACCAAACTAAGTCACGACCTCAGTTTACTACTTACATCATCGGTCCTTTAACAACACAGCCAATCATCAACGTATTTATCTTAACCCTTAATCACCATTCACCAACATCTATTACAAGCTACTTTATTCGAAACTTTATGGAGTTTCAAGGGATCCTGGTTTTTATTGTTCATTTGTCTCCAATTATTAATCATTGCACAAGAATGAACAAAATCACATCATAGATCCTTGTGAAGTAGAACCACTCACTTTAATTTTTTCGAACTCATAAGAAAACTGATAATTATGTTTCCATCTTTCTTTGGCTCGATTAAATGTCAAAACAACAAGAAAACTCAAAACAAATCAAACCTGACTACTTGGATCTTGTAGCCTTTGTTATGCTATCTTGATTTGGACTTGAGTAGAAATTAAAGAAAGTTAGAGTACGGTTTGATGGCATGGCCCAGTGATTAAGATAAGAGGAGATGAGGATATTTTCTTTATCGATCTATTTTTTGGTGAGTGAGATGATATGGTAGAGTAATATCACATTTGTTTAGGGTTAGGTCAAGACAAAGTGTATGTCTATATTTTATAACCGGTTGTGGTATTTATGATTGGATCGGTCATCTAATGGGATTCTTATCGTATTCCAACTTAACATCGACTGAACTAGTAACATCAATGGATTTGGGCCTATGTGTTTGACCGGATATGTAGTATCTGTTTGGGGCCAACTAATGGATCAATTCGGGCTTATTATTGGATCGGAACTTATATCAAAATTTTGAACTAAATGCATATATTTTCCAATATAAATTTTTGCATTGTGATTAATTTTTTTGATACAATTCTTGGCAAGAGGAGTGGTATTTTGGTATGAAAAATTTTCAGAGACTAAATTTTGACACTGAATCAGGAACCATTATCAAGTTCATTTTAAACCGTTAACAAAGGCATAAACGGATTTTAACAGTGGTATCATTCGCCAAATAGTTGGGTGAATCGTTTTT
>OU343220.1:321790603-321915806 GCA_910596185.1 Chrysanthemum makinoi | reverse complement strand
GACTTACCACCTACGACCATAATCCATCCATCGACTTCAACCAATATCCCTTATCTTTCTGGATTGTGTGTTGTCTATCAAAAAGCTTTCAAGAGAACACTTTAAACCAAAGCTTGCCTCTTTTTGAGAACCATAAGCACAAATCATAGACATACCCAACTCTAAAGGATCTTAGTTTAGTTGGCAGTTAATAGCATATTTTTTGTGTTCAACATCTATGGACAAATAATCAACCTAAGTACTCCCAACTAACAAACCCCTGTGCTTATCTATTTATTTAGACACACATTCCATCTAGGTATCAAGTCCACCATCCTTACCATAATTTGTATGAAGTCGGACTGATTTAATCACCATTGGCTTGTGTCCACTGCACATTATGGATCAAACACATTTGCAGTGGCTTTTAAGACCGGACTTAGATATTATCATTATGGCTAGTCCTATCAACTACATAAGTGCTCTTGGTAATTAATTGTCAATTTCGCACAGGTATAAGTAGTACTACCTTCACAAATTATCACAAGTATTAGTACTCTTGTCGTAAACTTCTGCATAAATTTTATTACCTCAAATCAACATCTTCAACATATGTTAAAAATCCAATCATCGCCAACATCATTATACACCCCAAGCAACAATGACTCTTGAGGAGTACATAATAAACTCGAGTGAATTCATCTTTGTCATCTATCTAGTATAATCTGAGACCAAGTTTATTTAGATGGGACTATCCAATTCAAACACTTTGGCTTCATATCTTCATTTAGGAAAACATGATGTTTTGAAAAACATTATGCCTAAGAAATTATGCGTTAAGTATTCATCTTGTTAAAAGGATATTGTATATCCTATGCATTATTCTCTCATTGCGACATAAACGTTTGTGTTACAAGAGATTTCATTACACCTCATTGGCTAAATGATCTTGAAACGAACAAGTTCTAGGAACTAGCGTATCCAATTAATCTTGTCATACTTATTTTTATAAGCATGATAACTTTATCCCATGCGATAATCTCATTTGTTGAAAGATACTATTTGTATCCATTTCCTTTCAAGCGTACATCATAACCTAACCTTGCTCAAACCTTGTGCACATCCAAGGTTAAAACTACACATCTCTAAAACATACTCATGATCTATTGAAGTTAGTAACCTTATTTAGATTCTTGCCAAATAAAGTTCCAAAGAGCTTTCTTGAGAACATTCTTAATTTAACATATTCCATTCCCTAGTCTTAGATAAATCAAATCACTTTTAAAGTATACACTTCAACATAAAAGATGTCATATATTAGATCATACAATTAGCTATGTTATTTAAACAACCTTAGATTCTAAACACAAGATTAAAACATATTGTTTATCAACACACCATTGTTAAAATTCATGTGTATAACATGACATCTTCATCACCTTAGTTATATTGCATATTAGTTGTGTCACATTAAGCCAAGCATTGGTAAACTATCATCTTTTATGCACTTTAATAGGCAAAAGTAGGAGTTCCCATCTTTCTAACATGAGAATGACTACTGGAGAACATATTGCACTAGAAACTCAATTTGACCTAACGGTTGAATTGCTTCCTGGAGAGAAGTTGGGTATGTGGAATCACCCCGTAAAATGGTAGTGTTTAGCCTTAATTGAGCACCGCTAGTAATAGTCTCATATTCATTTTCCAATTTGAAAAATCTGTTTTCCTATACTTTCTTGAAGTAAGTGTTAAAACATTGATAGTTTGCCTCGCCTTAGGAATACTAATCAAACAAGTAGTATATATGACTTTTCTTTTAAAACCACTTGCATTGCACTTACATGTGTTGATTACATGTTCTTGTTTGATACGATAAGTTGATTTGACATTATCTTAGTGTTTGATAACTAGTCAAATGTGTAAACCTTAGTACGGTTTTATCTTTATGATGCTTGTATTCTTGTTTCATGCTACTAAACGTTTAAACCTAAACTTTATTTGCATGATACTTTCTTTTGAATTATTAGCATGATTAACATGTTACTTATGAACTCATAATATGCCATTTTGATAAGTGATAATTTTGATATGATATATTTGTGTTTGAAAGTTATTAGTTGGCATTCATTATATCTATGTGTAGTACGATCCAAATGATACATGCTCCAAATTGTTATGTCTTAAACATGGCTTGCTTGAATCTTTCATCTTGCTCTTTTGCTTTGTCCACTATTTTTGTACCGTGTGCACATATAATATTGTAAAGTGCTTTTGGTATGATAAACTTTTAGAAGCCTTTTTATCTTACAAATTAATCACATAGATTATTGTATATCCAAGTATGCTTAAATGTCTAAGTCTAACGACAAAACAATCTCATAATGAAATGTCTTGAATAAAGTCGTATTCTTGCATAATATGATTGTTTTGATGCTATCTTGTGTGGTGATTTCTTGTCTACTAAGTGCAATGTGTTGTTTTTGCTTATATAATATGTTATCATTTGATTTCTATCATGTTAACATCTTTTGTCACTAAAAAATTTGTTTTGTAGGTTGATAACAAATTATTTGTTATCTCACTTGGTTCTAACTTTTATATGTTCATTTTGCATAATCCTTTATGCTAGATTCGTAGTAGTACTATGCTTTATGGGACCCCTACACTTGCATATAGTTCAAAAGCATATAGAATTAAGTTCTAGAGGGTTGGCTTTGCATTTTTTGTCTTTCTACCAACCTCTTTCCAAATCTAATTTTTGCTTCCGCTTTTCAAAAATCACCTCCATCATTATTTAGTTATAACAATACTCTAATCTTCTTCACTTCCTATTAGGAAACCACATACCTCATCATAACGATATCATCTCTTGTATTAATGAGAAGAGGTACGTGACTTTAAGGATGAAGTTCATTGTATGCTAACCATCATCCAGAAAATATCACTAAGCTCATCTCTTTTTTAACCCGAATAACCTCCTAAACACTTTGTTGTCATTCCTTATTTGATACATTACACATTATGTTGGATGTCCACCAATTAAGGGGAGAGAAATCCATTCACATAATTTTATTTTGTCAAATTTTATGTCTCTTAGACTCTACAATACCAACACATAGGTAAACACCACTTAGCTAAAACCGGTTCATGAAACCACAACTAGTTCAACCTTTTTAACCTTATATCACAAGTTTGCACCAATACCTCATCAAGTGAAAAACGCATCATGTGTTTTACAAACTTCTTTATCTCCACAATCAACAAATCCAGGATTTTCCTTAAACTAGCACCTTACAACTTCACTATCTAGAACACCATCATAGGGTCTTATCCTTTTTCTCGCTTGACACATGTCATACATGTCATTGTCAGGTAAACGATATATTAATCAAAACCGCCATTCCCAACACCTTTTCAATACGTTGGTCTATCCAACTCTCACTCATATGATGTCATTCTCATCCTCATATAGGTACTCATTATTATTAGTTGTTTTACATATTGTCTTCACTTCTTTTCAATGTCATAATCATCCATGTTGGTCAAAACCATGGTAATACTATCTCTTCCATTGTCACCTAGAATAGATCATTTTTTTGTATCAATCAATGAACGAAGTTATCTTCATGTCTATTCATATTTTCTTTACTCTTCGTCTTGGTCACTTGACATTACGAAAGGATTGGCATGAGTCCATATTTTTATATTTTCTATACATACGAGTTTCTAACTCCTTAATAGCTTCCTACCTAATCACCACCACCTTCCATCACATCTTTCACTAATCATCACCACCATGGATTAGCGAAATCTTATCATTATAAATCATGAGTCATCTACCGATTTATCACCACATGAATCCTACTAGTAAACTGACACCAACACTAGTACCACTAGCTTTAACTCTTTATATTCCAACTTCACTTCATATCTTCTTTCTAGGAACTATTTTGTAGACTTTTATCATATATATCTTACTTTCTTATGATTGTAATTAGGATACTACACTTCATGAGATCTTTGATTATATCATTTATATATATCACATATATACATCTCATTTTTCTTTGTCAAAAAGATGAAATATATTGCACTAATGTTCTTCATTGTAGGTTCATTATCATATACACTAGAGTGTATAACTTACTCATCTAAATCATCATGAAGTTTGCATCAATTATTTTTCTTATTTTAGGTGCTTCTTGACACTCTCGACCAAGGAGGAATATCCTTTAAGCACTCATATAGCATCGTCTATACGCTTGGTTGTATATGACATATTTGTCTAATGAAAAAGCTTCTATTATACTAATACTTATTTTGAAGGTTCATCTTGACGCCCTAGAGCAAGGGGAGCTTCCGTCAAGAATTTACTGAATTCATCTTATACACACTTTGTTGTATATCACTTACTCGTCCAATGATGAATATAGTTTTGCACTAATATTTGTTTTGTAGATTTTTAATCATACCCTGACGCCTCAAACAAGGGGGAGCAACCGTCATGGGGGAGCATGCACGCATTTAGCATCATTCTCACTTTCAACAAGCATTTGTGCTTCGATAAAAAGTGGAGAAAATAGGCTAACATTGCTATGCATTTTTCTTTTTCATATATTTCTCATAATTTTTGTTGCATAAAACTAACCTTAATGTAGGTTAAGCCTCTTTATTTGATCCATAGATCCGCTACCAAACAAGGGAAGGATTGAAGTGGATGATTTAACTTCACTAGGGATGATGCAAGCTCGCCTTTTTGGGGAGAAATAAAGTTAAACTCTAAGGACATGCCCTTTTGTTTCGACAAAAGGGGGAGAATAGTGTAAACGGAGAAGGTAATGTAAAGATAGTAAGGATACAAGTAACCTTTTACATTTTACTTTCTATTACGTTTACATATCTTTGTCATCATCAAAAAGGGGGAGATTGTTAGTGCAAATATTACGATATTTAATCTATACAGTCTCGTTTGTTTTGATTGATGACAAACATGTAACTTGTAATACATAACGTAAAATGTACAAGTTACTTGTAATCACACTTTGTTTCAACATACATTCAACCCTCCTCGATGACTCAAGTCCTCATATGTTACAACACAATTTCGTACATGTTTGTTATGTGGCATTATGATCAAACCCATTAACAAATCATTTAGAATGTTTAAAATATGTTTAGAGTCACTAAGTATTTTAATAGGTTAACCATTCTATTTCGAACCTCATTTTACATTTTGCATTCACAAGTATTTCAAAAGGTAACTAGACATTTTATTAACTAGTTACATAATACATTTTACAAGTCTACTTTGATAAACTCTTTAATCTAAAAATAAAAATACATATTGCATCATGGCATGTATCATCTTTGAAATCCTTGGAAGATCACTTGAATATTTTGGTTAGATTGACACTCAATATATCAAATGTGATCTTAGTAAGATTTGGTAATATCTTGGAAAGATTTGAAGAAAGATTTTTTAGATTTTCTGTCAGGCACCCACGGCACCAAATTGTATAAAGGATGGAACCCTTTTAAGGGCTCCTTGGTCCGTGGACGCTCCTGACCACTTTTGCCTATAAATAGAAGCCCATTGTTTTTCCATTTCTTCACACTTCAAATCACATCTTCTCCACCTTCTTGCATACATTTAGATCAATCATTTACAATGTAGTAACATAATTAACACCCTAATGTTCATGATCATAATGCTTCTAACATTCATCTTTGTTGTAAGCATACTCTTTGATCAACCAAGGAAAGCTTGGAGATCTAGCCATCCTCACTCACCACAAGCTGAAGATCTATCACCACAAGTTTAAGGAACTTGTGATCTTCATCATGAAGGCCTCCTATCAATGAAAGTTCATTTAGAAGTAGTTATTCATATCCATTAGACATTTGTGTCATGGATCATTAGTGTAAACATCATTGCATCATAATAACACTTTCACCAAACTAGATTAGATGGTTTATGTGTTTGTGCCATAAAACACAAGGTTTGTTATATTGGGCCATAAAACATAATGGGAGTGGTTGTACCCTTGTAAAAGAACTCGACATCTAGCTTAGTGTCGGAAATATTGTATAGGCGACGTTAGGTTGGTTCTACCTCGAACTAGAACCCGGTATTTAGCTTTGTACCGGAAAAAGTGAAAGCGACGATTGTAAGGTTTTCTCCTCGAAGGGAGCTTGTTGATTTAGTGAAGTAACTCTCGAGTTGGGTACTCGGGGAGTGGAGTAGGGCGGAAAGGAGATCCATGACCAAAACACTATAAATCCTCGTGTTCGGTTTGCACTTTCCTTTCTTTATCTCTTTACTTTTATACTTGCACTATACTATTGTTTGTGATGTGGGTTGATGTTCATGATTGTGTGACAACTTGGTTTACCATGCTTTATATTAGTTACAAAAAATAATTGGTACTTTCATATTATAACAAGCTTCATAAGCGATTTGATACTAAAGATCTAAAGTTTTTAAACGGTAATGTATTCACCCCCCCCCCCTCTACATTTTCACAAATTCTTTTTAAGATGTCCGATTTTATGACACCTGTAGCATTTTACCTTACTCACATCCCACTCATTCTTATTCTTATCCGAACTCTCTTTATAACTAGAGTTCCCTCCTTATGAGTTGTTTCTATTCTTATTTTGCCAGTTCCCTCGTGAGAAATTTGATTTACCTCCACGTTTGTAAAAACGTTTCCTATTCAGGAGTGTTCGCCATGTGGAATAATAGGTTTCCTGGCTTTCTACTTGTCCTCCTTTCCGAGTTTTATCCTTCCTCAAATACCTTGAGTCTTCCAATGATCTCATCTAAAGTGATGTCGT
Organism: Chrysanthemum makinoi; assembly: GCA_910596185.1. NCBI lineage: Eukaryota > Viridiplantae > Streptophyta > Magnoliopsida > Asterales > Asteraceae > Chrysanthemum > Chrysanthemum makinoi. The sequence goes on along the minus strand of OU343220.1, from coordinate 321,908,990 downwards.
CGAGATCAGTTGTTTGTTCTATGGATGCTACTATCTGAATGAACCTATCTGGTGTGGAGTCTAATAGTTTTTTTTTTAACTAAAAGTGATTCATCCAAAGTTTTCCCTAATTCTTTTGCCTTCGTGGCATAGCCGTTTAGTTTAGCTGCAAATGCATCCACCGTCTCATCTTCCTTCATCTGAAGTGAGTTAAACCCAATCATCAATGATTGTAATCATGCTTTCTGCACTCTATCTTCTCCAACGTGTCTTTTCTTTAGCGAATCCCGCAAATCCTTTGTCGTCTCACAACCCGCTACTTGTAAGATCACATCTTCTGTCAACGCTTGATATAGGAAGGCAGTTGTTGCCTTATCCTTCTTATCATCAACTTATGTATCTACCTTTGGTTCTATTGCTTCCCATAAGCCATGTGCCTCTAGCATAACCTTAATTTGTATAACATAAACTGTGTAGTTTGTGGTTTTCAACTTAGGGCATTGATATTGTGCAATAGGTGTTACGGGTTTTGTCGTAGTTGATGTGCTTGCTATGTCGTCGACAGTCATTTTGAAAGTGCTTAGTATCTTCACTTTCTAATTTAATGGTATTTATCCTTCCTAGTGTGATCTTTCTATAAAATATGGGAATATCTAATCTTCCGGGAATCCTAATAATACGGGATCAATAAATAGTTTTCGGGATTTCCTAATAGTATGAAATAAATATTCTATACTATTCTAATAAAAATGAAATCCAGAAAGTTTAACTTGTGACCTCGTCGATGTGATGAATACAAGTGTATTCCCTTTGTCTCGCGTTAGTAAATATCGTTTACCAACGTTTGTTGCTATTCCCAAGTTTGGTTCCCTTTTTCCTTGCCTTGCCTCGTTGTAACCCTTGATGTTTTTTGTTCTAGCCTTCGATTTGAAACACCAAGTTTTTTCTCTTCGAAATGATTTCTAAAGTTTCGGCCTCCTTTTTGCTTCGACCAAGAAACTGTCTCGGCCTCTTTGTCTTGTAAGAGTTCGAACAAACCTTTGTGTCGAAATCTTTCTTCCCAACGAGGCCAAGTAACAATCCCTACGTCTTGTTTTTTCTATTCTCGAAATTCTGAATGAATTTGTACCCTTCGAGTGAAAACAAAACTATATGTCGAATTGATTTTCTTTCCAACAAACCCGAAAACAAATTCGTTTTCTTTTCTTGTTCCTCCACACTACACACGTCTCTCCCTTTGTATGTTATTTGATTTTCTTATACCGAAACCAAACTTCCCACATACAAAACTTGGTACCAAGATGGTAACCAAATCTCCGAAACAAATACGAGTTTGCTTCTGATCTCTTTCACGTTCTTGTTATTCTTTGTGTCGTCCCGACACTACTCCACACAAACTGAGAGCTCTTCTTTCCTTGTCACGTACGTATTTCTTCCCACAACAACGTTTTCCCCGCGTGTTTCCCGTGTATTCTTCTACTTTGAGTTTGAATGTAACCGGTTTTCTCAAAGTATTTGCCCACTCGCTCTCTATCCCGAACAAAGTGTATGAAATCTTCTTCCTTCCCTATGTTGTCGCCAACATGGTTTCCCCACCAATCCGTTTGGTGTAAACGTTATAATCCCCTACGTAAACGATCGTGCACTATCTTCACGTGATGCTTATTCATGTTTGTTTCTCTTGGAAGTAGAGAGAAAACAAAATCCTTTTTGAAAACAGAAAATTCCTTCGTATGAAATGGTTGTTTCCAGCGTATGAAAACAAAATGTTTTCTGCGTATTCTCCTTGGGTTCTTTCTATGCGTATAGTATCTTGGTAACCAAAAACGAAGCGTTAATCCTATTCTCTGATACCAATTGTTGTCCCAATATCTAGATCAAAGTTTGTAGATTGCAAAGTAAAAGTAATATGAATAAGTAAATTGTCTATTAACTTCTAAACGTTACAAATGTGTTCGTATATACTACCTCCGTCCCATAATAATTGTCCACTTTGACTTTTTCAAATCTTTTTACCATAAATATTTTTATTTGTATAATATAATACTTGATGAAAAATATATGAATAGATTGGGTTTTAAATGTATTTTTATTTGGTATAATTTTCATCAAGTATTATATAACACAAATAAAAATATAAATGGTCAAAGTTAAACAAGAAAGACTCATAAATAGTAAAAGTGGTCAATTATTATGGGACGGAGGTAGTATACAATCTAATCGGTATGTTCCAACCATTGTGATGGTTCGGTTTGTAACTTCCTGTAACCGCCATCTCATAACCGTTTTTTGGTTATTATGTTCTAGTTGACGAGTTTGGTCCTTCGTCTGATAATATTTACATATGAAGCATAAAGATTAAGATTATTGGTTCACAACAAGGTCCTAAACATTTGGATTTGCAGAGCAGGAGCAACAAGAAGATCAAGTTTTCTAACTTCTGACACATAGAGTTGCTTAATTCTGAAACAACATCAATGATGATGATAGTACGATCAAGAACCAGTTGATATAATGTAGTCATTTATGTTTTACGTCCAACATCATTAGGAAGTGATTGGCACGTATTTGAGCAGCCCAACCACTAATGCTGCATCCAAATATGAAAGGTTTATTCATGGATAGGATATACTCATATACCCATCAGGTTTACAAGGCAGTAGTTGCTGCATGTACTGTATTTGCTTGCGTCACATTAATTGTTATCAACCACGGTTCCTGCCCCATGTGGCCGGCTTCTTATAGAACTGCGAGACAAAAATGTTCATTTTCTTGATAGCGGTCATACACATGAGTGCAAATGAGTTGGTTTTCATTGTTACAATACTACCTCTATATATGCATGTTGACTTTTATGTATATACTTAAAGTGGTTCATTTAGGATTCGAAACTGACATCCAAGTTCTGCCTCCAATATCTTACTTTGGCATTAGATACTTACGTTAGGCGTGTGTGTAAAGTGTGCTTAACAAAGTAACCACCTTCAAGCTTGTGAGTAAAATATGCCTCTCCTATTATTCTTTTATCTTCTTCAGAAATTACTCCCTTTGAACTTGTCAAATTTCCCGCATATATATGAAAGTCATCTCCTTCATAGTTTCAGCATTCGATGAACACTTTTTCAATAATGTTTATGGAGCCACAAATTATGAACCGATTGTTATTGAAACTTATACTTACAGGAAGCTTGCAGATTTTACTTGATCTTTAAAAGGCTCAGCACTGCAGTGGCATTCCTAATAAAACACATCTAATTTGATACTTTCTCCACTCCATGTTATGAGGATAATTATTTAGTGCATTACAGATTCAGTTTAAGCCGCTTATATACGGAAAGTGGGGAGGTATTGTTTATCGTTGCATAGCGTGGGTATCTGTTAGTTAAATTAAAATCTATTTAGTGCACTTTGAAAAAATAGTTGGTAATAAATTGAGTATGTTAAGGTGAACTACACCGATAATCCAGTAGATTAAACTTTTCACTGCTATGAATGCAATGCTATTGGATTATTGATCCAATGGTTGAAATGAGTCCAAACCTAAGGACACAAAGGTGATCCTAATACTGTTGGAAGTGCTTCGATAATTGATCCAGTGGTTGGAATCAGTAGGATACAAAGGTGATCCTAACCAACTTTGGATATGGTTCGGTAATGTATCCAGCGGCAGGAATTAAAATGGACACTGTAACCTAATCGAGGTTGTATAAACGACAGTCAACAGTTGCACCAAGTAAAGAGCAAGATGAAGCTTTGTGGGCCGGTGTTAAAAAAGTATGGCGCGGGAAAATGGAAAGTTATTCTTTCAGATCCCCAATTCGGCCCTGCCCTATGTAACCGACCGAACGTTGATTTCAAGGTCTATTTCATTTCACCACGTTATTATAGCATTTTGTTTATTCTCTATTATTAGTAAATGTTTACTTGCAAGCCAATTTATGCATACACTAGCAGTAACAATTTTGCAGTCAAATCGTGATTTTCCTTTTTCAAAACCTACATTGATTTCTGTTGGTTTTATGGACAATAAATTAATAGACGTGTGTTAGGATCGAACTCGAGACTATGGGATTGCACACTTTACGTATGAGAATTTAAAGTTAATAATTAAATATAAACGTTATATTTATTTATTTATTAAACGAAATAACTAACGGACGTTAAGTAATTAATGTAATGGATTAACGGTCGTTAAATGTTTATGGAAAAGGACTAAATTGCAATAGTTGGGAAGGTTCCGGAATCCCTATGGATACCATGAACCAATCGGCCATAAGGAAAAACAAGGAAAGAAAAAAAACCCAACTTGTTCACCAAGTTTGCTTGGGTATATAAACAAGGCTAGGGGTTTTATTTTTCCATCTCTTGTGCTCATTAGCTAAACCCTAAAATTGTTTTGTGTGTGTTTTGTTCTTAAACCGATCGTACATCCCTTTAGGGTGTCGATCCTCAAACCTTTTCCACATCAAGTTATTGTTTGATAAAAACTAGCATTACTTTAATTCGGTTTAGTACGTGTGTACAAGAACATAGTAATAACATACTTTTGTTATTATCTTGGATTGAATTACAAAACGGTAAGGGGTAATTTTTATAATCCTATAAACCCTAATTAGGGTTCATCCTAATTGCTAGTTTGTGGATTTGATTCTTGTTCGGCTAGAATCAAGAAAGGTACGCATACTTTATTCTTTAGTTAATTAATTATTCATTATATGTTCCTATAAGCTTCCGCACTTACTTTGATGTTTATTGTTTATATTTATGATTAGTCATGTTATATAATTCCAACAGTGGCATCACGAGTCATTGGTTTTAATGAGTAATTAATTACTAAACACGTAAAAAACGGATATTGTATTGTGTTTGATATGATTTATTCTAGGGTTTGGTTATGATTATATAAACCCTAATTTTAGGGTTAAGGATTTTGCCCTAATTTGGTTTTAAAAATCTATTATGGATCGAAATTTTTTTTAAGGGTGGAAACCCTAAAATTTTTTAATCGATTTCCTTAAATTTTTTTAGGGTTTATATTAATTGTTATGTTATCTATATCGAAACCTAGATTTAATATATTTATTACGTGATAAATTCATGAATAAATTGTTATGTGACATGGAATTGTATGCGATCTTGTGACTTAATTAAATAATTGTTATGTTATATCCATGATGATACATGCATGTTTGTCATGGATAGTTGCTTGTATTATTATTTAATTGTTAAGATTGGATTAATTGTTAAGTTTTATACACATGTATATTTATGATAAATCTTGAATTGGGGAAAACTCCAATTATATACATTAATGAATCAATTATGTGCAATTTGGTATATCATTAATTATGGGTTTACGCAATCGATTCGTCGATGTATGTGGCTCACTTTCAATTGAGAGAGTGAAAGCCCTAATTAATATATACGTTAATTTAACCTAGACATTGATTATTAATAGGGTTTTATCGAATAAGTTGCATGTGGCTACTTGTTTACACGTATAAATTGTTGTTTTTTAGTAGTTTATTTTTTATTTATTACTTGTTTGTTTATTATGTGCGACAGTTTTAAGCAAAGGGTAATTTTTGAATAGAAAAATAATACGGACTAAACAATGGTGAAATTTGATTTGTTTTGGAAGAGTTAAGTTTTCAATAGTTTAATTGATTGGTGACTTTGGTACAATGACTGAACGGCTCACCCATTCGAATGAACTATAAAGGGGTTATTTAAGAAGTGCGCACAGTCACACTGAAAGGATGTCTAAGGTTATGCTTTGCGCTTACCTGGTCCTCTGCCTTCTGTAAATTCGAATGGAGCTACTTAGTAAGCCATAAAATGTACAAACTCATCTTAAGGGCGAATTAGTTTTAATTCCATGCGCCACTTCGGTGGTAATTACCCGAAACACTAAGTGTTTACACTTATGCAAAAGTACGGTATAATGGATGATAATTAACACTAAATTCCTTGATTGGTGAACCCAATACCTCAATCAAAACTTTGATAATTTGATCTTTATGAATTGGTAATAAAAAGTTTTTTATTAAAATTATGCTACAAGATGAATGCATGACATCTTTGTACATATTTGATTTGACCACATAAAATCAAAACTAGTACCCTTTTTAAATTAAGTTATATGCCATCTAATTAAAAGGAACACTTGAAGTTGCAATTTAAGTCATGAGAGTACTTGGCTAGATTGTGATGGAGAGGTAAATCTCTATGTTAAGTGAGACCTTACATGGACATATTTGCAGTTCTTTAAGTTAGACACTTAAGTTGAGTAGGAAGTGAGATCTTGGACTCAATGGCATAAGATGGGATAAACATGTTTATATTTGCAATAGCGTTGGAAAATATAAATCCCATAATGATCTAGGAATTGGAAATTGTTTGCCAATTATTGTTCGACAGAATACCCTATTATGTGCTTTCGTTACTAGCAGATCAACTGATGTAATGGAACTTCGATAATTTGGATCCTAGTTTTCGAGAAAATTCTATGGTTATATGAATATTACCTTTGGGTATTTTATTTTCTTGAAAAGTTTAATTATCGAAAATACTAAAATTGAATTTTGCTAATTCTTTAAATGTATTAATGCAACATTAAACCGTAAACGAAGGTTATTCCTGTATTGGTAAATTGATCTACACCAGTAAGGGTTTTTTGGTAGAGTCAACTTTGCTAAAAGGATAAGCCTAGTCCTCTTTATATAAGAAAGAGTGAGATTCAATCCTATTCCTTTTCATGAATGAAGAAAGGTATGATAGGACAATTAGAATTGTCTAAATTCTAAATACATAACTCGTAAGCAAATTTTAATAGTTAAGAAAATTGCATATTTCTGAGTTATTAAATTAGAAGCTAGACTAATTACTGCATAATTGGTAAAAGACAAACTAGCATATTTTATGTAGTTGTTTGTTTTGACCATTTAAAAGTACTACTTACAATTGTTGGAATAGTAGAACTATTAAGAAAGAAATTGCATGCCCAATTTTTCGAGTTAATAGCATTGGTGGATAAATTCATCATCTACATAGTAGAATACATTCTTTTAAGTACATTTGTAATTGTTATGTATGGACTTTCTCAAAGGTGTAGGGAAGTAAATAGAACACTATTTTCTTTCATTGGTTAATGAAACACTTACAATGTTGTCAAATCCAGTGGGAGTATTGTTCTTATTACTGAATAAGGAATTAATGTAATGATCTCTTATTCAGTGGGAGTTACAAGCTTTGTCATCTTGGTAGTAACCCATATTATCTCTAGAATGTCTTAAGATAATTACTTTCCACTTGTAGACACTTATGTTTTAAGGATAGTCATGTACGTTTCCTTATTAGACAATGAAGTGGTTCTACATCTACTAGTTATGCTAATATCAATGACACAATCATATTAGTCACATAAACAAACATGTGTCGTGTTGTTTAATTGCTACATGATGTTGTTCCATGCACAAGTGGGAGAAATCTATATTGTGTGCAAGGTACAACATATAAGTATATGATTTAACGGATTCTCTTGACTGCAAGGTAAGAGACCAACGTTCTAATATAACTTGAACATATCTAATTCAAGAAACACTTGGTGTTGCAATTTACGTCATGTGAGAACTTGGCGAGATTGCAATAACAAAGTAAATCTCTATGTAAAGTCAGACCTTGCATGGACATATTACAGTTTTCTAAATTAAACAATTATTTAGAACATGTGTCAAAATGATATATAAGACTACTTCAAATTAAATATTTATGTATTATTAGAATGACATAAAATTAAATGAAGTAATCTAATTCTACTTCAATTTGTTTATTTATGTATTTTGGAATGACATAAATGAAAAATAATGTAGTCCTGCATTATTGTGAAGTAAAATAAATTAACTTGAAATTACTATTGAAACCAAGATTTGTGTTCATAATTACTTTAGTTAAACATGTTTATGATTCATTGTAAAGACATAAACATAAAGTCTTTAAGACTTATAATAAAGTAAGACGTTAACTTGTTATGTTTTTAATTAAGACATATACAAGAAGTCATTGAGTTGATCAATGATTTATAACGTATAATGGGATTATAACATTTTATGTTTCTTGTTGAGACATGGATATGAAGTGACTTGGTTAAAAGGTACTTGTGTTATAAAGCATGCAATTGGCTTGGAAAGTCTATTATACCATTAAGTTGACTTAGTTGGTAAATAGGTAAGCCAAAAAGAATATGTTTATCTTATATATTGTTAGATCGTCTTACAATATTAAATTCTAATGAATACCACAAGTTGATGGTATGTTAAGTTAGGAGAATCAAACTATATTTGATTTGTTTGATTTATGATAACCATAACTTCTTTCTTAAATAGTAACAAGGTTAGAAATTGAGTATGGATTGAATATACTCAATATGACTCCAACCTAGAAGATTAATAAAACACCATTTCATTATGGAATGTGATGAATCACATTAAGTTTTAAAATTGAAGATTCTGAATTTGTTAAACTACTTATGAATAGGTTGTTAACAAACTTAATGTCAAGAATTATCAATGTGTATTTGTAATGTCCCAAATAGAGAACAATGTAGTTTTGCTCTAATTGCTAAGTATATATAGATAGTCTATATATTACAAAAGGCAAGTGGGAGTTTTATCTTGAAAGATAAAATTACAAAATACATAATCTTCTAAAACACACTAGTAAATATCATGATGAGGTTAGACATAAAAATGATAAACCTCAAGATGATGGAATTTTCATTCATAGATCTGCAAGGATATCTCAAGTATTTGACTTATATGCTGAGAAATATGAGTTACAGGATTATAGTAAACCCGATAATCATTATGATGGATTACCAAATATTGAATTGGGTAAATTACTCATACTATGAATGTTAAAGATGCTGTCCATAAAGATAATCAATTTTGGAAATTTGGTTTATCTTAATAGTTAGACTAGAGAATGGAAATGAGTTTCTTCAAAGAGATGAAAAACCCTAGTGGTTTGAATTTCTATGTAGAAATCATATGAACAACATTGTACACATATTTAATGCATGTTTTATGACAAGATTATTAATCATACTTAAGCAATTAATTATGATTGAATATTCTTTTCTAGACACATTAAATATATAAAGATGATAATTGTCATACTTGTTTTCATTAATATGAAATATGACAATGGAATATCAAAATTTTTTCTTGAGAAATTACTTGAGTGAGGACGGTAAGTAATTGAAAGGTTTTTTGAATTCATATAATCTTTGAAAGTGTACGAAGTGCAAATAATTCATGAATGGATAAATGCATGCATCTATGAAATTATTCTTATGTTTAATTATTAAATCTTAGTTTCGATTTATAATTGAAATAAGATAAATTTTAAGTATTCCTGAAAGCTAGTGGGAGTATTATGTTAAGGTTTTAAATCTTATATGTTGTATAACATATAGGAAGTAACATTCCTTGTAAGCTAAAATGTTAAGTCTTAGATTGGAATGAAACTTCACTTGTAAGATTTAAGAATTAAAACATACAACCTTGGAATATATGTTTATTATTAATAAACATGTGCAGTAAAAATAAATGATTCTAATAAAACATGATATATCATTTGGGAAATGGATAAATATTTTTTAACAAGACAGAACGTGAATGAATTCTAAGTTTGACCTGTAGATTCATCATGTACATCATGTTGTGTATTAAAATTGTTGTATCATTCTTGAATAAGAAGTGATTTGGCAACATTGATATCTAACTAAAAGTTATTAGATAACTTGTGTAATGAATATTCTAAAAGAATTACATCCTCAAAAGCCTGGAATTGCTCCTAGATTCTATGGATGAACAATATGTCAAATGTTGTGAAAATTGTCATCATCTTTAAACTTGAAAGTTAGGAAAGCATCAAACATTACACAATGAGATATTAAAGTTTACGGAGTTTTAATAAGCATATTGTTGTTTGTATACAATGATGCTGGTTTAATTGAGATGACACTCAATTCTAGTCATGGTAGGATTTCATCCTTGTTAATGAACATTTGAACTAGTTGTGCTACTTAGAGCGCAGTTGCATTATACATTAAAAGAATAAGAATACTTTAAACTTTAAAATGTTTGAAAGTTTAAATTGTCATAAATTGGTGATAGAGGATGTCACACACTTTATGAATTACTATGTGGATTGGTGAATGCACACATACAAGGACTTCATTAATTGAATTCTTGAAATAAGTATTCTCAAAATTACGATAGATCAAGTTGGTTGATTTATGCCTTGTCAACAAGTATGATTGTCATTACTTGAGGCATAATTCATCAACTGGAATTTCATGCATTGATCTATTTGGTATTTGGATAAGGGATGTTAAACAATTGTTATAATAAATCAAATACTTGGTATGTTTGATTTTATAATATATTGTATCCTATATTTGCATGTTTAATCCGTGAATAAATTTATTTATTCTAAATCGTCCGTTGTCAATTAATGATATGGGAGTATCATTAAACTAAGACAAATCTGAGAGATATGGTAGAATATACTTGAAAGTATATTGATGAGAATGCATACCAATTTCACATGATATTCAATGAATTGAATATAGGACTTATCCCAACTACATAATTTACTTTGTGGATATTGTTATAAGTAAATTGTGAATAGTTATCCTCAGACTTGAGATACCCGATAAGTGTCATGAATGTAGTGCACTTCTGTGGAACAACTTAACGCTATACGTAACTGGTAGTCATAAGGGTTGTTTCATGAAGTGTTGCAAAGTTCGTGGGTTATTCTCGTAGTCAAGATAGAATTTGTTCCTTCAAATTTATTTTGGAGTTTAATACTACTGGGCCCTCGTAGGGTTGACAAGATGTTTGCGTGGCCACGCCCAAAGTTCTCCCCTGAATATGTTCAGAAGATTTGGTAATCTTGCTCAATCACTAATAACGAGAAACAGAATGGTTGAATAAAGAATGACTTAATTCCATATCTTTATTTAACATGGTATTAGAAACAAAAGGATAATAATAATGAGAAATCATTAAAAGGTTTTCCAGGAGCCTTGCTCGAGTTGTACTAGAGGCATCGAAGTGTTGCTAGACGCTAACCGAATGTGATCACTCTATTAAGATATGTCCAAGTGGGAGCTGTTGGTTTTATGGACAATAAATTAATAGACGTGTGTTAGGATCGAACTCGAGACTATGGGATTGCACACTTTACGTATGAGAATTTAAAGTTAATAATTAAATATAAAAGTTATATTTATTTATTTATTAAACGAAATAACTAACGGACGTTAAGTAATTAATATAATGGATTAACGGTCGTTAAATGTTTATGGAAAAGGACTAAATTGCAATAGTTGGGAAGGTTCCGGAATCCCTATGGATACCATGAACCAATCGGCCATAAGGAAAAACAAGGAAAGAAAAACCAACTTGTTCACCAAGTTTGCTTGGGTATATAAACAAGGCTAGGGTTTTATTTTTCCATCTCTTGTGCTCATTAGCTAAACCCTAAAATTGTTTTGTATGTGTTTTGTTCTTAAACGATCGTACATCCCTTTAGGGTGTCGATCCTCAAACCTTTTCCACATCAAGTTATTTATTTGATAAAAACTAGCATTACCTTAATTCGGTTTAGTACGTGTGTACAAGAACATAGTAATAACATACTTTTGTTATTATCTTGGATTGAATTACAAAACGGTAAGGGGTAATTCTTATAATCCTATAAACCCTAATTAGGGTTCATCCTAATTGCTAGTTTGTGGATTTGATTCTTGTTCGGCTAGAATCAAGAAAGGTACGCATACTTTATTCTTTAGTTAATTAATTATTCATTATATGTTCCTATACGCTTCCGCACTTACTTTGATGTTTATTGTTTATATTTATGATTAGTCATGTTATATAATTCCAACAATTTCATGAAACATGGAAATTAATTCTTGATCTACAAACACGCATAAATAGGTTGACAATCAGTTTTTGGATTATTCCTTTCATGTAAGATACGTAGATCTGATCTTTTTAGTAATGAATATATTTGTAGGACAAATGGCGTAACATGACTGTAGGCGGTACTGGATCGAGTAGCAAACATAGAGCTAAAACTCCCATGTTAGAAGGAGTTTCTGTAAACCCATCCGTGAAGTCTCGCAAACCTTCATCTGCTATTCTGCTCCTTGAGTATGGCGATACGGCTAAGCCTTCTAGCAGCTTAATAGATAGAAAATCAGCCCCTGAGTATGTTTAACTATCATCTTTTGTGAAAGCTTATAAACTTACTGTGAAGCAAATTCTTATTATGATCCTGTTATACCAGTTACGAGGCAATGCTTTTTGAGGCTCAGTTTTATTAATGTCAGTATAATATCTTTCTTTGTATATTTAGAATAGATAGCTTAATCTTATAAACAGAAAAGTTGATTTTCTTCATTTTACACATAAAAGTTTGATGTACCTGAAATTATCAAAAGATCTGTGACTTCAAAGTTCAGAAGACTAGTGTTGACAGGAGAACTCGAGAAGGTGAGCTACTCACTCTTATATCAGTTATAGCTGTATTATTGTTTCGGTTAAGTTACCCATGTTTGGTTATTTGCACATTCAAGACATGAAAAGATGGTGTTCTATCCCATTTGGGTCATTTTTGAACCTGTTAACATTTTTTATACAGATTCTAACATTATCGATAAAGCACAACAACTAAAACGTGACAAATGAAAAAGTAATTTTGTAAGATCTGGTGTGAACGGGCTATTACTAACCGATTATTTTAAAATAATACTACTAAAATGTAGGTGGACAACCGTTACAAGTACAAGGGTGCATCTTTTGGTGTTGAAACATCCCAGCAAGTGGTTGCTATCCCATATAATGTTGACGACAACAATGTGGCACAAACTGCACGGGAAAGTATTACACATCCGGCTGATAGAGAAACATTGGAAGATGCTGCAATGGTTGCTGCACGAAAGATTTCCATAGCAGAAAACTTGGAACAGGAGGCGATTAAAGCTTGTGAAAAGGCGGATTAGCTAAAGAGCTTCATGAAAGATGTAAATTACCTAACATTATCTTTATCTTATAACTTTATATATATTCGTTGAAATGTGACCATATGTGTTTTTTTATCACAGGCTCAAGAGGAAAAACGCTTGTGCTGAAAAGTTGAAGTGGTCATTTGGTGGTTTATGATCTTTATTTGTAACATTGAAGGGATGTTTATTTCTAAATTTCAACTGAGAAACAATTGTACGTTGTAGCATATGAAGAGGTGAAATAACAGTCTTGCGCCTTGAACAGAGATAAAATGTAATGGTTTCTACACCAGACTGAGGTGTTTTAAGACTCCCTTAATCGTGTTTTGAAAATGTTGGTAAAGATCTTGTTTCCTATTCATATGATGGTCATCGGACCATATTAAAGATTAAACGTATATGTGTCAAGATAATGGTCTATATATCTTAGTTGTAACTTCTAACTGCAGATATTTTTGTATGGATCACTATAAATAGGTAACTTAGTCGATTTTGAACTTACTTGAATCCGAATTTATCATCTTGATGAGTTAAAAATCGTCACATTTCCATGTGGTTCTTTATTTATTTGACGAATAGTAATCATCCAGTAGACTAGTCTCTAGAGATTATTTGAAAGATTGACGGTAATCTTTTAGAATTTCTTTAAACACATATTTTACTTGGACATTATCTTTGAAGATTCATCGTTCATCCGCAAGTTATCCATAACAACCACCATGATGCATCCCAGTTGGTTAAGGTTAGAAGTTGTGGAAATCCTTGATACATGATCGTGGTGTGTGGAATTAATTCATACTCAGAAACACACGAAAACAAACGAAATGTAAATCATAATCTTCAAAGATATAAAGATGAAATACATGAAAACGTAAATCATAATCTTTGACGAAATAAAAAAGTTGACAAAAATTTACTCATAATATTACAAGAATGATGACTGACCTAGGCTCATTTGAATGTTTTCAAATGAGATCTTGGAAAGGCATCATTTGTGCAAGATTTTAAAGAGAATATAACCAATTGTCTACATTCTTAGTTATAAACACGTCAAAAGTTTGCACATCCATCGATGTGGGACAAACTCAATGACTCCATATTGCATTTACACTAGCTCTAATTTTGACATTTATGAACTCAAGAGTATCATGGGACTAAGTTATTACGATAGTCATTCAATTATGTTTATCGTTACTTGTTTGATTATGTTGATTTATTGTTTTTCATATGCTATGATTGGCTAATAACTTGGTGTTTATCTAGGATTGAATGAAATTGTGTAATGATTCTTTCTGTTGTCTCTTATTGATGAATGTATTCGTTAAATGTCAAAAAAAGGTAGTGAAATGTCTTTACGAAGCTCTCTTCGAGGTTTATGTAACTCGATAAAATGTCGTCAATATAAATCACATAAGTTCATAATTATATGTTTTCAAAGTTGGTAAAAATTACACGACGTAGGATTGATCTTATATCTCCTTTTGGCTTTTCCTCTCTCCTGTATCTCTAATTCAAAAGGGTTTAGTTCGCAAAATAGCAACGAACTTTTTCAAAGTTTCATATTGGTATGTGAATTATAGAAAGTATCATTATATACAACGAACTTTCATAAAGTGTTTTGATATACATATTTTGATGTCTTGTGATATTAAAAAACTGGCACGCACTATTTTTATTTTTTAGTAACTGTGTTTGATAAATTATTTGTAGCTATAAATTATTATCGTAAAATACATAAAAGAAAACCACATATATTTCAAGATTTTGTATATTTATTCATAATATTTAAAAGGTATTTATATAATTTAAGTATATACAAGCACTTCATATTTCCATAAGTTCATTTTCATTATATTGAGATTATGGTTTTTAATTAAAAATAGCTTAGCTTAGTTGGCCACCTAGGCTCTTTTTAAAGCTTGGAGGAAGTTTTACCCATAGTTCAAGTCTCGCAAGTGACAAAAAATCCAGGTTTTCCTCCTAGTGTGAAGCCGTGAGTTCTAGGGTTTTCCTTCGCGGGTCTCTCCTAGTGGTTTTGGTCCGTTTGAATGGTTTAACTCGGGGGGTCGGATTTCAAGTGTGGTACCGTTCTAAAAAAATTTATAAACTAACTTATAAGGTGTTTGTGTTAAGATTATTTATGGGCTTATGAGCTTATTTGATTTCGTCTTATATTTCATAAGCTTAAGTTTTCTGGCTTATTTTGAGACTTATGGGCTTATATAAGCTTATTATATACTCCCTCCGTCCTATTTTTATTGTCCAGTTTGACTTTGACCAGTCTTTCTTGTTCAACTTTGACCATTAATATATTTATTTGTGTTATATAATATTTGATGAAAATTATACCAATAAAAAATACATTTAAAACCCAATACATTCATATATTTTTCATCAAGTATTATATAACACAAACAAAAATAATTATTGTCAAAGTTGAAGTAGAAAGACTAAAAAAGTCAATAAGAGACAATAATTTTGGGACGGAAGGAGTACTATAATAAAAATATACTATTATATAAGCCCATAAATCTCAAAATAAGCCAGAAAATTCAGACTTACGAAAAATATAAGGCGAAATGCTATTCTAAAAAAAATTTATAAACTAGCTTATAAGGTGTTTGTTTAAGATTATTTGTGGGCTTATGAGCTTATTTAATTTCGGCTTATATTTCATAAGCCTGGATTTTCTGGCTTATTTTGAGAATTATGGGCTTATATAAACTTATTATATACTATAATAAACTTATACTGTTATATAAGCCCATAAATCCCAAAATAAGCCAGAAAATTCAGACTTATGAAAAATAAAAGGCGAAATTCCGTTCTAAAAAAAAATTATAAACTAGCTTATAAAGTATTTGTTTAAGATTATTTGTAGACTTATGAGCTTATTTGATTTCGGCTTATATTTCATAAGCCTGAATTTCCTGGCTTATTTTGGGACTTATGGGTTTATATAAGCTTATTATATACTCCCTCCGTCCCTAAATAAATGTCCACTTTGACTTTTTACGGTCTTTTTATTTAACTTTGACCTTAAATAATTTTGTTTGTGTTATATAATATTTGATGGAAATTATATCAATGAAAATATATTTAAAAGCCAATCCATTCATATATTTTGCTTCAAGAATTATATAACACAAATCAAAATATTTAAAGTCAAAGTTGAACAAGAAATACCTTAAAAAGTCAAAGTGAACATTTATTTAGGGACGGAGGTAGTAGTATAATAAACTTATACTATTTTATAAGCCCATAAATCCCAAAATAAACCTGAAAATTGAGGCTTATGAAATATAAGACGAAATCAAATAAGGTCTTAAACAAACACCCCCTTATTTTAAAAATTATTGAATAATTTCTATAAAGCCATATATAAATCCAAAGAAAGCGTATATATAGAGGTTTGGATGAAATAAATAATCTTTGTTTTCCTTGACGCCGATCCTTCCTTCCTTCCATATCATTATCATCATCGGTAATCTAATTATCTATCTTGTTAATGTTACTGCTATTAATGTTTAAGATGTTAGTTTGGAGACTAGTATATAAAGCTTGCTTGTTTGACAAGTTGCCTTTTGGATTTTGTTTTACAGGGTGTTTAGATTAGCTTATTTTATGGGTTTCTCGCCTTATTCAGATATTTGTAAAACCCAATGAGCTTTATGGACTATTTAAGGGTGTGTTTGTTTCGGCTTATGTGGTTTTGGGCTTATGTTTCATAAGCTCACATTTTGTGGCTTATTTTGAAACTTTTGCCGAAAACCACATAAGCCATAAGCGGGCTATATAAGCCGAAGCAAATACCCCGTAAGTCCATAAACTCACCTTTACAACCTCAAAAAGCTTACCTGCTTTTACGAATATCTCAATAAGCCCATAAACATGTTAGTTAATCTAATTATATGTCTTGTGAATTCGCCTTGTTATATTCATTCTCAAATTTAGTTAATAAGCTAGCATAATAATTTTGGATTAATTAGTTTTACCTTTATTAACTTATTGAAGAAGAATAAGCTAAAAAAAACTCACCTAGTAACTAATATTCAATTATGTATGTTACTGCTTGTTAATTCGCTCAATATTAATAATGTTTAACATGTTAGTTTAGGCTTTGTTTGGAGACTAGTATATTGGAAGTATAAAAAGCTTGCTTGTTTGACAAGTTACCTTTTGGATTTTGTTTTAAGGGGTGTTTGGATTAGCTCATTTTGAGTATGTTTGGCAAAAGTAACTAGAAGTGGAGATGAGCCGTAGATGGAGATGGAGAGGGCAATTATAAAAAGAGATTATTTTTATAAGCTTTTCATGAAGAGCATTTGATTTTTAGAGATTATGGAATGGAAGATTAATTTTTTATAATCTCGAATAAGTAGCTTATTTTTTTGTCAGAAAATAAGCATGATCTCTCAATAATCTTGTGTGTCAAACATACCCTTTATGGGCTTCTCGGATTCTTGAGATATTTGTAAAAGCTGGTCAGCTCTTTCTCTTTTTTAGCTTATTAGTTTATGGACTGTTTAAGTCCATAAACTCACATTTATAAGCTCAAAAAAGGAAATGAGCTTATCGGATTTTACAAATATCCAAATAAGCCAAGAAACACATAAGATAAGCTAATCCAAACACCCTCTAAAAAATGATACTTACAGAAGCGCTACTGCTTCGTGCTATTACTACAGATAGTTTTGCCAAACACACCTTAGTTGTTATAGTGGTAAGGCACTTGACATTCTCGCCCTCACGAGAGCTCAAAGTTTTAAAACTCACTAGGTACATATTTGGGGTGGCCAGGGAAGGGTCGCAAACGGTCACGGGGATACCCGGTTTGGCCACGTACATCTAAGTCAAAGACTCGCTGTTTGATGAGGTATGTCCTCCTCCGGATACTCTCGAGGAGGACATACCTCATCACTCGCCCTCCCCGGGTAACCCGAACATGGAAAACCTCATCCATTTACCTGTTACCTTAGGGGATTAATTTTTGGGTTTCTTTTAAATAATGATCTGCTCATGTAATGCTCTTTGTTGATCTTAGTTTAGGTTAATTGGTTGTTATTTTTCAATGTAATGTAAGTTTATGTGTTTGTTGTTCAATACGTGAGAAAATTATGTTACTGATCTGATATTGGTCAAAACTACAGTTAACTGGCGGTTTACTTAGTTGAGAATCAAAATGGAGAATAATAATGTGAATTCCACTTCACCTGCCGAAAACGGAAACCTTAACACTGAAGAGACTGATCCGTCCATTGATGCAATGGCACAACAGTTAACTAGGCATAAGTTTTGGGAAACGCAGCCTGTAGGCCAGTATAAGGATATTGGGAAATCGGGCTTACCTGAAGGTCCGATTGAGGATCCAACGCCATTGTGTGAAGTTAAGCAGGAGCCGTATAATCTTCCTGCTCCGTATGAGTGGATTACTTGTGATATGGATACGGATGAGATGTGTTCTGAGGTTTACAATTTGCTAGCGAATAACTATGTTGAGGATGATGAGAATATGTTTAGGTTTAACTATTCGAAAGAGTTTCTTCAGTGGGCGCTACGGCCTCCGGGGTATTATAGAAGTTGGCATATAGGGGTGAGACTCAAGGCTTCGAAGAAATTGGTAGCGTTTATAACCGGGGTGCCTGCTAGAATGAGAGCGAAGGATAATGTTGTTAAGATGGCGGAGATTAATTTTCTGTGTGTTCATAAGAAACTTAGGTCGAAAAGGCTTGCTCCGGTTATGATTAAAGAAGTTACGAGGAGAGTTCATTTGGAGAATATATGGCAGGCGGCTTATACTGCTGGTGTGGTTTTGCCTACACCTATTACGACTTGTCAATACTGGCATAGAACGTTGAATCCAAAGAAGCTTATAGAAGTTGGGTTTTCTAGGCTTGGTCCGAGGATGACAATGAGCAGGACTATTAAGCTTTACAAGTTACCAGACTCACCAGTCACGCCGGGGTTTAGAAAGATGGAGCTCCATGATGTTCCTGCGGTTACTCGTTTGCTAAGGGACTATTTGAAGAAATTCATAGTGGCACCCGACTTTGATGAAAACGATGTTGAGCATTGGTTGCTTCCTAAGGAGAACGTAGTAGACAGTTTTTTGGTGGAAAGTCCCGAGACTCGTGATGTGACTGATTTCTGCAGTTTTTACACACTTCCGTCAATGATCCTTGGCCATCAGAATTACTCAACTTTGAAGGCTGCATACTCGTACTACAATGTGTCTACCAGGACTCCGTTGCTTCAGTTGATGAATGATGCTCTTATCATGGCCAAGAAGAATGGTTATGATGTTTTCAACGCGTTAGATCTTATGGAAAATGGAACGATACTGAGAGAACTGAAATTTGGGCCAGGTGATGGGCGACTTCACTATTATCTTTACAATTATCGGTTAACTGAAGGACTATTACCATCAGAACTTGGGCTTGTCCTCTTGTAGTCTCAACATTTTCAGATCTCGGCTATGCAATGATCAGTCTCTGTTGCCCGGTGAACTTCTCTTGCATTAAACTTTTAGAATTTTCAATAGTCTTGATTTGCCACACGATTTGCTAGATTGGTATTAACTGGTTTGCGTCTTGATATACATTATGGTCTTCACACCATGTTTTATGGTAATTGGATATGTTTTAGAACTTGATCTGTGTTTCACACGGCTTGTGTTAATTTTTTAAGAGAATTGTTCTTTGATGAATCCTTTCGTCTGATTCTTATGTTGGTTGTCCATTTCACCACATATACAATTTATAATTTGAGGTCATATGTGTCTGTTTATCCAGTTTATGCGCTTGAATCTTACATGACAAAAATAACCGGTCTTTCACACAAGGCTCAAGTGTGTAACAATGCTCAAGTTTGTTTAAATGTGTCGTGAGATTGAAGTCTTGTATAAGAGTCAAGACTTAGACAGCTGCGCAACAATGCTCAAGTTTCATCTACTTGTGTCGTGAGATTCCATTTTTATGCGTTTTGATATGTTAAACGTCCATTATGGTTTCGTATGTCAACAAACACGCATACGCAGACTGTCATTTCTCGGGGTATGATTTCCTACGTCTTTGAAACAAAGAAACAAACAGACAGATAAGGTAGATATCAAACTATTTGATTTGGCTGCAAACAAAACCCCTTGTTATAACTGTAAATACAACCTACCATCAACATACTTTCTATTTGTAACTGTACCAAATTTTTTATAAGAATGGGTTAAAATACTACCCCCTTCATATAACTTATACACAACTAAGAAACCATACCAAAAAAAAGGTTTATGTAGCGTTGGGGTGTGATACTGCCCGAGGACTCATTAAGGATGATTTCTTCTGCAATTTAAAACGCAAATGTCTGATCTTGGCATCAACTCTCGCTGAAAACCCGATCTTCGTTTCTTGTCTTGCTTTCGATTTTTCCCTTCTCCACATATGATGATCCTCAACGTCCTTTTTGTAATATTTAATTTCTTGAATCACATGATGATCCATAGGGTTAAATGATCTTTGGAAAGATATGTGAGCTAAATAAGGCAGATTGCAAGCAACTGTTACTAATAGTATACCGAGCCAATATATTGGTGCAGGTGCAAGGGCTTCCAAAAAGAGTTTGTGCACGTCTCCGGAACGACTGGGTGGAAGCATACCGTATATTACTAGAATGATGTACCATATGACGATGCTGGACCCGATTAAGAAATGTTGTATCCATGTGAAGTGGCTCATTGTTAGGGCGATCTGGCAATTGACTGCGTAGATAATGCATGTGAACATGGAGGTCCCCACCACTGCCATGTCAGCGGTTTGACCGTCTGACCGGAAAGCTTGGTCATAAAATATAATAATGTTGAGAAAGAAGACGATGAGGGAACAGTAGAGACCGTTTCCCATCCACCCGAGGATTCTGTACCAGTCGAAAAATAGGTTCCTTGGTCCTTGCTGATATAGTGCGGGAAACTGCAGTGGTTGGCAATTGTTCATAACATCGTTAGTAAGTTTTAAATAAGGTAGTTTTCCTTTATCTTATTATACCCGTTAGACGTCATTCATAACCCAAAACAACCCATTTGTAAGTAAATACTTGCAAGTTACATCTCTAGACATGTAATAAAATATAAAAGACTAACCTGCAAGCAGATCTCAGAAGAAACATCTTGTTCGAAAACTCCAAGTGAAATAACCGGCATTGATGTAAGAAAAACGTTGAATATTAACATATACCAATCATCATAAACAGACTGTCCAGAAAAACCCGTAAAAGCCTCGAAGTAGAAGAGCGTTAGGCCAAAAGCAATGTTCTTGTAGAAGAAATAGCAGATCTGTGTTGTAGCGCATATATAGTCAGTTAATGGCTAGCAGTTTAACAAAGAATACATTCTAAAATCTATGTTAGAATATATTGGTTTGTACCATTTGTGCGATTCTCTTATAGCACCAATGGCCATGTATCACAAGAAGTCTTTCAAGAAACCGAAACTGTGCTATAGCAAAGTCACTAGCCATCACAGCCTGCAGAAAACCGAGAAGTTGTGTAAGAAATAATTTATTCTCTAAATTTAGAGGGGGAAATGGGTGGATCGGACTGGTTGGATAATGGGTCAAAAGGGGTAATACTGGAACGGGTAAAAAAGGGCTGGGTCAGAAATCAGACGCGTTTGGTACAGGAACACTTTCCAAAAACAAATGAATATGATTTCCGAAAGAAAAAATATATAGTAAGTATCTTTAATAGCATGGTTTAGTAAGTTAAATACACTTCAGGTCACTTTCGACCCCATTCGACACTTATTAAACTCATTTGACCCATTTACATGTTGATAGGGAAATGGGTCATTGCAACCTTTAATCAGTTATGTCAAAAATAGTAAATTTGTTACAAACCTGCATCCCCTCAACGCCACTGATACCAACACCAATATCGGCTTCCTGAATCATTCCAACATCATTTGCACCATCTCCAATTGCTAAAGTTGTTTTCCGGTGCCTTCTTTCACCAATCTTGTAACCTAATTAACCATTCACATGTTAGCTATAATCAAACAACTACATATTTAGTCAGCCACAAAACAGATCTTACCAATGCCTTTTGCTTAGGAGAAACACGACAACATATGACCGAAGCACAAACAACGGCTAATTTCAAGAACTCATGCTTTAAATCGTCCTCCAATGCATAAGTTAGTGTCTTCCCATCAATTATCAATGCAAATGCAGCATGGGGATCCTTTTCAAGCTTAATCATTTGAGATGCGTTGGTAATTTGCATCAAAATGTTCTCCTTTACAGCCTGATCAAGCAAGAAGTAACGATAAAGACGTTAATTTTCATGTTCTAAAATCCAAAATATGTACACTCCACCAAGAACACATACCTCGTTGGTATCATTGGTTGAAATATCCACACTTGGCGTTATACATATCTGCCTCATTCCCTGCCGAAGCAAACTGCAAGCAAATCTGCACAACAAAAAAAAAAGTTCAAATTTATTTATTGAAAATTACAAATCTCAACATTCGGTGTGGTCCTGTTAACTTTTTTTAAACTACCATGTGTTTATTTTTCTGAAATATTGCAAAAATAAATTGCATTGTTTAAATACCAATATGGATTTAGATCATACCCTATATTGATTGCGGTTTCCATCTTGTCGCCGGTCAGAACCCAAATTTTTAGACCAGCTTGCGCTAGTTTATCGATACATTGAGGGACCTATAAAAAGAAACCGTTAACTAAACGAATAAAAAAACCTAAAACTACACCTTCATAGATGCTACTAAATAATAGTTTAAGAATATTACCCCTGGCTGAAGTTTATCCTCAACGGCGGTTGCACCAACAAGGACCAAATCTTTTTCCACAATATCAGATAAATGTTCAAGCATTGCGTCTCGATCACCACCAATCGAAGTCTTGGCTTTCATAAACTTCTCATTCCAAGAAGAATATTCAGAAGGTTCAAGCTTTCTGTAAGCAAATGCTAGTGTGCGTAATCCAGCTTCTGCGTACTCATGTAGATGCCTTTTGGTGGCTTCTTCAAATGTTCTTCCGTTTTTAGATAAACGGTCAAAGATGATACTATCTGCACCTTTGCAAAGTAACAAAATTTGTCCACTTTCATCCTGGATGATAACCGACATCCTCTTTCGTTTGCTTGTGAAATCCAAAATATTCAGAAGTTTGAATTCCCTGTTTATAACATGATATATGTAAGAATATGAACACTGATTAAACTGAAATTTTACATGCCAAAAAAAAACTGAAAACAGTAAAAAATATAGTGACTACCGTTCAATAGGCTCGTGAAACGGATTATGTTTCTCACGGACGGATATGCTTGATTGGGTTCGTTTGCAATACTCGAATCCAAATTCTCGTGCTGCGACAAGAAAAGCCCCTTCATCCGGTGACTCAGCTTCATACGTATAAATTCCCGTTGCCTCGTTCAGCTCAGGAATTGCAGTGTGACAAAGAGCAAGAATCCGGAAAAACAATAAATGGACATCTTTATTGGGCTCTCGCGACCAATTTCCATTCATAAGACGATAATCCTCAAAACTAAAGCCCTTAATTCGGCCATGAGAATTTACAGCTTTTGGAGTCACTACAACTTCTAGTTCTATCTCAGACTCATTTTGTCTACCTTCATGACTATCAAGATCCATAGCCATTTGATTGGCAGCAGCAACTTCGACTTCACTAGAACGCATACCGTACGGGATTCCTGCTATTGAACACTTCAAAAAATCCATCTGGTTACATGTTAACGTCCCGGTTTTATCAGATAGAATTGTGTCCACCATACCTAACTCCTCGTTTAAGTTTGATGTTCGGGCTTGAGCAGGAGTACATGTTTCTTCATCATACATGTGAACATCTCGGTTTATAAACAATGCTTGTAGAACCTTCACAAGCTCGATAGAAACATATAGTGAAATCGGTATTAAATACCCATAAAGAATAAGAGCAGTGACCAGATGACCAATACTCGACCGAAAAAGTTGATCCGGATCATACAAATGCTTTTCATCAACTGGCAAATACCACCAATCAGGCATCTGATATTTAGTCTTGATAGCAAACCCTATTGAGCTAATCAATGAAATCAGCACAAGAAGGGAAAAAAGGACATAAATAATCTTATCCATTTGTTTCTCGATTGTGCTTCTTTTTGAAGGCGATTTGGTAGCATTTTGCATAACTTTACTATCATGACCCGAAAATATCACCACCCCGTAAACATGGCTGGTGTTACGAAGCTTTGAATCTCTTAACAGAATCTGACCAGGATCAAGGGGATACGTCTGCCGATCATATTCAAAATTACCCACAAACGTGTAAAGATTAGGATTAGGATCTTCACATTTGATCGTCGCTTTAAAATCTTTAAAAGATGCATCATCATCTAACGGTAAGGTAATTTCTAAAGATCGTTTAACCTTTAAATTTGTCTCCCCGTCTAAATTCATAGTTTCCACATAACAAATTCCGTCTTCATAACTAGACGATAAAAACAGTAAATCAGCAGGAAAAAAATGATCTTTTTCCACTTTTACCACATCTCCAACCTCGAGTTTCATCCACGGTTTTTTAACAAACACACCATCCCCACTATGAACTAGAACTTTTCGCACATTTACCTTCCTATCCTGTATAAACCGGCGAAAATCTTCCCCACCTTCTTTAGCCATACTAAGCCCGATCACAAACACCAAAGGTGCAATCATACTAATAGGTGTAAAGGTGCACAGCTGTGAGAGATAGAGCCGCAGCTAGAAGGAAATATATATTAGCAACACGGCGGAATTGCTCAAAGAGGGCTTTTGGAAAAAAGGTGAAAACGTTGTACTTTGTGGTGGATACGTAATTAGTACAATATTTAAGAGGCTTCTTTCTATGGAATCCGGGTTCGTTACAACAAATGTGCCTCGAAAACCCTGGCCCTTGAAACTGATGAGGCTAGATCAACTGATTCACGAGGTGGTCTAATGCATCCAAAGGATAAAGACTGCTTCTTTTGATCCTAGCTCTTATCCTTCCACCAGCCATATTTCACAAAACTTTCACCAGAATTCCGACAAAAACTTAGCTTTAAAATTCAGAGAATAACTTCAACGAACCGCCTTGACCACGTTAAACGCGTAACAAATGCTGAATTTTCAAACAAATACCACAAAATCCTGCAAAAGATTTGTCTTATAATATTTAATCAAACGGTTCAACTGCAACCTAACATCATTCATCCAAAAAAACAAAAAAATACTCCATTTGGATTTCATATAACTAACCTTAATTAAACCTATAATAACACAATTTCTTGACATAAAAAAGATCAAGTTCCAACCTTTACACCCAAAAGCCAACAAAAAAACACAGTAACACACAAAAATCACATACATTAATCCACATCATTAACAACCATGATGGTAAATTTAGACTAAATCAGCTAAAACAAATTCAAAGATTCAAGAAAACAAAACTGCAATAACATTTCAGACAATTAACCTTAATTAAACCTTAATAACACAAATTTGTAACAAAAACAAGATCAAGTTCCAACCTTTACACCATAAAGTCAACAAACGTATAAAGACGGCATCTTAATATCCTAGCTCTTATCCTTCCAACCGCCATTTTACAAAACTTTCACCCGAATTCCGATAAGAAACTAAGCTTTAAAATCCACTAAATAACTCACAACGAACCGCCTTAAACATGATTAACACGTAACAATTGCTGAACTTAACAAACAATTTACACCATAAAATCAACAAATGTATAAAGACGGCATCTTAATATCCTAGCTCTTATCCTTTCACCCGCCGTATTTTACAAAATTTTCACCAGAATTCCGATACGAAACTAAGCTTTAAAATCCACAAAGTAACTCAAAACGAACCGCCTTAACCACTATTAGCGCGTAATAAAAGCTGAACTTACCAATCAAAGACTACAAAATCATGCACAGCTTTTTTAATAGCAGAAACCAGAAAATCAAAAATTAACCTTAATTATCCAATACCAAAACAGTAAAAAATTTTTTACCACATTCAGAATTCAAAAAACTAACCTTAATTAAACCTTAGCAACACAAATTCGGAACAAAAACAAGATCAAGTTCCAACCTTTACCCCATAAAGTCAACAAACGTATAAAGACTGTTTCTTTTTATTGTAGCTCTTATCCTTCCACCCGCCGTATTTTACAAAATTTTCACCAGAATTCCGATACGAAACTAATTAACATCCACAAAATTACTCAAAACGAACCGCCTTAACCACTATTAACGCGTAACAAAAGCTGAACTTACCAAACAAAGACTACAAAATCATGCACAGTTTTTAACACCATTAATCAAACAACTGAGCAGAAACCTAAAAATCAAAATTAACCTTAATTATCCAAACCCAAAACAGTAAAAAAAAAAAAAAAATTACACATTCAGAATTCAAATAATTCGTAACAAAAACAAGATCAAGTTCCAACCTTTACACCATAAAGTCAACAATCGTATAAAGGCGGCATCTTAATATCCTAGCTCTTAAACTTTCACCAGAATTCCGATAAGAAACTAAACTTTAAAATCCACAAAATAACTCAAAACGAACCGTTAAAATTGCTGAACTTACCAAACAAATACCACAAAACGCGTTAATCAAACAATTGAGCAAAAACCTAAAAACCAAAAATTAACTTAATTACCCAATACCAAAACAGTAAAAAAAAAATTACCACATTCAGAATTCAAATACCTCTTACCAAAAAACAAGATCAAGTTCCACCCTTTACACCATAAAGTCAACAAAAACCTTAACACCAAAGAAAACAACACAAGAAAAGTATATACATTGCCCAAATACTAATCAAACAAAACCCATCAAAACCCAAAAAGCAATTAACCCAAAAAAATTTACACAAAAAAATAAAAATAAATAAAGATTATACAAAGAGTACCTGAAAAGCATCACCTTTTATAAAAAATAACGAAAACTGAAATAAACCCTTTTTCCAGACGATGATTTCAATGTTGGCCAGCTGATCTTTTTCTTGTTTCAGATCATAAATAATGTTTTCTTGATTTTTTTCTATTTAATTAATTAATTAAAAAGGGTTTAATGTATAAAAAAAAAAAAGAAGAAGAAGAACAAAAACCCTGTTTCAGCGGCCTCTTTGTCACTATAAATTTTTGTTTTTTTGGTATTAATTGTTTTTTTGAAACTTATAATTTTGTTGGGTTAAATTTAATTTATATAGTAGTAGTATTTTGTTTTAGAGTTTAAATATGGAATTTATATATATTTGAAAAATGAGTTGATTTGAATAAGTCTTTTTTAGGAGTGTGATTTGGTCCCACTCTGTCTTACGTGGCTGAGTAAGTGATGAAAGTGGGTCCCACTTGTTTTTTTTTTTTTTTTTTTTTTTTAATTATTTATTATATTTTTTTTGGGATATTTGGAAATATGGTGTGTAGTACTCCAATATTTTGGGTAATAAAATATGGCTTATTAGCATAAAAAATATTGTATTTGTCATTTTTTGTTATTGTAAGTTGTGTATTTTTTTTTCTTATCTTGACCACTGATCTTTTGAATTCGTGTTATTGTGTATGTTGCGGTGTTATTCGATTCAGCAATGAAAATGACCATTTTACCTTTCAAAATTTTAAAAAAGTAAGGGTAAAATGGTCAGAAATTACACACAATACAACGATTTTAAAAGGTTGATGGGAGTTGAGAAAATAAAAAGTACCCAACATACAATGACAAAAGGTGACAAGTATAATGTTTTTTTATGCTAATAACTCAATAAAATATTTTATTTATTTTGGTGATCATTGTTTTAAAACTCAGTTGACACGCTGGTTGAATCGTGAACCGGTCAAGAAATCGGAAGCCGGTTTTAAACGAAAAACCTGATTGAACCGCTGGTGAAACCGGTTGAACAGTAATATGATGACTTGATCGAACCAATAACCAATTTTAAAACATTGTTCGTGATAATAAAAGTTGAAAAAATGTGTAATGGTTATCTTGTAGTAATTTTAGCAAGAGATATTATTGTCGACATATATATTTTCATTGAGATTATCCTTAATATTTACAATAATATAAGATTTGTCAAGATATATATGTTTTGTTTCGAAGTCATACCAAATTCGACCAAAATAATATGAATGACGAAAATGCCCTTATAATTATTAGAAAAGATATTTTTGATGTTTGAATTGTCAAAAAAATTCATGACTTTTGACATGGAAAATAACTTTCATAAATAGTGTCCTACATTGGTAAACAAATCAATTTCTTGGTTTGATAGAAAGAGCATTAACATAAAAGCTCGATTAGACTCGCAAACTTATAGAAAATATATATACTAATAAAACGGTTTTTAGCTTAACATGTTAAACAGGTTGAGCTCTCGTCAAACTGTAGTCCGCTTGGTCATTTACATAAATAGTTTGAGCAAGTGGTTTAAAACCCGGGTTGACCCGATCAAGTGACCGGAAGGCGAGAACGGACCTACATGGATGCTGGGTGTGGCACGGGCCACACCTAATTTTCGGTCACAGAGTGTAATTTTTTTTCAAAATGTGTCATTATTTTTATGTGTAACTTTCGATTTTGTGTTATTTTCTTTACAGTGCAACTTTAGCTTGACTAAATTTTTTTATGGGGCAATCTTTAGTAATAAAATAAAATT
Organism: Chrysanthemum makinoi; assembly: GCA_910596185.1. Classification (NCBI taxonomy): domain Eukaryota; kingdom Viridiplantae; phylum Streptophyta; class Magnoliopsida; order Asterales; family Asteraceae; genus Chrysanthemum; species Chrysanthemum makinoi. The sequence continues at coordinate 321,880,232 of OU343220.1, read as the reverse complement.
GTGCAACACTCTCCCGAGATTCCTGGGTCCGTCCCTGCCAGAAGACGGTTTTGAGCGAAAAATCCGGTTGAACTGTCGATTAACCCGTTGAACTGTGACTCGATTACTCGATCGGGTCAATTAAAAAACAAATTTTTAAAACATTAGTTTAAGCATCAGATTTAAAGTGAGAAAAAAATTAAAGCTCAAAACATACCACCGAACTAAAACTCAAGCTTTATAAATTTTAAACAACCAAGCTCAAACTTTGATACTTTTTAATATTTAGGGAATAGTTTTAAAGATCAAAATAAGAGAAAATTTCTAAAAGAGACATATAGTTAAATGTATTACCAAAATAAACCTTTGAATCTTGTGTCGCAAAAAACTACTTTACGCGCAAATTGCTTGCTCTCCTAACTTTTTTGCGCTCCATGCTTTAGATCATTACACGTGTACATTAAGATCAAATATGAAGTCAACACGGCAGAGAGCGGAATTGTTTTTTTTGCTCTCCATATGTTTTGACTCCCAATTTGAGCTTTACTTGGTTTAGTGGGGACGGATTTTGCTCTCCTACCTATTTTGCTCTCCCATTTTGAGTATTATGTGGACAATACAAGTGACACGTATAACGGAGAGCAAATATTTTGCTCTCCCTCAAGTTTTTGCACTCCACTACCTTTTATTACTTATTCATCCGCTTTTTTTTTTTAACTTCTAATAAAAATATTTAAAAAAAAATATTGCCTTTTGTTTTTTATTCTTTTGGGGCGCAATATAAGGAGAGAGCAAAAAACATTTGAGCTTCTCTGTACTTTTTAATTAATATCGTGTTGGAAAAAATTGCGTTCAAGGTAGTTTTTTGTAAACCGAATTTAAAAAGTAGTATTTTGTAGAACTCATATGCCAAATGACATTTTGGTTATTTTATTTCAAAATAAACTATGTTCTTCTTTTATATGATGGTCAAATCCGGGTTGGGATCCTCTCCCATTACTTGAGTCAAGTTAGGAGTACATCAACCATTGGATTAAATCCAATGGTCAAGATTAAAGACTCTTTTTCTTGACCATTGGATTTAATCCAATGGTTGATGTACTCCTAACTTGACTCAATTTAGTGGCATAACTTGAGAGGATTTGCATCCGTCAAATCCTTGTGGCCGGTACGTTGACTTAGAGTTTGCACAATTTCCACGTGAAAATAAGTTTGTTTATTTATTGGATATTTAATTACTTGTACTTTTGTTCAAAAAAAAATTACTTGTACTTAAGAATTTTATATGGGTTGTAGTCTCTCAATTTTTTCAGTACAACATAGTTTTTTGTCAGTTTCTGTTCCGTATTTCTGACAGTTTTAAACGTTTGACTTATAAAACTTTATATTTACTGTTCGCGTTTTGAGTTTATAGCTTTTTGATATAAACAAAATTATAAAAAAAAATAATAAAAAAAAAAAAATAATAAAATAAAAATAGAAGGGGTCAATCTAAAAATATAGTCTCCGTCCCAATAACCCACCCTTTTATATATGTTTCTAGGCTGAAAAGACAACACGAATAACATGTACGGAGTATTAAGAAAACAATAGTTTGTGTGTTCTTTTGTACATAGAAGATATCTTAAAATTGTAAAGTTGTTGAACAATATTAATTGTTATGTTACCATTAAAGAGATACTTTATTTTGCATACTCCAAAATTCTTGCATACTAAAGGATAAATCTTCACCTTTCATCTAATTTGATCTAATTGTAGTTATTAACCTAAGATTTAATATGTCTAAACCTAAGTCCATGTTTTTTTCTTGTCTTTTTCTTTTCTTTTTATATTTCTTATTTATTTTCTTATTATTTCTCTTTTTTTAATCACTTTTTATAACTCCACGTTTTTGTTTTTTTGTTTTTCGTTTTTGTCAGTTTTCATACGTTTTTGTCAGTTTTTTCCGCGTTTTATACGTTTTCGTCTGTTTTCATACGTTTTCGTCTGTTTTCTTACGTTTTTGTCCGTATTCATACGTTTTCGTCCGTTTTCTTACGTTTTCGTCTATTTTCTTACGTTTTCGTCCGTTTTCAAACGTTTTGTTACGTTTTCGTCAGTCTTGTTACGTTTTCGTCTGTTTTCTTACGTTTTCGTCCGTTTACATACGTTTTCGTCCGTTTTCTTACGTTTACATACGTTTTCGTCCGTTTTCTTACGTTTTGGTCCGTTTTCATACGTTTCTCGTTTTCTTACATCTTGTCTTTTCATATGTTTTTGCTTTTTTTACGTTTTCGTTCGTTCTTACGTTTTCGTTCTGTTTTCATACGTTTTCTTTCTTGTTTTCTTACGTTTTTGTCCATTTTCTTACGTTTTCGTTCGTTTTCGTCCGTTTTCATACTTTTTCGTCCTTTTTCTTACGTTTTCGTCTGTTTTCATACGTTTTCGCCCGTTTTCTTACGTTTTCGCCCGTTTTCTTACGTTTTCGTCCGTTTTCTTACGTTCTTGTCCATTTTCGTACTTTTCGTCTGTTTTCGTCCGTTTTAATACGTTTTCATCTATTTTCTTATGTTTTTCTCCGTTTTCTTACGTTTTCATCGGTTTTCATAGGTCTATATACGCTTTCGTCCATTTTTTTATGTTTTCGTCCATTTTTAGACGCTTTCGTCTGTTTTCAGACGTTCTCGTCCGTTTTCATACTTTTCGGTCCATTTTCATCCGTTTTTATACGTTTTCATATGTTTTCAGACACTTTTTTCCGTTTTATATGTTTTTATACGCTTTTCATTCGTTTTTATACGTTTTTATCCGTTTTCATACGTTTTCATACGTTTTCGTCCGTTTTTTGAAGTTTTTATACGTTTTCGTTTATTTTCATACGTTTGCGTGCTTACTATTAAACTTTATTATATTACATGTCTAATATCAATTGTGATATTTTATTAAAAAAAAGTTAATGTCTAATATAACTTGTATTATTTCATAAACAAACAAGTATGTTTTTTTAACCTTTAATATCACTTGGGATATTTCATAGCTCTGTATATTTTTATATATTATCACCTATGTGTTTTATAATATTTTTATAATTTTCAGTTTCAAGATAGTTGTTGTGTTTCACGCAATTGACGCGCATATTTTTTTTAATGCAACCAATGTTATCTATCACTTGTGATATTATACTCTTAATAGAAATAAAAGGGTTAAAGTTTTCTTTAGGTAAATTCTTATTTTGTTCAAAAAATGCTAATTTAATGCAACACTTGTTTGATTTTAAGAATATGTTAAGTCTCTATTTTCCTAGTTTGCTTCATTTTTATTCATTTTGATATTTTTAAGTGACATTTATTTATCTCTTGTGATATAACACTGTAAGAAAGATAAACAGTATTACACTCTTCATCATGTATGTGTTATCAGTTGTGATACTCAACTAAGAATGTGAAATACTAAATTCATATCAAATGTGAAAAGAATTTAGTATTTTACCAAGTATATATGAAAGAAATGATAATAAACATCACTTACTATATTATTGTGATGATTTCTTTCATTTTCTTATTTATTTTTGAAAATATTTAGGAAGATTTTTGTGTTTTATGATAATAAGAAATATTAGAAAAAGTGTTTAGCGAAAACAAGAGATGTTATGAAACTTTTGTTAGACTTGTGGTGAATTTTTCTATTTAATGGATACATTGTGCATGTTTCGATAGGTTTTATAGCGGGATTTGAAAGTATCTATGGTTGAATCGCCAAACCAAATAAGCTATGGTTGAAGAAAGCACACATCTTTATAAACAAACTGAGTAAGCTCAAAATGCTGTGATATCACATGATATCACAAGTGATATCACCTCACTTGTGATATCACATGATATCACAGGTGCTATCACAATATATCACAAGTGATATAAACTATGATATCACACATGCTATCGCCAGTAATATCACACATGATATCAAAGGTACACACAAGTGAGGTGATATCACAGCTTGTTTGAGCTTCTCAGATTGTTTATAAAGATGGTGCTTTCTTCAACCATAGCTTATTTAGTTGTTTGATTTAGCATATATATTTTCAAATCGCCTAAAAACCTATCGCAACATGCACAATGTATCCATTAAATAAAAAAATCCACCACAAGTCTAATAAAAGTATCATAACATCTCTTGTTTTCAGTTGAACAACTTTTCTAATATTTCATAATATCATAAAACAAAAAAATATTCCTAAATATTTTCAAAAACACAAACATCACATTCTTAGTAGAGTATCACAACTGATAACACATACACGATGATGAATGTAATACTTTTTATTTTCCTTACCGTGTTATATCACAAGAGATAAATAAGTGTCACCGAAAAATATCAAAATGAAAACGTCAAAACGGACAAAAGCGTACAAAATCGAATGAAAACGTATGAAAGCGGACAAAAACGTTTGAAAGCGGACAAAAACATCGAAACGGACAAAACGTATGAAAACGGAGCGAACGTCTGAAAGAGCGGAACGTCTAAAATAGGCGAAAACATCTAAAATGGACAAAAACGTAAAAAGGATGACAACGTATAAAAACGTCTGAAACGGACGAAAACGTAAAACGAGGAAAATACATGAAAACATAAAATTACAAGCGAAAACGTCTAAAAACGGGCGAAAATACATGAAAACCAAAAAACGCACAAACACGTATGAAAACGGCGAACGTAGAAAACAAGACGAAAAGATGGCGTAAAAACGCCTGCGTATGAAAATGGGAAACCAGCGAAAACGGATGGCGTATGAAAACGACAAAAACGTAAGAAAATGGATGAAAACGTAAAAAACAAACGAAAAAGTAAGAAACAGACGGGAAAAGTAAGAAAACGAGCGTCTGAAAACAGAAAAATGTCTAAAAATGGATGAAAATATAAAAACGTATGAAAACGGAGAAAAACGTTTGAAAACAGGCGAAAACGTACAAAAACGGATGTAAACGTACGAAAACGGATGAAAACATATAAAAATGGACGAAAACACATGAACACGGAGGAACGTATAAAAATGAACGAAAAGTATAAATACAGAGGAAACGTGATGAGAGTAAAAAAACTTGAATAAAAGCGTGAATTAAAAAAAAATAGAATCCAAAATTTAAACGTGAATTCGAAAAAAAAAGGAAAAAAAAAAGAAAAAGAAAAAAAATGTTAATAAAAAAACGTTAAAAAAAATCCAAAATATAAACGTGAATTCCTAAAAAAAGAAAAAAAAAAGGGAAAAGAAAAAAAAAATGTTTATAAATAAGAAAGACAAAAAGACAAAAGAAAAAGAAGAAAAAAAACATGGACTTAGGTTTCTATATTAAATCTTAGGGCGTGCTTGGTTGGGGTTAAGGGGGGTGGGGAATGGGTAAGGTATTCAAAAGGACCCACCTCACTCTTTAGTTAGTGCTTGGTTAGGGAGGGGTAAGGGATTGATTACCCCGTAATGGGTAATGAACCATTATAAAATAAATTGAGGGGTAAGGATTGATTACACAACCCACATTCTTTCATTCTCTTTCCCTTTCATTTTCCCTTCCCCTTTCCCCACTTTGAACCAAGCGGGCCCTTAGGTTTATCCCCACCATTAGATCAAACTAGATGGATGGTGGAGATTTGTCCCTTGGTAAACACCAAAATAAAAGTAAGCATTTGAAAATTCCTCCACCATTAAATATTCGAAGTTATTAATTGTAGAGTAGTATTTCACTATTTTGCATTTAAGAATGTGTCCTTTTCTTTTAATTAAATGAATATGTACTTATAAATTTGTTATACACATGTCATGATAAAATAACAATTCTTTATTCTTTTTCTTTTAATTAAATGAATATGTATTAAACTTGTTCATTGTCATTGTTATACATGAATTGGTGGTATTGTTTGTTAGGTTTACAAAATTTGTTATTTTCGTTAAAACAAATGGTAAATTTGCGGTTGCTTATATACATGTTTAACTATTTAAGTTTGGTTCTCATTTCGGAGAACAAATGCTTAGTGACTATCTAAAAGAGAATATGTATGTAAATACAAACAAGTGTCATTGTCTATTTAGAGTTCATACACGATTGTCGACAAGAGCTGATGAACCAAACTTAAACATAACAATGACAATGAACGAAAGCAATCAGTCCATATTTATTAAATATGGACTGATTGCTTTCGTTCTTCGCTTATCACTATTGCCTAGTTATGGCTTATGTCGAGCCCTTGTGTTTTTCCGTACTTTCGGTTTCTTATTTACTCTTTGGAATTAGATAATGATACATCTTTCTTTTTTTCACATTTTAAGGGTTCAAGTTTTATGTATACTCTTCTTAGCTTGTCCAAAACAAAAGAAAAACTCTTTATGAAAAGCTATAGACAAAAGAAGAAAATGAGTCCCAATTATTTAACCAAAAGAAAGTTATAGTGTTTTGAGAAATTATTAGTAACTTGTATTTTTCTCTTTAGTTTTATTCACATGTGGGGAAGGAGTATTTTGACTAGTCCCCACAATAAGGCATCCCACTCCATAATCATAATCATCCATATGGCCTTAAATAAATGAACAACAAATGTATAAATATATCCAATGTTATTGGTGCTTTGTACATGCAACATTTGTCGAATTTTGTGCTTGTTTATCGGGTCAATGAAGTAAGCAAGTTGAGAATTAACAAGAAAAAGAATGAATTTAAGAAATGACAATGTCATATTAAATAGTTAAAATGATAAATGTTTTTAGTAAAATCACATATATTGTGACACCCTACTAGTAAGGGAGATCAACAAAACAGAAAAACTGAACAAAACCCAAAAAACCAAAAAAGCCGAAAAAAACCAGACAAACTCTAAAATCGATTGTGCCGAATAATAGTAGTATGTATTCCACCAACCTGCCACCCTCAAAAATTGTAGCCACCCCGGCGTTCCACCACCAGCCACCCCCAACGTTTTAGAAACAATATTAGTTAAACAAAAACTATTATTAAGTCAACTATTTCAAAAACTATTTTAATAAAACGTTTTTATTTGGGAAAGTAATAAAAGATTTAAATTAAGTTTTACAAAGGTATTTTGAAGATTAAAAGTTACTATTTCAAAGAGAAAGAGAAAGAAAAACATTTTTGATTTATATACAGTTGAAATAATTATTTATAAAATATTTTGATTGAAGTTGAAATAAAACTGTGTTTTTAATCGACCCAGTCGAGTAATCGGTTTGACCAGTTCGACCGTGGGGTCAACCCGGTTTTCTATTTATTATTATTATTTTTTTTCGACCGAGACAACCTGGGTCAACCTGATTTTTATAAAAAAAATAGAAGAAAACCAAACCCGGTCGTGTTTCAAGACCCGAATTAACCCGGGTTACTCAAAACCCAACGGGTTTAACCGGTTAACCCGGTTTTAGAAACTCGGGTGTTTTTTACTCATTTTTGTGGCCGGTTCGACCCGCGTTTGAAAACATTGAAATCTATATATGCTAGTTACGCGTATGATAATAAATTTGTCACATCGTGGAAATCTTATCTTACAAGACAGAAATCTTTGCCTCTTTGTATTTTTTTGTTTGGCATGCACATTGTAACATATCCGGCAATTTATGACATGTTCACTACTTAAAATAGAACACAAAGTTTATCTCATATATAATTTTTCTTTTAATAGAAACTTGTATTAATAATGAGTGTACATTTATATTGTTATAGTTTTCACATGTAAGTTACGTACGCATGTTAATATCAAAATGGTACATGTTTATAGATAAAAAATCAATGTGTTGTAGTTGCTCGTGTGTTGATGGTATCGTGTTCTCTACTCGTTACTGAAATAGATATAATTATCATATTTTTTAAGAAAAAAATACAACCGTTAACATACAACCATGTTAACCGGTTAAGAGTCGACCGCTTTATCACTAAGCTACTAATAAAGAAGTGCTTAAAAAACTCAAGTCGTTCGTCGTACCAACAATGTGTGACCGATAGTTTTGGCTTTATGATTGATAAGTTGATGGTAGCCGTTTTTTATATGTAATCGTCATTGGAGTACATATAACGTGTTATATCATCGTATCATCAAACTAACGACACATATTTAGTCATTAAACACGTAAAATCGATTTTAATCAACTCCTTAACACTCTACCAAGTTAATTAGGATTGAGGAGTGATGGAATCATTTATAATTCAACAAAAAAAAAACATTACACATTTGTGACCGTATAACAAAGAGAGTCGTAGGTAACATTTTTATATGTGACTTTGACTTCCTAGAACAATAACAATTGGTCATGAAACTGAGGCTCGAGAATCATAAAGCTCAAGAAAAGATCCAATGGAACCTCATAAAAATAAGTGTGATTTGAGTCAAGAGTTGGACATCCAACATATCAAATTAAATGACAAATATTTAAGACTACTTTATGGTCATTTTTACCATAATTTCTACATTAGCTTTATATCAACATTCAGCAAATCACAGAACTCATCACATTTTACCTTCTATAATCACCACCAAACCCACTAAAAAAAAAAAAAAAAAAACCTTTTATACAAACATACCTCACAATATAACACACACAGTCACACACACACACACACACACACACACACACACTCATAAACTAAGGCCGGATGGCAAAGGATGGTGACTCGATCACCTTAGCCCAAGAGTCACGCGCGAATGCCTTGGCCTTCTCCCCCTTTCATGCGCGACATGTAGTTCCTATCTTCCTGAGGTGAAATAAGGTGAACCGGTCACCTTGCAAATTTGAAAAAAAAATACCTCATTTCTTGTTTGTTACCGTTAAAAAAAAAAAAAAGAAAGAACTATCCCATTTTTTCCCTATAAATACCCTCCAAAACGTCTTTTTTTAAACACAATCTCAACTATTATACTATAACACTCTCAACTATTATTACTTTATCTTTTTATAAAAAAAATGTCTCAAGAGATTACCTCACGAAACACCAACTGTACCCAACGAAGAAGAAATCCCCGAAGCAATCCCCCGACACCCGAAGAAACGTTCAATTTAGGAAATACTCCTTCGTCAAACCTACAAATCAACTTACGACCGCAATCATTCAATAACCAAACTTACCAAAACGAACCATATCGTAACCCATACCCACAACAACAAGCTTCTAGCCAATTCTCACTACAACAACAACAAAACGCATTTAGCCAATTCTCTTCACAAAAAAATGCGTTCCCATTTGATAACCCCAACTACATGTCACAAACACAAAGAGGTGGTTCGTCATCACAACATCATACGTAACAAACCATGTCTCGCATTTCTTTATTTCCAAATGAAGAAATGTACGAACCTTATTTCCACAAAGATTTTCATCAAAACACTGCTCGTGAAGAATCTCTTGTCGAAGTCACGGCCCCGGGACTGGCACCGGCCAAAGCGAAGAGTAAAAGACGCCAAAAGAAGCGGACAACCGAGGAGCCACCCCGGATCATTCCATGGACCCAAGAGGAAGAAATTGCATTGTGCAAAGGTTGGATTTATGTATCCGAAGGTAGTGCCAAAGGTAACACGAGGGGGGAGAATGGATTTTGGGCTGATGTATAGGCGTACATTGAGAGCAAACACAAAGTCAGATCGCCGAACGTACGATATGGTTTGAGGTGTAAGGTGAAAATGCTTATACCTTGCCATCCAGTCTAAGAGCATCTACAATGCATCAAGTCATTAAAGACTTGATACATTTAATGCATAACGTTTTTAAAGTGATTGCATTTAATGCTAACTCATTAATGACTAAAAGTTTTTTGCAAAGGAAAATGATTGAAAGACCTAAAACTTGTGCCTAATTGTGTGCCTAACATATGTGAAGTTACCTTATTGGATTGTGAAATAGTGAGCCTTATTGTTACAACCAATAAATTATTGACATGCAACTTTAGGCATAATATTAGGTCTAAAATTAAGTCTCCCAATCACTAATCTTTTGCAAAAGATTGGAGTTAGCCAAATCTTTTTTAAAAAGCTTTTGCAAAACCTTGTGCTACAATGCAAAAAAGCTTTTGCAAAAGCTTTATAGAATAGTAAAAAGCTTTTCATAGCTTAAGCATTGTGGATGCTCTAACTAATAAAAACACCCATGAAGGCCCACAATTTCTTGGTTGGAGAGAGTTGTTCACTACCACCATTAGACCAGTAGTAATGGTGACTCTATGGGTGACCTTGGGTTGGTCTACCCTTGAAGCGGGCCCCTTCTTTTAACTTGGTTGGGTCGCAGGACGCAGAATGGAACACATACGTTTGTGTGTGAGTGTATTTTTTTAGTTTATGTGGGGTATTTTTTGTTGTGATCGGGGTCGTCTTACTATGGGCATTTGATCATGTGTTTAGTCTAAGAGAGAGAAGCTGGGGTGACGCTGAGGTGTCAGAGAGTTCAGGTCACCCATAAGGTCACCATTACCACTAGTCTTATGACCCTGCCACCTCAGCTTCTCTCTCTAAGACTGCGACCTCAAGTTTCTTTAGCCACCCTTGCCACCTTAGCATCACATCAGCTTCTATCTCTAATACCAAACACATGACTAAATGCCCGTAGTAAGGTGACCACGGTCATAACAAAAAACATACCCCACAAAAACAAATAAAATAAAAAGCTTACACAACCCTTTGCATCTTATACGATTAGATGCGGTGACTCAACCAAGGAAAATAAGGAGGGCGGGGGACGCGACCTCATGGGTAGATCGACCATGGGTGAGCTCATCATTACGATTGGCCTAGCAAAGGTCGCCGTAATGGGAGGGGGACGTGGCTCGAAGGCTAAACCGACTCAATCAAGGGTCGCCATTATTCGAAACAAGGATAAAAATGGGTGAGGTGAAAGTGGTGGTCGTGGATGCCTTTTATGATGTTCACAGCAAAAGGTGAGGTGTTCTATCATAAAAACTAGTCTAAGGGCGCGTTTGGTTTGCAATATGTTTTGAAAAGAATTGTAATCTGTCAAATGAATTATAATTTAAATGAATTGTAATTCAAAGAATTGCAATGTGTTGTAATTGTAATATGTTAGAATTGTAATTGATGCATTCTGCCACTCTATTTAATTGGAACTCAACGTAACTTAATTAAAAAAATATTAAAAAAAAAAAAACTTAATAATAATAACAATAAATAATAATAATAATAATTGTTATTATTATTATATAAATATTAAAATAATAATAATAATAATAATAATAATAATAATAATAATAATAATAAATATTATTATTATTATTATGATATAAATATTATTATTTTAATAATTATATTAAATATTTATTATAATAATAATAATAATAATAATAACAATAATTGTAATTATTGTTATTATTATTATTATTATTATTATTATGAATATTTATTATTATTATTATAATGATTATTTATTATTATTATTATTATTATTATTATTTTATAAAACATCACTTCATCATAAGAAAAACAAATGAAATTACAATTCCCTCCATTCTACGAACCAAACAAACTACTTAATATAATCAAATTACAACTACATACAATTACGCCGGATTACGGCGAACCAAACACTCCCTAAGAGTTTATAAAAGTATAAAAATCCATTTAACCCTTCTTTTATTATGGTTCTTCCTCATTTCCTATCAAGAAACAAGAACAAAATTGTGGATAACCTTGAATGGCAAAATTACTAAAAGGAATTAGCAAATAAAATAAGACTACATATCTTGCATCGAACACATTGGATCCATACAAGCAAATGAAAGTAAACCTAGGTATTAGCATTCTTTACTTTTCTTTGTTTAAAGCAATTAACTTTGGTTTCACATTGTTTTTTTAAAGTGCAACCACATATATTCTATTTAAAGCAAAAGTAGCAAATATAGGGTAAAGGTTTCTCATTCCAATCATTTTTCCATTTCCCTCCTCATTGCTTCTAATTAAGTATTTGTATTTTTTTACATTCCAACTTCAATCATACTAGTAAAATTCTTTAGAAAAATGGTCGAGAGAATTAAAAAAATAGATTTGTTAATAAGTTATTGATCTGTGAAAAAATATATATATGATGTCACCAACAAATACACATAAGGTTAGACATATAACTATACATATAAGTTATGCATGCCAATCAATACTCAACTTTTTACACTTTCTTTCATACAAATACTAACAACATACCGAAAGGTTATGGCTAGCAACAAACTTTATTTTTTTCATTAAAACATATATAATGATTAAAGACTAAGAGCAAACTCCATGTTTTTCGCTTATAAAACCGATCAAAGTTATGGTTAACAATGAACTTTTATACAAGTTCATCGAATTTGTATGTCAAACGCACAAGTTTTAGGTCAAAGTCATGGTAAAATGACTAGAGAAAAAGATGGAGTGAAACTTAAAAAATGATGATTAAACATATAGGGAATATATTAGCTATAATTTTGTGTAACCAACCAACTCTTTACAATTTTGTGTTACAATTTATGGGTCTCTGAGTTATTTTTGTGAGTCTCGAATACTTTCTTATGTAATTTTGATGATAGGAGAATTTTTAGAATCTTTCTAGTAGACATCAAAACCCTTTTTAAAAAAAATGTATACCACCAAGTAAAGACATCAATATTTATATTTTAAATGATTGTTGCAAAAGTATATACGAAAAAGTGTAAAATTTTGGAGATTCCAAAAGGTATGTCGGGAATCATTTGCCGGCTAGACTGCATTTAACGTTATTTTGGTCATGAAACGTACCTTCGCGGTTATTTCGTTAAAATTTCTAAATATTTTTATACTCGTTTTGATCGATTGTTTTTAACATTTAGTGATTGATAAGCAAGAACGGAGCCAGGAATGGTACTAAGGGGGCATAAAGAAAAAAATCGGTAGTAACATACATATTTAGTAACATACATATTTTTGTTTTAGAAGTTCGACTGAAGTTTGAGTCGTTATATACAAGTTGAATGATATTTTTTTTTTCAGTAGTACCATACAATTACTCGATTTGTTGAATGGGCAAACGTTGGCTTAAATGGTAGTGAAGACAAGGAATTGAACCAGATAAAAGCGTCTTTGTTTATTAGATATTGAACGTTATTCAAGCTAAAAAGTGGGCCGGTTGGGGTGGTGGACCGAGGCCTGCGGCTCGTCCTTGTTGATAACTACGAGTATTTAGTTACGGAATAGGACAATGATTAGTTGTAGGTTCTTGATCTTCACCAAATCGAAAACTATTGAAACATAGATTGAAAATCAATCACTCAATCAAGCTTGTTGATTGAACATCAATTATACTAAAACATTGACAATTGGGAGGTGGTAAATATTGACGAATTGTGAGTGCAATAAAGGTGTAACATGTCTTTATCACAAGTCTATTATGCACAAGAAAAAAAAAATCCAACATTAAAGTGGTAAATGGTGAATTTAAAACACATTCTAATTTAACTTTATATAGAAAGACAAACTAGCCAAGCAAAATAAGGTCCTTTTCATTGGAGGTTGCTTAGCCATATCTTCTTACATCGATGATGTTAGAATCCATCAATCCAAAGTTCGAATGTTACCACAACAAGCCACGTCCTTTGGGTAACTTGACGAGTAAGCCTCAGACTGCACAAACGACTCGTATAAGATCAAAGGAGCCAGACAAATTGATAGCCTTTCATGATTGTAGATCATTAGGCTATGACGGGTGACCTCAAGGAGTTGCACCTTCTGAGATTTAAACTCGAGACCTCATTCAAAAAATCTTAAGCCCTAAACCCTAAACCCGATTTAAAAACAAACTCACTCAAGTAGTAACGAAAATTATGGATTTGGTTATACTTCTTGAAGTAATAAGACCTAAATTTTGTAGTACTATGTTCACATATTAAAGTATTAAACATTAACATCAAGACAGGTAGCTTATTGTGATTTGGCATTGATTTTTCTAGTCTTAAAGTAGGTTAGACCAATAGTAGAAGCATGGATTAATAAATATGAAAATGATGTGTGACATAAAATGTCATGTAAATCATGTGGTGTTTTGTAAAATGAAGTTGATGTGTCAACTAATTCATGGTCCTAACTTTAAATAATGGAATTGGAGGTGATCTATTAAATATACATATTTTACTTAACCTAGTTCACAACTCACATCAAAAGAAGACCTCAATTATTCAAATCTAACTTTAATGTTTTTGCAAAAAGTCACCCAACCAATATCATTATTAAGAGTATTTTTTGTGTCAAATGGTTAAGTTATATATAAACAAAGACTATAATAAGTTGGGATAGAATGTATGTTTCAAGTACAAACCTGAAAAAACTACAAAAACTAAACTAACTAAAAGACAACAAACATGAAAAATGACACATGAAAGGTTATAGTACTAGGATAACATAAAAAAATTGGGCTAGACAGATTATATTAGGAGCCCAACAAGCTTTTTTATATCCAATTCAAAGAACTTATTTTTAACTTTAACGAACCAAAAAACAGAAACTCACCATATCGGACATATTTGGTCCGGTCCTCGGTCCACTATTTTTTCATATTTGGTCCTCGGTCTGGTTTGGTGCTGTTCGATCTTGAACCCGACGGCTATTATACTTTGTTGAACCATATCGGACCAAGCAAACAGCCGGGTGACGGGACCTAGTAACCGGTCAAATGTTCTTAGCCAAATCGGTTTTCAATCGTGCGATTTCTATCAGTCGGTCTGGTTTTCGAACCGTGCTCAGCTCCGGCACCAAACGGATCTCATAATAGTAAACAACAGTGAAAAGTATTCACACGTTTAAAAAAGTATTGCTATATGTGCTAAGTTATCTAGTCAGCAGGCATGTCTTTATCCCTGAGGGCCTATTACCTTTCATTTTACAGAGAAAAAAGATCTCAATAACATGAACATGGCACTTTCACTAAAATTGACTTAATGGTAGTTTTCGAAAAGATTAAATCAACAAACTATTTTTCTACACGGAAGGAGCTATTCATAAGTTGTACGTTTGTAGCTAGCTAAATCTTTATCAGCAGTTTGGCCTCTATGAGTCGTTGAACATTCATATACTAACCAATGTCTACATCTCTAAGGGGTAAAATATTTACGTGCATCGAAAAATAGACCGAACTCGTTCGTTTATATAAAGCTGTGCCCAACGAGGCTTAAAACCACATGTGATTTAAAGATCTTGTTATCTGGTCTTCTACGTTTTTCTCGTACACCTAACAACTTGGTCGCAATAAGATGCTATAAAATACAAATTCTAACAACATAAAATAAAGAAAAGAAAACAATAGTCAATTAATCTTTGACCTCAAAACCGTGTTTTGTTCTTTGTAAAGTTATGACCAGTTCAAATACATATTGGAGTACACTATTAGTTGTAGTTATGTTTTGTAGTTTTACATATTAACATGAAATCACTTCTTCTAAATATTAGAAAGTGGTAAGTTTTATGTTGGGTGGAATGAGTATCCCGCATCGGAAAAAGATTGAAAGAAATGTCTGTATATATTGTTGGTTGATAGAAAAAGCAAATATGTTGTTGGGGGTGGTTTTATGTGCACAAATTGTAACAAAGTTCACGTAAAACTTTTCCTCCACAACTTTTTACACAATTTTTTCTTATGAAAGGCTGATCATTCTAACAAAGTTCACGTAAAACTTTTCCTCCACAACTTTTTACACAATTTTTTCTTATGAAAGGCCGATCATTATACTGCTAAGAAGACAAGGCTTCAAGAAGAAGCCCTGAACCAAGAAAAGGAAAAAAGGCCTAAGTAGTTAAATGGTTCATTATGTGAATTCAAAGAAATGCTTTATATACATTTGCTGGAGCTATAAGTTTGGCAAACAAATAAATAAATAAATAGAAAGCGATTTGATAGTTGTTGCTTATTCCGTAACAAAACAAAATGTAACGACCTTCCTTCGGTGTTCAAACGGTCGGTTTTTGGTTGATGGGAGTTATTCAGTTCGCTTTATTCGATTTTTTAAGAAAAAGTATATGTACCCAAAAACTAAATCGAAAATGAACAAAGCCGATTCAAACAACCCAAACTAACAATCAGGTTTATAGGTTTGGGGGCCATTAAACCAAACTGGAAAAGTTAGAGATACAAATTAATTAAGGTAGGCGACAAGTAAAATAGCTACCGTTACGGATTTAACAAATTAGAAAATGGTAAGTTTAATATTGGGTGGAATCAGTTTCCCATATCGGAAAAAGATTGAAAGAAATGTCTGTATATATTGTTGGGTGATAGCGTGATCCAACAATTTGTTGGGTTGGTTTTTAGTGCATAAATTGTAAGAAACACCACTTGAAAACCTCCCTTGCAATTTTTTACACAAAATTTTTTTAAAAAGGCTGATCATTTTATTGCTACGAAAACAAGCTAGGCTCCAAGAAGGATACCATAGACGAGAACCACAAGGGACTATATACAAACCAAGACAAAATCCAGGTGACGGAAAAAACAAACGACTAAGTAGTTAATTGGTCATTATGTTAATGCAAAGAAATGCTTAATATATATTTGTTGGAAAAGTAAGTTTGGCACCAAAAAAAAAAAAAAAAAAAAAAAAATCAATTTAAATGGTTGTTGCTTATTTTGTAGAACAAACTCAGACTCGCCCCATATTTTCTTTGACAATTGTGCTAATTAGTTACTCCGTATTAGTCAGCAGACACTCCTTTATCCCTGATGGCTATTAAGCTTTTATATATTTTTTTGAACAGAATTAAGCTTATATATATGAAATTGCATTTTCACAACCGTATGATAGTTTCTTCAAGAAAGTTAAATCAACAAACTCTTTTGCTACACGAAAGGAAACTTGCTGGTAACTAACCAGTTACATACGCGTGTCAACAAATAAACGATCTAATTTCATTCATGTTGCTCGCGATACTAGGATTTTTGTAGTACTGTAGTAGCCATTTAAACTCTAATCTACATCATGACTCTTAAGACGTTTGTACCTTTGAGTCCGAATAATTTGTAAAGAGTGGTAGAGCACTAAAACCCGAACATTGATAACTTGATAGTTTGTACCTTTGAGCAATTAAGCCCAATTATTTAGAATGTTGCTTTACTTGGGGAGTTGATCGTTATTAAAAGCTTGCATTTGGTTAAGACTTACAAACCGTTTTTTTAAACCAATGTCGACATGTCTAAGGGGTATGACCAATATGTACATGCGTTGAAAAATAGACTGAACTCGTTTATGTAAAGCTGTGCCCGTAGAGGCTTAAAACATGTGATATAAAGATCTTGTTATTTGGTCTTCTACGTTTTTCCCATACGCAAACAACTTGGTCGCAATAAGATGTTATAAAATACAAATTCTAACAGCATAAAAATAGAGAAAAAGAAATAGCAATCAGTTATTCTTTGACCTAGAAACCGTGTTTTGTTCTTTCTAAAGATGTGATCAACTCACAATCCTCGCATACATATAGGAGTATTAGATGTAGTTATGTTCTGTAGCTTCATATATAAACATGAAATTACTTCTTTTAACATACTAGACGAGTATCCGCGCCTAGCGGCAGCTGTTTCTAGCGTCAGATAATTAATGATTTGTGATATTGTGGTAAGTGTTTTGTGTAGCGTTTAAAATAGAACGTGAACCGATGAAAATGCAATTGCAAACGGTTGTACTAAATGATAATTAAAGTCTATACAAAATTCTTAACATCTATCAAACAACATATAAAATAATTTAATGAAAATGAAAGTAAACATTACATCAGTTATGGGATAAAAAAACTAACAACACCGCGTTACTTATTAAGTAAAACTAACAAGGATGGGATTAATGGTGACCAAAATTAGGCGTGAATCGATTAGCCCAAAATAAAATAAAAATTGGCTAATTTTAGCTATTTTGTAAAATATTTGGGCACATTTAGCCTCATATTTTTGAAATGGCGTATTTTTATTTTGAAAAGTTAAATGTGTCTTAGCGGACACATATTTTCTCAATTTGTAAAACATTATAATGGATTTTGAAGAAAAACATAGATAATATATTTTATATAGCGTGGTCGTGTTGTGTTAAAAAAAGTTTATGAGTTTTAAGCGAAAAATAATAAAAGTTTGAAGATTTGGGGATTAAACATGCGTTTTGAAACCGGTTCGATCCGGGTGGTTCAACCGTTCCGTCAAAAGGTCGATTTAAACGAGTCAATATGATCAGGTTGGTTAAGCGGTCAAATTAAAGGGTCAACCCACAGGGTTTGAAAATCTTTGGGTCAACCCGGTTTTCGATATGTGTTAATAGTTTCAATTTTTTACTTTTTATTTTTTGGTTTTTCCTTTATATATAATATAGCGAGTACGTAGCGTTGCGTGGCCAATTTGCTGTGACGATTAACCGGAGAAATAGATCTCGATGAGACACGATTCACGGTTGTATCGGTTTTAACGGGTCCTCTCTATTTGTTTCGGATGGTGTTATTGGTTAGCCGAACCGTTTGCGACAAACCGGTTTCGGTTGAACCGTTGGTCGGTCGATTTTTAAAACTATATGTACCATCAACTTGTTAGCTTGTATGAAGCTTTGTGTGTTTATTAATTTGTATAATGTGTATAATAACATGTACTTTTTATTTTAGGGTGTTTTAAAAATAAAATTAATTAGTGTGTTTAATTATTTTATATTTAGAATTATGTTGTAGCTTGTTTAAATTGTACATTATGAAAATTTTATTGTCTTTTAATAAGGGTGTTGTTTTAATAGGTTGTTTAATTTGGTAGATATGTCTTTAATTGGTTGTACAATGTGAATAAATTATTGTACTTTTAAGTAATGGGGTGTTTTAATAAGAGTATTAATTACACAAATATATTTCTCTCTCATTTGACCATTAAATTTTTTCACTTTTTCACTTTTTCACTTTATTTTTCATTTATGTAGTATAGATTAGAAAATGGTAAGTTTTATGTTGGGTGGAATCTGTGTCCCACATTGAAAAAGCATTGAATGAAATGTTTGTATATATAATTCGGCGATAGCAACAACAAATGTGATGTTGGGCTGGTTCTGAGTGTACAAATTGTAACAAAGTTCGCTCAGTATCTTTCTGACATTTTTTAGGCTCATCGTTATAATAATTAAAATTTGTTCATTATGTGTGAGGGTGCAAAAGCGGATGAACGCTGACTGGCATGTTATCAAATCGACAATAAAAGACCTAAAACGACGAAATAAATTCCCTAAATGTAATATCTTATTTATATTAAGAAACTTAAATATATTATATAAAAAAAATATTTTAAGCGATCTACAATTGACAAAAACAATGTGCCGTTAGTCTTTTAAGTTTCAATAGGCTATATATGCCCATTTCAAAAAGAGACTAAATGTGCCTTAAATCTTTTAAAAAATTTCTTTTTAAGCATCTTTTTTTGCTTTTGGGCATATTTTGCCACCTCTAATTATGTGAATGCTTTTTACGAAAGTGACTGATCGATCAAGAAGCAACTAATATAATTTAGAGACGGGAGAGAGGAATTTAAATATTAAAAGCCAAAGGGTGATATAAGATCAATATTAACTTTTAGGTCCCGTTGTTTTTTACCAACTTTGAAAACATATATGAACTTGTGTGATTTATATTGATGACATTTTATCGAGTTACATAAACCTCGAAGAAAGCTTCTTAAAGACATGTTACATGCCAAAATTGGAGCTAGTGTAAATGCAAAATATGGAGTCTTCAAAAGACGTGTTGAGTTTGTCCCACGTTGGTGGATGTGCAAACTTTTTGCGTGTTTATAAGCTTTTTGCGTGTTTATAAGTAAGAATGCACGCATTTTGTTAGCACTTGATTTGAACTCTTTCAAGTAACTTTGCATGCATCCTTCCTGCCATGTTATGGGCTGTTTTTTGTCTTTATTATTTTTTTATTTCAGTCCAAGATTATGATTTCCGTTTTCGTGTACTTTAACTTTAGATCTTTAAAGATTATTATTCACATTTCGTTTGTTTTTAAATGTGTTTTACGATTATGAATTATTTCCGCACACCACGATCATGTATCAAGGATCTTCACAGCTTTTAACATTAACCATTTGGGATGCATCATGGTGTTTGTTATGGATAACTTGCAGATGAATCTTCAAATAATCTCTAAAGACGGTCTATTGGGCGACCTTTTGGTACGTGGATTTGAAAGCAGGATACAAGTTCAGCGTGTTTACAAGACGGCCATCACAATTCCAAAACTTGAATTTGAACAACCGACCAACGCGTACTTTCATAGACTGCTATACATTTTCTTAACAAAGTTTACATAACACCCATGTCTCAATGACAGTACCATTGCCAAGCCATCATCCATCATACTCTACAGTACTAGACAGCAATACTACTTGAAATCTGTAACTTCACAAATTCTATGTCTTATGAAAAATTCTAAAATTTCGGAATCTTTGTAATCTTGTTTTAAAGTTTTTGACTTGCCGGGGATCGAGGACAGAAAGAGAAATGAACCTACTCTTTTTGGCTTATCACTTGCAGTGCAAAAGTTATATCCGATATGCATGTTGTAGCTCTTGCATCGTAGGAAAGGTCAATGATTTCTTATGGGAATACAGAGAGCAAATTAGCTGAAGCTAACAATACAAAGCTCTAGGAGTACTAGTCGTAGTTTTACATATTAAAAAGTGGCAAGTTTTATGTTGGGTGAAATGAGTGTCTCACATCGAAAAAAGATTCAAACAAATGTTTGTGTATATTATTGGGTGATAGCATCATGAACTATTTTGTGAACACATGTGTCACTAAATGTCAATTCTGTAGAAAGATGCTTTTTTTAACGGTAAATATCTAGAAATTTAATTTTACTAAACATTAACATGAACATGCATAGAGTGGTTTATATTTTTTCTTTGTAGTACAAGTAATCTTACTAGTTTAAAGAAATTTTAAAAGATTACTGTTGATTCTTTTAAACAATTTCTACAATCAGGCTCAAGAACACCTATGACTGTATTCCTCGACATGCTGCTCACTTATGGCTTATTATGAGGCGTAGGCTAAAAACTCAAGATCGTCTTAGACCTTGTGACGTGGGGAAAATTTGGACCTTAGTTTTCTCCGTTTTCCTCTATGCAAAATTCAACACGATACCCATGATCATTTGTTTTTTGCGTGTAATTATTCATCTCAGGTGTGGAATCGTATGGTGTTCCAATCTCCTCGCCCGTTTGGAGTGATATTATGGGTTAGATATTACCTATTGCTACAAAGAACAATGCTATAAGTATTGTAGGTCGTTTTATTGTGGCTGCTTCGTCCTACTATATCTGGCAAGAGCGTAATAATAGGTTGCATGCTAATGGCGTTCGAAATGTGGAATAGTTGGTGAATGTCATTCTCGAAATTGTTAGACTTAAACTTGCATCAATCAAGTTCAATAGGAATGCTCGAGTGGCTAAGCTCAAAACCACATGGAATCTTGCGACTGTTTGATTTTCTTGGTGTTGAAATGGCTTCCTCATTAGAAGTATAAGTGAGCTTGATGTATTTTGTTTTGGTTATACTTTTCTAATTAGTTGGTTGTCATTACGTGGCATGTCACAAACGATTTAGTGGTCGTTCAAGTGTTTACTTGAGGTTAATGTGGTATTTCAGCCACATTCTTAAAAATAAATAAATAAATATATAAATAAAATTCTTAATCGAAGAAACTTTACTCGATAAGTCCACCTCACCAAGCAAGCAGTTAATACTACGAAAGTGATTGATTAATCATGAAGCAACTACTGTACTACTCTGTATAATTTAGAACTACTCTGTATAATTTAGAATTAGAGATACAGGAGAGAGGAAATTTAAGTTTAAAAACCAAATAGTGATATAAGATCAAAAACTTTTAGGTTTCCCGTAATTTTTACCAATTTTGAAAACATATAATTATGAACTTGTGTGATTTATATGGACGACATTTTATCGAGTTACATAAACCCCGAAGAGAGCTTCATAAATGTTACATGTAAAAAATGGAGTTAGTGTAACTGCAATATGGAGTCTTCAATATGGAGTCTTCACAAAAGTGTTGAGTTTGTCCCACATTGGTGGATATGCAAACTTTTGACATGTTTATAACTAAGAATGTACAACGACTACAACCTTAGTTATATTCCTTTTAAAATCTTGCAGAAATGGTGTATTGCCTAGACCCTGATTTTAACTCTTTCGGGCATCTTCGTAACCATTGTTCCTGTCATATTATGGGTGAACTTTTGTCATTTTTGTACTAGTTAGTATTTAAACATATTCCTTTTCTTTGTTTTCTTCTACGAGTGTGAAACCAGGCTACTCTTACTTCACGCTTACCGGATATTTGGCTGGAAACACTCTACGGAAGATAAGAGATGGTGTCAGCCTTCGGTGGCAAGGTGGTTTGCTGACGGAGTGAAAAGGAGAGAGTACAAAAGAACGTAGTTCTCGATGGTTCAACGGTTATGCGGAAGTGACAACCAAGACAACGCTTATACTAACCAAAAGAGAGCCGAAGTCGCCAGAAATACTCATAACTAAAGAATAAACAATCAATGAAAAGATATATGACACACAAACAAGCAAACAATTAAGCATGGGTTGCCTCCCAGCTTTTCTTTATTTATGAGTCTTGTAGCTAGACTCGAAGTCGTGCCCCCATTGGTCGTTTTCATGAAAATTCTATCATATTGAAAAAATTCTCATCTACTCTATACCTAGGTCCAAGGGTCAAACAATCCTTATAGTAAAGTCTCCTTTCTCCCATATGAAGTGCTAACCTTTTTCAACATCGTCTTCACTCTTTTCCTCAAAAGCTCTAATGTTGTCTCGCTCATAAGTGATCTCATTGTCCCCTTCTATAAATCTAACCGTTCCTTCAGATTTATGATAGCTAAGTTTAGACTTTTCGACAAACGGCTTTCCTAACACAACTTGGGACAAGCTATAGTCAACAACACACCCAATGTCTTCTAGGACAACAAAATCAACTAAGTAGGTGAAATTTCCTATAAAGACGTGTACATCCTTGACTCTTCCTACAAAATTGCAAACTCCACCCGGATACTTAGGGTCTCTCCTAATCTTAAGTCGCTCATTCATAATGTCATTGTAAATAGCTGATGACATTACATTAATGGGAGATTCATTATCACGTATCCAATATACAAAGGGATTTTGATGTTCCAAGGATTTCTCTCTAATCTTTGGGCATATCCTAATAATGGGTGATCGAGGATTGTCAATTATGTATCGGTGGGAAGCAACTTCTTCCTTGGTGGGGTAAAGATTGAAGTAAGCACTAGTTTCCTCGTTCACATTTTCATTTGCGAAATCATTACCCGAACTATTACTAATCATTGAGCCAACAATCGAAGCGCTAACCACTTTTTCAACAACATCCCTAATTGTACTCTCAAACACCCTACTAAATCAAATCGTTGTTTCTACTAACATGCCCAACATTCGAGGTGGCAATTGTTAGAGTGTTATCACCTTCCATGATGAAAAGTGATGGGATTCTGAACAAATTCACGAAGAAAGGGGCTTGACTACGAGGAAGCTAAAAAATGAGAAGAAAAAACACTTGATAGAATCAAGCAGGGAACCTAAGCGGTGAAAATCTAACTAGCTATTCTATTCCAACGTGGCGTAAAAACTTGATCAAATTTTAAAGTCAAAGGAAACTTCCTTTTAGATGAGCAAGTTTTCAACCACCTAGGTCGTAAACCTAATCGTTGTAGTGTAGTATTAGGGTAAGCCTGGGGTTGGTATCGTTCTCTAGGGGAATAGGAATGCTAGTGAAAAATTACTACGCTAAGGTTGGGGTTGAGGAAGATTATTTTTTATCATTTTATATTTTTTTATAAAGCTAAGGGTAAAATCTCGGGGTATTGGATTTGGGGGTTGGTATTTCTACCGATTACTCAACTATCTAATTATCTAAACTAATGGTAGTCTATGTCTTTTTTAAGTGTGCTCGTATGATGATTAAAATGTGTTTACGCACGGATACTATTACTCCCTAGTTATATCTTTTATTTTAGTTGAATTGTCAGAATTCTTACTCTGGCGTTGTATTTTTAGATGCGTAGGTGTGCTTTATCCATAACTCTTGAAACAACCGGGTTAATGACTACGAAATCTTTAGGATTGATAAACTTAACACTAAGGTTTTCATTGGATTTTTAGCCTACAATTCCACTAGTAATTATAAGCTACGATGATCACAAAGATTAATCAAGTATTAAAACACAAGGATGACTTCATACTCCTAATTTACAATTAAGATAAGAGAACCTCAATCAATAATTAATAACTAGGTTTCATAGATCTAAGAATCCACACAAGTAAATTAGCCGGACATGTTAAACATGCAAGCATACACACATTCAATTGAAGACATAATAAAATCAAGGGAAT
Source organism: Chrysanthemum makinoi (assembly GCA_910596185.1). Taxonomy (NCBI): domain Eukaryota; kingdom Viridiplantae; phylum Streptophyta; class Magnoliopsida; order Asterales; family Asteraceae; genus Chrysanthemum; species Chrysanthemum makinoi. The sequence continues at coordinate 321,855,836 of OU343220.1, read as the reverse complement.
AAATAACTTATCGGATGTAAAATAGGGTATGAGCACCTAAAAATCTTGTCAAACCGGACTATAATCATTTTAGGTTTTTACTCCACAAGTCTACCTCTTAAAAGTCTCAAAATTCGATTTCTATATAAGATTACAGCTTCTTGGCGTCACCTTTTATTGTAGCGCCGTCAGATCTGCCGTCATTAGGGGTTCGTCTTGGCTAAGTCATCATGGGGCGGCGTCCGCGTTTAATGGTTGTGGCCTTGACGATCTTTAACTTCGGCGTCGTGCGGATCTAGATCTAGGCGTCACGGGAGGAAATTCTACGTGGCTTACTCTTCAAAAGCTTTGACCATGCGGTGCAAAATAACAAAATAAATCGGTAAAGTCACAAATCCAATCACACTAAAGAGGGACGATGTAAGCCCTTGGTTTATCACGCCGTCAGGTATGTAATTCAGCCAACGAGTGTCTTGATCTTGACTTAGCCATTTTCTTCTCATATTCCCTCCTTTAGGTCCAAAATGTATCATTCACGAATTTTGCTTTCAAGAGACCTAAAGTAAAAGGCGAAATTAGCGATAACGGATATAAAATTGGCGATTAATGGCTTAAATGACCCATAAAATTAATGCGTTTAAATCCTTATCATTAACCATCTCAAAAGTGAGTGAGTGAGCGTGCGTGTGGGTGGGAAGGGGGGTCACCAGAAAATCGTGAACAACTTATCAATCTAGGAATTCTCCACGAAAAAGTGGTTGTTGGGCATCCATCTCAGCAAAAATACTACTGAGCCATGAGTAATTGAGTCTAAGAAATAGCTAATGCCAAAGAGAAATTATGAATCATGAAAACTACTTGGTTTGTAAATTTCCAGATAGAAATCAAGTCCCTAAACAATCCAAAGTCTGCCAGCTTTAAAGTATTGGTACGTCTATCGATCAACACGTTTGAGGCTTTAAGTCTCTGTAGAGAACTCTATAAGAATGGCAATAAGCAATGCCACGTGGGACCTGATATAGAAACATCTGCGTAATATGATAAAGGTAACAATTATGAGACGTTATCGATTTCTTGATATCCCCATATGTTGCGATAATTTCGAACCATATATTTATGAATGGGTCAATTTCGACCCATATACATATGTTGTTGTAATTTGGATTCGCATATACACGGATAGTAACACAACATGTAGTATCACTTTTAGGAGACGTGGATACTTTGAAAATTCTGGACCAGACTCCATGTGATCATCTAGATCCACAACGCTATACTCAAGAACCATATACAATTTTGGTTTGTTACTCATTACATTGACAACGACATCCAGTAACCTGTGTAAGGAACCAATAATTCATCAATTAAGTACATCTAGCTTTAAGCATCAAAATACCTTAGCCATCTAATCCCTACTCCAAAAATTCACACTCTTAAATTAGGCATATATACTATTTACCTCACAATATTTCCATGCTGCAACAATTTTATAAGTGAAATCTCTCGAATAACATCGTTCGGCATTACCTTGTCATAATCCTAAAGAGGGAGTTTTTTCAAAGCATCCCACATTGGAGTATGAAGAAAAGTAACTAGAGTAAGTTGGTTATAAATAGGAAGGGGAGGGTGTAACACAAGATAGGCTTAGTTTAAGTCTTTCAAACAAGCAGATTTGACTATTTTTGGCTTAAAAGCTTTTTAAGTTTTAAGCCAAAAATTTTCAGTAAGCTTGTTTAAAAACTTTTTACAAAGTTTCTCAATTTATAGTACAAGTCAATATTTTACATCCTTAAACTAGGTGAATAAACTCACACTTGCTTTATGACTCGATGTGTTTTGAAAGCGCAAAAAGGTGAAGTTTTGACCGACTTATGTTCAACGATGACTAGCGTGATCCTCGTTCAAGCTTAAGATTCAACTGACAACTAATTATTTCTTTCAAGTAGAGTTAATATGGCCACAAATAAGCAAATACAAAAGATTCATATATCAAGTTGAAGTTTTATCTTTTTGTTTTATTTTGGATTAAACACTTATACAAGTAATCTTGGCAACGATGAACTCATAAGTATGTTAATCATCACACTCATCAAGTCGTGACATTTATATTTACAACTAAACACTAGTTAGATGAAAATAAAGTACACAAAGATATACTTAGGTCATTATCGGGTTATGCAGAATACATGGTTTAAAAAAAGGAATGAAAGAAAAACATAAAATTCTACAAAAATAATGTTTGTGATTATTACACTCATAGCACTTTCTCATGCCTATACAAATTTTCAAACTTCTTGTATTATTCATGAATTGGTGTGTAGTTTTGTACCTCACAAAAAGAACTATCAACTTATTTTTGTAACTTATGTTTTAAAATATTACCAGTTACTTAGATATTACTAAGAACAATCAAAAACCATGAAATATAAATGGGCTAATAGCCTATTAAAGCATCATACTTGTCACACATGTCAGTTCGACGTAGCGAACAAAAAAAATAGCTCTTTTAGACATTAAACTTCAAATTTTTGTCTTCAATTGAGTAAAATAAATTTGTGATGACCATTTACCCTTAAATTTATAAACACAACTCTTATTACTTGGATTAGTACAAAACAGGTTCATCAAAGGCTTACCGGCCCATGAAACTACGTCCAGACCTTCTATAACCCGTCGCACAAATTGTACTAACACCAATCATTCCGAATGTTGCTTTACACAAGCACTTGAGCTTAAAATCTAAAGTTTACATTTGGTTAAGATTCACATATCGAAAAATGGTTTTACTTTTAATGAAAAGGAGCGATCTATTGAGAAAAAAAATTTAACCACACATTTCAAATGAGAAAAAGAAATTTAGAAGGATAATAGCTTTCTGGCTTTCCAAACAGCATCCTAAACTTTCAAATAATTACATTTTTGGCACAACTCTTTATAGCCTTTGATCAAACTCATTTAATGGTCCAGATTCATTTTAATGGTTCGTAAAGTTACGTACAAAAAGTGGTTTTGCATTGAGCAGCTACACTATATATATATATATATATATATATATATATATATATATATATATATATATATATCTTTCTAAAGCTTTAAAATTGCATATATATCCTTCAAAAACTTTTAAATAATCATATATATCCAAATAAAAAAATTATTTGTAAAGAAAACCTTAAATATATGATGAATATGCTTGGCTTAATATACAAGTGGTAACAAACTTCATCAACCTCCATAACAACATTTTTTACACAATTTTTCGAAAAAACAAAACCCTAATAAGTAGCTAAAATGGTTCATTACTTGTAACAAACTTCATTAAGTTCCATAACCACGTTTTTTACACATTTTTTCGAAAAAACAAAACCCTAATAAGTAGCTAAATGGTTCATTGTCTAAATCAGAGAAATGCTTTATATTAGTTGGCATTTATTTATTAACAAATATTAGTGGCAGCTCGACCTAGAATTTTTGGGAAGGTGTTGCACAAAATTTAGTCTATCATAATTACCAAAATTTGCACCATAATTTTTTTTTAAGCCAAGTTAAAATTGCACTATAAAGAAAATAACATAAATGTGGTTTGGTGTTGGGGCTTAATACACAAGTGGTAACAAACTTCATTAAGTTCCATAACCACATTTTTTACACAATTTTTCAAAAAAACAAAACCCTAATAAGTAGCTAAAATAGTTTAGCATAAATATCGGGGGTTGCACAAACAAAAAAACGACGCATTTTGAAGAAAAATACACTACATGAACCAAAAATGGGTGTCGCCCGTGCCACACCCGGCATCCATGTAAGTCCGTCCCTGTTGGAGCTTATTATGTAATAAAACAAGATGTAACAGTGCAGCCTTATTTTCAAACCGTAGATGCATACACAAACAATATATGTGTATTGATCAAACAATATTAAGAAAGCTTGTGGATCCGACTTTGTGAATATCTTTTTAATAGATACGTCAATTGTTGAGCCATAGAATTGGGCTGATAACAACCATGCATGCTACATTTAGCACAGGCTCATGCTTCGCATCTGATACTGATCATGTATACTTTTGGCCTAGCGTCTATTATAAGTTTAAACAAATATGTACGTAAATGCATATGGCATAACAACTCTCCAGCCATAATTCTATAAGATGTTATAAGATACAAATTTTAACAACATAAATAAAGAAAATAAAACAACCTCGAAACCGAGTTTTGTTCTTTCCAAAGGTGTGATCGTTTCACATACATATAGGAGTACTAGTTGTAGTTATGTTTTATAGTTTTACAATTTAACGTGAAATCACTTCTTTTAACATATTAGAAAGTGGTAATTAGCTTTATGTTAGGTGGAATCATTGTCCCACATCGAAAAAATATTAAAAGAAACACTTGTATATATAACGGGGTGATAGCAACAGCAGAAAGGTTGTTGGGTTGGTTTTGAGTGCACAAATTTTAATCACTCGAACACCTTATCAACTTTTTACACAACATTTTCTTTTGAAAGGCTGATGATTTTATTGCTAAGAAAACAAGGCTCCAAGAAGGAGACTGAAACGAGAACCATAAGGGACTATATAAAAACGAAAACAAAATCCAAGCGAAAGAATTAACAAGCGCCTAACTAGTTAAATAGTTCATTATGTGAATGCAGAAGCTGAGCTATAAGTTTGGCACACAAAAAAACAGAAACCGATTTGATGGTTGTTGCTTATTCTGTAACAAAACACGACGTAATAACAATGCAGCCTTATGTAGCATATGCAAAAAATGTGTATTGATTGAAGAATATCATGAAAGCTTGTGGATCTCAGTTTGTGAATATCTTTTTTATATGATAGACTACGTCAATTGTTGATCGAGCCATAGAATTGAGCTAATAACAAACCATGCTACGTTATAAATCAATCATTTGTTTTTACATTAAGCTATTTTTTTTCTTTATTTTTTAATAAATTCATTTGACTTACTATTGGTACGATATAACTTAAATTTTGACATTCATTTTATATTACAAAATAATTACATGTAATGGGATTTTATACATGAAATGGCTGAATATGATAGTTTTCAAGAAAGTTAAATCAACAAACTCTTATGCTACACGAAAGGAAACTTGCTGGTAACTAACCAATTACATACGTGTGTCAACAAATAAACTTCTAATCGATTATTCATGGGTTGTAAGTTTGTAGCTAAAATTTTACAGTAGTCTGACCTCTATGAGTCGTTGCATAATCATATACTTGTGAAACATCATTATCTCTATGTGGACATAAAAAACGACTAAATTTATACTTGTTGCTCACTACTACAGTAGTAGCCATTTAAACTCTAAGCTACATCACGACACTTAATTAAGACATCTACCTTAATTGGTTCCGAATATTTTATAACTTAGATCAGTTTGTACCATTGAGCAATTGAGCTCAATCATTCTGAATGTTGCTTTACGCAAGCACTTGAGCTTAAAATCTAAAGTTTACATTTGGTTAAGATATATCGAAAAATGGTTTTACTTTCAATGAAAAGGGAAGCGATCTATTGAGAAAAAAATTTAACCACACGTTTCAAATGAGAAGAAAATTTTTAAAAGGATAATATATTTTTGTTGATGCATGTGAAATTGTTTTTTCTTTAAACGCATACAGTTAGAATTGTGTCATTATTATTATTTTTAAACCAATGTCTACATATGTAAGGGGTAAAACCAATATTTACATGCATCGTTAGCATCGAAAAATAGACCAAACTTGTTTATGTAAAGTTGTGCCCAAAAAGGCTTAAAACATGTGATTTAAAGATCTTGTTATCGGCCTTCTAAGTTTTTCTAGTACGTGAACTACTTGGTCGCAATAAGATGTTATAAGATACAAATTCTAACAGCATAAATAAAGAAAAGAAAACAATAGCCAATTATTCTTTGACCTGAAACCGGAAACCGTGCTTTGTTTTTTTCTTAAGTTGTGATAGTGTTCACATACATATAGGTTTATTAGTTGTAGTTATGTTTAGTAGTTTTACATATTATTAACGTGAAATCACCCCTTTTAACACATTAGAAAGTGGCAAAGTTTTAAATTGCGTGGAATGAGTGTCTCACATCGATAAAAGATCGAAATAAATGTTTGAATATATAGTTGGGAGATAGCATCTAGTAGCATGTTCGGGTGTTGGTCTTGAGTGCACAAATTGTAACAAAGTTCACTCCTGTCCTTCACCCATATGAGTCACACTAATTCATGAATTTGAGAATGAATAAAGTAAGCTAAACATCTACGGACTAACATAAAGCTCAAATTAGTAAGAATAAGACTATGAACATGATGATGTTGAGTTCTTATATAATTGTTGTACTTTTTGATTAAAAGATGTATAATGATGCTTTAAGTTTCTTAGCTAAAAATCTTTTCCATTGCAATACTTTTTTAGATTTTTTTTACCAAACTTAAGTAGCTATAAATTCCTTCACTAACCAAATAAAATGTTGGCGGATTTAAAGTATGAAAAAACGACTCACTTGACCCTCACATACCTAACTCTGTCTATGTTGATTTAAATCTAACAGAAAACAAAGTGAAGGTAAAAAGCGTTTGTGATTTAACAAAAGAGGGAAATCCACAACATTTGGTTCATCAGTTATATTCTACGATTTTTTATACAAGATCCATACATCATTGACCTCAACTTTAATGTGATTGTTAACTTCGCTTCAATATTCAACGATTGTGAAAAACAGTTGCTCAGCAGCTACAAAGCAACTGAGCCATGCACAATAGTTGTCTTGTGCATTAGAGACTTGTGCCATGCATCTCACACTCAGGTTAAAAATTTCTAATAAAAATATAGTGTTTTATAATATTAGAATAAACACCTATTGAAATTAATCAAGCATAAGCTTGATTTCAGCAAAAAAATAAATTAAAAAAAATAGAAAAAAAATCAAACAACATTTAAGTCATAATTAAATCAGGCAGGGAAGCGGTGCAATAATACAGCCGCCAGTCATGAGGACATAGATGGTATTGATTAGAAGTATTACAAATGCATGAGTCAATGGTATTGTCCTTAATGTTTTGTGTGATGAAGCGACAACATGGAATCCCACATAGGTAAGAGAAAAGAAATGATGACAGGTTATAAACCACAGTCTATACTAACCAAACAAATGTTAGCTGATTTGAAGTTTAAAATCAGCTTAATACTTTATCTTAGCTACAAGTCCCTTCACTAACCAAACAAATGTTGTGTCAAGCAATCCGTGCTTGCTGTAACAAGAATTCCAAGGGTGACTTGAGCAGGCTATTTTTTTTCCCTAATTTTCCTCTTTTCATTTTGCTTTCATTGTATATAATTTCTTAACAAGAAAAATTAGGTGATCATATGGGATGAGGGTATGGCCTTTTACTTTTGATATTGTTTTGCAGGTATGTTGTAGGTTTGGCCCTCATAAGCCTAACCTGTATCAACATGATGCATATGATCCTTTGGGTACATCAGCTTAATACTTTATCTTAGCTACAAGTCCCTTCACTAACCAAACAAATGTTAGCTGATTTGAAGTTTAAAATCCATTAGTTTGACCCTCATTTGCCCTACTATATCTACATTATATCTTGACTTTTGTAATCAAAACGACCACTTTCAAAATCGTAAATCTGTGTATCTAAATGCATCGTCTCTTAATAAGTACATTAGAAGTTTGAAATTTAGTATCATTTATCAAACTAGATCGATTAGAAAGATAAACGATCTATAATTAACACATAGATGGTAATTATTAAAAATAGTAGTACAAATGCACAAGTCAAAAGTAAAGCTAGGCACACCTTATTGTTTTTGTAAAGAAAACCATGACAATGTCTTCTCCCACATTGGTTTCAGAAATAAAATGGTAATAGTTATATTCCATGGTCATTCTAAATGAAATGTATTTGGGTTAGTTTTAGATTTCAAGTTGATTAGCAAAAATTGCGTGGGCACCTTAGCAATTGCTTGCGGACCAATTTGGAATCTTATATGACGCCTTTAATTTTTTTAACATGTTCTAGCTTTTCTTTTCCGGGTAGAGATCCTCTCAAGCTATAATTTTTTTAACGTGTTTTAGCTTTTCTTTTCCGGGTAGAGATCCTCTTAAGTTATTTATAACTTGATTGATAAAGTTGCAATTATCAACCATTGGATCAATCCAATGGCTTAAATCATTTCATGTTCTTTTGATTTGAACCATTGGATTTGATCCAATAGTTGATAGTTGCCTAACCTGATCAATCAAGTTATAAATAAATTCCCTTAATTTCCTTATAATGTTCTACGTAATTTTTATGTTTTTCACTTTTCAAGGATTGCAAATTAACGTGTTCTAGCTTTTCTTTTCCTTCTAATGTTCTACATAATTTTTATGTTTTTCACTTTTCAAGGACTGCGCCCAAGCAACTATTAAGCAGGTATGGTACCTTAATGTTTTTGTGATGAAACGCGACAACATCGAATCCCACATAGGTTAGAGAAAAGAAATGATGACAGGTTATATACCACAGTCTATGGTTAATGCATGTTGTTGTGTCAAGCAATTCATGCTTGCTGTAACACGAATTCTAAGGGTGACTAAGGCAGTGACTTTTTTTTTTTTTTTTTGTTTTCTCTTTTCATTTTGTTTTCATTGTATATATTTTCTTAGCTACACGTTATTTCACTAACCAAACAATGTTAGCTGATTTGAAGTTTAAAATCCACTAGTTTGACCCTCATTTGCCTTACTATATCTACATTAACTTACATTTTGACTTTTATAATCAAAACGATCACTTTCAAAATCGTAAATTTGTGTATCTAATTGCATCGTTAAACTAATAATTACATTAAAAATTTTGAAATTTAGTCTCATTTATCAAACTAGATTAGAAAGATAAATGATCTATAATTAACACATAGATGGCAATTATTAAAAAGTAGTAGTATAAATGCATGAGTCAAAAGCAAAGCTAGGTACACCTTATTGTTTTTGTAAAGAAAATCATGACAATATCTTTTCTTATCCCACATCGGTTTCAGATATAAAATGGTAATAGTTTATATTCCATGGTCATTCTAAATAAAATGTCATTAGGTTAGTATTAGATTTCAATTATGCCTTCAAACGTTGCTTGTGCACCTTAGCAATTGTTTGCAGGCCAAATTGGAATCTTGTATGAAGCCTATACTTTTTTAACTGTTCCAACTTTTCTTTTCCTTCTAATCTTCTACGTAATTTTTATGTTTTTCACTTTTCAAGGATTGCTAGCCCAAGCAATGATTGTGTGGTAAACTCAAAATTTTATAGGAAGCATTAAAAAATTTAATGTGTTTCGAGCTTTTTTTCTTCTTTCTAATTTTCTATATTTTATGCTTGTTTTCACTTTTCAAGCCCTCTATTATGCGTTTAGTAAAGATTGTTTTTTTTTTTTTTTTTTTTTTCATCTAAATTTTCATTTTTAAGTTTTCTTTTGATCGTATAAAATTTCCTAACAAGGAAGACCATCGTCACCTAATAATTAAATTGGAACAACTTGGTATCAATTATCAAAATAGATTTAGAGAGTTAAACGATCTATCATGAAAACATAGATGGTACACACCTTATTGTTTTCGTGATGAAAAGCGACAACATCCAATCCCATATAGGTCAGAGGAAAGAAATGAGGACAAGTTATATACCAGAGTCTATAGTTAAGACATGTGTTGAGGTAAGGTGGCTCGGCGTGACTTTGCGTTGTGTTGTATTTCTTTCTTGCGGACTTTGAAAAATCTTCCTAAGAGATATGTGGGCCAAGAAAATAAAGATGCTAATTATGATCATATCATTGCTTAACCTATATATAGGTGTATTAACAACAAATGTTTGTTCCTACTTCTATCATTACTTATCGTTACAAATTTAAAGAAATACTTGTTCTTACTTGATCATGACTTATCGTTATAAATTATAAGAAATACTTATTTTCAGTTCTATTAGCTATACTGCATAGCCGTATACGAGCGTGTGCGAGGTGTGCCATCTCTTCCTAAGAGATATGTGGGCCAAGAAAATAAAGATGTTAATTATGATCATATCGCTATTTAATGTATATAGGTGTATTAACAAAAAATGTTTGTTCCTACTTCGATCATGACTTATAGGTATAAATTATAAGAAATGCTTATTTTTAGTTCTGTTAGCTATACTGCGGAGCCGTATATGAGCGTGTGTGAGGTGTGTCATCGCTTCCTAAGAGATATCTGACGGCTTTACGTTGTGTTGTTGATGCAGGTTTTACTGACCAGGTCTTAATATTTATAGTGTCTCGCTATACCTATGGTCTACCCTAATACACTAACGGGTAGTGTACCGAGGTCTATAGTTAAGACATGTGTTGAGGTTAGGTGGCTCTGACGGCTTTACGTTGTGTTGTATTTCTTTCTTGCCGGGACTGAAAAATCTTCCTAAGAGATATGTGGGCCAAGAAAATAAAGATGCTAATTATGATCATATCGCTGCTTAACCTATATATAGGTGTATTAACAACAAATGTTTGTTCCTACTTCTATCATTACTTATACGTACAAATTTAAAGAAATACTTGTTCCTACTTCGATCATGACTTATACGTATAAATTATAAGAAATACTTATTTTCAGTTCTATTAGCTATACTGCATAGCCGTATACGAGCGTGTGCGAGGTGTGCCATCTCTTCCTAAGAGATATGTGGGCCAAGAAAATAAAGATGTTAATTATGATCATATCGCTATTTAATGTATATAGGTGTATTAACAAAAAATGTTTGTTCCTACTTCGATCATGACTTATAGGTATAAATTATAAGAAATGCTTATTTTTAGTTCTGTTAGCTATACTGCGGAGCCGTATATGAGCGTGTGTGAGGTGTGCCATCGCTTCCTAAGAGATATCTGACGGCTTTACGTTGTGTTGTTGATGCAGGTTTTACTGACCAGGTCTTAATATTTATAGTGTCTCGCTATACCTATACCCTAATGCACTAGGGTAGTGTGTACCCGTGGTGTGCAGTGTAGTAAATGGTAAAGGCGAGGTCGTCCCAAGAGCTATGTGTGTTGGATTATTACTAAGTCTAATTGTTACAGAATAATAATGGTTTCGATAGGTATTTAATTAATTAAACTACTAATGCAGAATATTAAATAAAAGCAAATAAATGGTAAAGGGAAATTAATAGAGGAATAGTGGTGCTAACCTAGTCAATCCTCCTAGCTAGTTATGTCTACGTCTACCTACTTCCAATTACTTCAGGTGGGGTCAAATTCGAGAGGACAACATTTGGTCAATTCACCCTAACCTATCAGCAAAGATGACACCACAGGGAGAAATCAGCGCACCGTCATAAGTCCACTTGTTTCCTGGTCCCCTAAGCCGAGTCATTAAGTACTGCTACATGCTAGATTCTAAATAGTGAGTGCCGGCCGTTAGGAACTTAGACACTACACCCCCAATTCTTAAGTTCATCCAAACGATAGGTGATCGGTTGGTCAAATCGCACAAGTAGAAAGGGTCGTCAGTTGGTCATATCTTACCCTTTCCGTCTCAGTCCGCTCACCTAGGGTTAGTTGGTCATATCTCCTAGGCAATTGACCTCTATCGCCATTCAAAACTAACGAACCAAGGGTGACTACCAAAGAACTATGCATGCATACACTTAGAAATAATTGTACGGAAGTAAAGGTAAACGCAAGCAAAACAATTAAGGAATCATAACTAGGCTAGCACCAAAGGGTGCTTAGCCGCTCATATTAATCATGCAAATCAACTCAATATTCAAAGGTACGAAATACATGAATTGAAAGTAAAAGAAATTATAAACGCTAAAGCTTATAAAATGGTGTGACTTCTCCCATGGAAACAACTCCGTATGCTTCCCTAGACCTGCCTTGAGCTTTTTCCCACGTTCTTAGAGTGTTGTATGTGGAATGGGATGCTTTGAAATGCTGGAATTCGTGGGGTATTTATAGGCAGTCTGGTTACGGCGTAACAAAGAGGAGTTACGCCGTAACCTTCTATTTCTTCGTAAATGCACTAGATCCGCTAGTTACGGCGTAACCTTATAAGTGGTTACGCCGTAGTCTTCAATAAACTTCGGTTACGTCGTAAGTGATGCAGTAGTTACGGCGTAAGTATCAGCGGCGTGGAACCTCTTTTGACCTAATGGAGTTTCGTCGTAACCTTTGGGAAGAGTTACGCCGTAACCTCTTGATAAGTTGGACTTACGGGTCACGCATTAATAGTTACGGCATAAGGTGAGAGACGAGTTACGCCGTAACTTCTTCCAAATAAGCATCTTTGTGATAAATCTTTAGTAATGTTTCCATTTTCGCGTCTCATTAGCTCCAATGCTCGTAATTTACGAAAGTGGAAAACAATGGAAAACAAGCGTAAATCCATATAAATGATATAAATAACGAGCATTATCAGGGAAAATTGACACTTAATATTCAGGACTATTTGATGTTATCAAATATCCCCCCACTTGAACTCTACTTGCCCTCAAGTAGACCTTATTAGATAGATCCCTAAAAAGATATCTCCCAAAACCTGGAAAATATGAGTTTACAAATCCCTTATGCTAGAATAAAACAAAGTCGAACACCTCACGAAAGGGGAACAAACACTCAAATCTCTCAACCAAGGTTGTCAAGATCGGGATCCTATCCAGGATCGTTTTCGTCTTTGCAAGATCGTGATCGTAAGATCGGATCGGGATCTTAAGATCCTACTCTAATGTTATTTCTTAATAATTTATGTAATTTTATACAAATCTAGAAATTCTAATACATTATAACCATAAAATACTATAAATGTTTCGTATAAATGTTGTCCTAAATTATGATTATAAAATGTTTAAAAAGATTAACATGTTTTTTTTGAATTCTACGAACAAACAACCCATAAATTTGTGGATTTTTAGTTTGTAATCCGAGAAAAGTAAGATCGGATCGGATTAGATCGTAAGATCGTATAGTCAAGATCGGGATCCTATAAGATCCTAAGCTTGCAAAGATCCTATGTAGGATCCGGATCGTTTTTGCTTTGTGGTATCGTAAAATCGTAAGATCCTAAGATCAGGATCGGGATCCTGACAACTATGCTCTCAACTATTCTAAGTGTCAATTTCGGGGTGATCACTCAATCGCACAGTCATAGCATGTATTCTATCATAAGCTTGGCGGTTACACAAATCTCCACCACTAGAGTTAAGGGCTAAACAATTCTCGAATGCAATATGGGTAGACACGACAAAGGTTAAGGGGTGACTCGTCATTACTAACATGTCACGGCGAAGTGGACAAAATCAATGATATATGACCAAATCCATGGCCAAGACACCAAAGATTGCTCGATGCATCACCTAGACACGCTTCATGACTAAAGGGTAGGATAAGACATGGGATATATAATTGGTGTAAAATGAAAAACAGTCAGGTAGTCTAAATCTACAACTAAGTCATCACCACTTACCGTCCACCCAAAGTTCAAGCTTAGAAGTCTAGAGGCCGGATCATGAAATGCAAGGTAGATGCGTCATTAGAGGACGTCGTGATGGGCACACTACCTTTTCTTCATCTGTTGGCAAAACCACCAACTCCATTATTCAAATGTGACCGAGGTGGCCTCCTCGATACTAATAAATAAAGCTCACACTATAATGCTTATAACCAAGGTTGTTAGGATCGGGATCCTACCTAGGATCGTTTTTGGCTTTGCAAGATCGTGATCGTAGGATCGGATCGGGATCTTAAGATCCTATGAAAATATGTATATTTTTGTATAGGGGCTGTAGTTCTATATATATATCTCGGCATAAGTCTACACTTAGTCAATTTGTATACTATATAACGTTAAAAAATAAAAAGAATGCCCATACTTTAAAGTTTACTTCGTGGCGAACAATAAATAAACCAGCTTTTTGTTTATCCCTGTTTGAAATGTACATACGTAAGACTTAATATAAATTAATAAATCATATGTGTGTTGGTAAAAATAGCATGTAGTTGTCTTGAAAATATTGTTAGTCATTATCGTAATAATTTTGTACTTAATTTAGCCAATGCTAACACTAATTTCCTACAATGTGCATCTGTCACTTTAAACCGAATGGTCATTTGTGAAAAACAATGAATTAAAGTTCAAAAAAAAAAAAAAAACAATGAATTAGTGATTGAGATTGGGCTTTTTGAATCAAACATGGGGTTTAAATGCTTCACATAGAGAAAAGTCAAAAAATGGTTTAGCGGCGGGATCGGATAAATTAGCGATCCTACGATCGATCCTACGATCTGAGCGATCCTACGATTACGATCCGTTGCGATCCTGATCGTTTTTTAAGTGTAGGATCGTAGGATCGTGCGATCCTACGATCAGGATCGCGATCCTGACAACCTTGCTTATAACATCGCAATTTACAATATCATAACTCAATCAACTTTTTTTTTTTTTTTTGAATCATAACAATATAACATAACATCCCCCCACTTGAGATGAACAATGGGAATTCGGGGGGTCTTCAATGATCTTCATAATTATTGTAGATGAAAGCGTGATTTCCAAACCTTTCCACTCGAACCTTGAACTTAGGCAAATGATGACTTCCCAATTACAAATAAAGACTACAGGGTAGGCTAAGGTGTAAGGGTGTAACGAAACAATATATTGGGTTGACAAAATGAAAGGAATGGATCAGAAGGGTGTATCTAAGGGTATCTTGCACTAGAGGTGAGTGCAACAAAAGGGTTTCACATGGGGTCGAAAAGTCGAGGTGACTAATCGATAGACTCACAATGGTAGGCTGTTTGGGTGATAATCCTATAATACTGCCTTTTAAAACTGAAAAGTCCAAATACATCGAGCTAACTCAACATACCTCGTCTATGGTCTCGAAATAATGCAAATGCCAAGTTCTAAAGTTTACAAGCTACCGGCACACTCATAATTTGGTGGATTTAGGGTAAAATATTGGAAACGGATAAGGCTAATCTCACCATGAAATGTCAAGGGTTGTATGTGCTCGGCTAAGGTCTAATCTAGTTAGGTTCGGAAAAAACATGTCAAAATTTTCAAAATGGCATAATTTTTCAAAATAAACTAGAAAAATGAGGGCGAAATAAAGTTCGGGATATAATTCTACTCCCGTCCCCCCACTTGAATTGTACAAAGTCCCTTTTGTACTAGGCATTAAAATAAAGGTGAAGAGAAATGTAGAATTAGAGTGAGAACTTCCCTGAAATTTGCTCCAAAAAGAAGAAGGCTCACGAGAAAGAACCGTGCCTTCGTTTAAGCGTCATGAAAAAACTTCAATCCCTGAAATCACAATACCGACAAGCATAATTCTAAAAAGAAAAAATAAAATGAAAAACAAACCTAACTCACTTTAGTAGGAATCACGGTTGCATTTAGCGAATGCAACAAGCCTTTTAAACCACTTGGTGTCCCAAGGGGACGAGTGAAGTCTCGTGAGGGTTTACAGGGAACACACCCACAAAGTTCATTTAAAAACTAATAGAAGGTTACTGTGTTTTAAAATGAAAGAATTAAAGCAGAGGAGAGTTACGTCATAACTCCTATTAGAGTTACGCCGTGGCGGCAAAACCTGGTATGAGCTGTGAAGCGAATAGTTACGGCGTAACCACTGAGATGGTATTAAGCCGTAATTGGCAATGCGTCAAGAACTCTGCTGCTAAAATTTTGGTTACGGCGTAATCACCAAGATGAGTTACGCCGTAACTCTGTTCAGATCAGCATTTGGTCAATTCGCCCAAACCTATCAGCAAAGATGCCACCACAGGAGAAATCAGGCGCACCGTCATAAGTCCTGTTGTTCCTGGTCCCCTAAGCCGAGTCATTAAGTACCGCTACATGCAAGATTCTAAATAGTGAGTGCCCGGCCGTTAGGAACTTAGACACTACACCCCCCAATTCTTAAGTTCATCCAAACGATAGGTGATCAGTTAGTCAAATCGCACAAGTAGAAAGGGTCATCAGTTGGTCAAAAGCCGAGTCATCAAGATGAGATTCAGTAGACGTCCCCGCTTCATGAAGAGGAGTAATTGATAATGAAGGAGAAGAAGAAGAATGAGTAGGCAAAGCATTCAAACAAAATTCAAGAGTTCGCGAACTTTGAGCTAACAACTTCTAAATAGATTCTGAAGACTTACCACCAGTAGAGGCCCTACCAGAATCATTATGGTCTCTCCTCACTCTTTTAGGAGGATGGACAAGGTTGGTGCAAGTTTTCCTTCTCTTCCTCCCAGAACCGGAAGCCACATTAAGACCAACCTCAGAAGCCGAATAGACAGTGCTGCGATGTCATTATAAGGTCGAGATATCCCAGCTTTCGAACAGACAACTACATTTCCATCGTCACCAGAAGGGGGAGGGGTAAGAGAAACAATCCGGTCTTCGGTCGATTTTAGTAAAGGAAGCTCATTTTCCTCCAGCGGTCGAGTATCAACAATCAACTTCATAGGATCCTACTTCCTAATCAAAGATAAAAAATCCATCGCTGCAGAAAAAAGAAGAAGAAACACAAGTCAGGCCTAACAAAAATAGATTAACAGAACAAAGAAACATAAATACGGTATACCCACCTCGATTCTCTTGATCACGGAACATAGGGTAAAAATCCTCACCCAAAGTATAACTACGATTTAACCCAACCAAACAGAGGAAAGGTTTCGGAAATTTGAGGAAAGGAGAAGCATTGGCAACAAGGGAGGCAACGTGCTCAACATCAAACTCAGTATCCCTAGGAATGGCTTCCTAAGGAATATTACTCCTAACAAAGAAAGGATGAATAGTAGGATAAGCAAACGAGTCAACCCAGAAAAAATGGTCATTCCAACTTTTGAGAGAACCAAAGGGTTTAGTATAGCAAACGCCAAAGCTATCAACTCGGTTACTAAAAGAAAGCCAGCCATGCTTTTGAGACAAAACATCGAAACACCTAAATAGACCAACTGAGGGTTTAATGCCGAGGGCAAAACAAAGAATCTTAAATTGAGAAACTTTAGCAGCACCAATGACAGAAAGCTGCGATATATGGATATGATAGTCTTCAAGAATCGAAACAAGGAAAACAGACAAGGGGAGGCGAAAATTAGCATACTCGAAAAAATGGGTATATACACCGATCTTCCCATTCGGTGCTTCCCGAATAGATTGGTCAGGTCCAGGTAATTCGGGATGAACAAATTGCAGTATCGAATAATCAATACAGAAACGGTCAAGCGCCTTTTGTGATAGTTTAGATTTGATAGATGAAAAATTACCCATAACGGAAAAAGAAAAGAGAATCAAGAACCTAACCTGAATGAGGAACTTGGAAGGCAGATACAACCAAAGGTAAATCGGATCAAAGAAAGAGGAAGCGGCGTTTGCAACAGAAGAACAATAAAAGGAAAAAATGGGCTAAAGCAAAAATAAAGGGTATTTATACAAGCGGAACGGTGGTTCCCCAAGAAAAAACCCTAAGGGAGGACACGCGTCCAAAAGCAATCTGATCCAACGACCCAAATAAAAAACACGGGGATAAGGATGGTGGAAGACCAATGGCCCACAGAGTCTATTCAACCAGAGCACAAAAAGTCATTAACCGTCCACGTTACAAAAAACACTTTCCAAAAAAAAGAGAAGCGTCAGAAAAACGCTTCAAGTGTACGGAAGAAGAAACATTCCACAAAAATTAGTCTAAATAATATCCACCGCACGCGACAATATCCGCGCAGATTGCCGCACGCATTACTAGACCGGGGGACGGATGACGTAGTAGTCCCTAAAAGAGAGGAACATCAGAAGAACATTTCAAAAAAGGCACGGAAAGAGAAGGTGCTCAGTCAACTTAAGTCTAGTAGCATCCACCGCACGCGACAACATCCGCACGCAGTGCACATACTAGACTGGGGGGACTTGATGACGTATAGTATGTATAACAGGCCCACTAGGCCTAATACACACTATACACATGCTGGGCTCAGGCCCAATAACTATAAGATAACTATAAACCCTGGGCCTACAGTAAGCCCAATGACGAAATTGGCTATGGTCCAGACCTCAAAACGCATGCAAGATAAATGGAGGGCTGAACCTTCAGCCATTAAAGATATCTTACGTCCATATACGCGATTGACACGGAACCTTGTCCGCCAAGGGTCCGGCTCCGGCGACTAACCACTATATGCAAGAATCTAGGAAACCCTAGCGGTAAAACTCGCCTATAAAAGGGGCTCTAATCCCCATACAAGGTATAACTTTCTCTCTCATAATTACACCACATACTCTTATCTTCCTCTCAAGAATGTGTACTTACTCTCACGCCGGAGTCTAATCGTGGGGTCCGTCCCCACGGTAAGACTAACGGTTTACTCTCCTTGTGCAGGAAAATCAATCAAACTACTTGGATTAGTGCAAGATCAGCCTATTAGAAGCTTGTTGGCCCAATCCGGCAAGCTATATTCACACCCATTACAGCCCGTCATACTTTTTGTACTAACAATACTGCAGAGCCGTATATGAGCGTGTCCGAGGTGTGCCATCGCTTCTTTAGAGATATGTGGGCCAAGAAAATAAAGATGTTAATTATGATCATATCGCTACTTAATGTATATAGGTGTATTAACAACAAATTTTTGTTCCTACTTCAATCATGACTTATAGGTATAAATTATAAGAAATACTTATTTTCAGTTCTATTAGCTATACTGCATAGCCGTATATGAGCATGTGCGAGGTGTGCCATCGCTTCCTAAAAGATATGTGGGCCAAGAAACTAAAGATGTTAATTATGATCATATTGCTACTTAATGTATATAGGTGTATTAACAACAAATGTTTGTTCCTACTTCGATCATGACTTATAGGTATAAATTATAAGAAATACTTATTTTCAGTTCTATTAGCTATACTGCAGAGCCGTATATGAGGATGTGCAAGGTGTGTTATCGCACATGACCTCCAAATTTTTATATGATATGTATATACATATATTCTATTTAGGCCCTGTTTTTGTCTTTAAACTAAATTTTGCACAGGCCTTCCGTAAACTTAGAAACGGCACTTATACGTTTTGATTGAAAGATGTATAATGATGTTCTAAGTTTCTTAGCCGGAAATATTTTCCATTGCAATACTTTTTTCTATCTGACCAAAGTATTAGGTCATAAATTTCAATGTTGTACTTTTTGGTTTCAGAACGCATATGATCTTTTGGATATCTCAGCTTAATACTTATCTTATTTATAAGTTCCTTCACTAACCAAAGATGTCAGCTAATTTACAGTTTAAAATCCACTAGTTTGACCCTCATAAGCCCAAATATATCTACATTAACTTACATCTTGACTTTTTTTTAATGAAAATAGTCACTTTTCAACATCCTAAATATGTGTATCTAATTGCATTGTCGCTTAATAATTACATTAGAAGTTTGAAACTTAGCATCGTTAATCAAACTAGATTAGAAAGATAAACGATCTATAATGAGCACATAAATGGTAATTATTAAAAATATTACAAATGCATGAGTCAAGAGCAAAACTAGGTACACCTTATTGTTTTTGTGAAGAAAACCATGACAACATCTTATCCCACATCGGTTAGAATGATGAAATGGTAACAGTTTATATAGTACGGTCAATATGAGCTTCACATTATTGGGTTAGTATCATATTTCGTGTTAAATCCGGCAATGATGAATCATTGCTTATACTAGCAAGCTTGCCGCTTTAACTTGAAATATTATACGAGCCTTAAAATTTTAATGTGGTTTGAGTTTTTTCTTTCGGATGCGTTTATAAAGGAGTTTTTTTTTTTTATTCTTTCTTTTTCTTCTCATCTAATTTTCTAATTTTTATGTTTTCCTTCAATCATGTAAATTTTTCTAACAAAGAAAGCTAGGGAATAGTGGCGGGCTGAGCAAAGGGTATGGCCCTACAATTTCAATCTTAATTTACACTTATGTTGGTGGTTTTCGATTATCGTGGGGTCCATTGTGATGGTTATTTCCGACTTAAATATTTCTTGTGGAAAAAGTATAACTAAGAGTGGGGTTTTTCTTCACTTTCATCGACGTTCCTAGAAATGCTTTGTGATTTGAAATCCAAAACGTTCTTTTTTGATGGCTAGGCGACGACTTCAGTTGTATGTCTTTCTTTTCGGAACTAAAAATGTTCCGCAGAGACATGTGGGCGAAAAAATAAAGATGCTAATTACCATCATATCACTACTGATCGAATGTATATAGGTGTAAATGTATGTTCCTAGTTCCTACTTTGATCATGACCTATATGTATAAATTATAAGAAAAACTAAGTTTCAATTCTACTCTTGTTATAGTTTTTGATTTAAAGATGTATAATGATGCTTTAAGTTTCTTAGCTGAAAATCTTTTCCATTGCAATACTTTTTTTTACTAGACTAAAGTAGGTATAAATTCCTTTACTAACCACATAAATGTTCCTTCACTAACCAAATAACATGTTAACAGACTTGAAGTTTAAAATACACTATTTTGACCCTCATAAACCTTACTAGTTAATTCTACATTAACTTAGATTTTGACTTTTGCGATAAAAAATCATCTTTCCTAATCCTAACTCTTCCTATCTAATTGGATCGTTAAACTAATAATTTAATTGGAAGTTTGTAACTTAGCATCACTTATCAAAGTAGATTTAGAACGATAAATGATATATAATGAGCACGTAGATGGTAACTCAGAAACAGCACAAATGCATGAGTCAAGAGCAAAGCAAGGTAACTCATTGTTTCCGTGATAAAAACGATGACAAAATTCAATCCCACATAGGTTAGAGAAAACAAATGATAATAGTTGATGTACCACAGTCTATATGCACAAGGCATGTTCAAGTTAGTATGTTTGTTTTGATTGCATGATTTTGTTTGTTATAACACTAAGGTGCGTTTAGTAAGTATTTTTTCCTCCATAATTTTCCACTTTTTATGTTTCTTTCCATAATATACATTTTCTGACCAAGGAATACTAGGGGCTCTTGGTGGGTTAAGGAAAGGGCATGGCCTTATGATTTTGATCTCGGTTTGCAGCGGGACCAAGCTGTGGGATTCTATTCACTTTCATCGTTGCTTAAACATTCCTAGCTATGCTTTGTCATTCGAAATCGGGTATGTTCTTCTTTTTATTTTGGTTGGGTAGCTGTTACGACTGTATTTGTATATTTCTTTCTTCCTGTGAATAAAAATGTTCCGATAGAGACAATGGATCGGATATGGAAGCAGCATTGGTTTTGGAAGAGATGTGTGGGTGAATAAAATGACAAAGATGCTGGTTACGATCCTAATAATTAAATTGGAACTTAGTATCAATTATCAAAATAGATTTTCAAAGTTAAACGATCTATCATGAGGACATAGATGGTATTGATTAGAAGTAGTACAAATGCAAGAGTCAAGGGCTCCTTAATGTTTTTTGTGATGAAAAGCCACAACATCGAATCCCATGACAGGTTATATATCACACAGTCTATAGTTAACGCATGTGTTGAGTTTAGTATCATATTTTTTCGTATGTTGTTGTGCCGAGCAATCCGGTGGTTCACCAAATAATCTACTCGAAAATTTCTTATGAAGCCTTAGCTCTTTCATGCTTAAGTTTTTAATGTTTGTTTTCAATGTATATATTTTCTTTAAAAGCAAAAGTAGGGGATCATATGGTATAAGTTTATGGCCTTTTAGTTTTGATATAGTTTTGCAGGTATGTCGTAGCCATGTAGGTTTGGCCCTCATAAGTTTAACTGTATCTACATAATGCATATGATCCTTCGGATATATCAGCTTAATACTATATCTTAGCTATAAGCTCCTTCACTAATTAACCAAACAAATGTTAACTAAAATGGTGACAACTTCTTATCCCACATCGGTTAGAGACATAAAATGGTGACAGTTTATATACCACGGTCTATATGAACAATATGTATTTAGTATTTGTGTTAGTATCATATTTCGAGGTTTTACTTTTTACGTTTGTTTTCAATTTTCAAGGGTGCGTTTCTAGCAATGCTTTGTCATTAAAAATCCAAAACGTTCTTCTTTTTGGGTGGTTAGGTGCTGTGATGAGTGTGTTTGTGTATTTCCTTCATCCCGGGGATTACAAAATGGTTTGATTGAAACGAAGGATCAGATATGGAAGCTAAGCAACACTGGTTGTGGAAGAGATGTGGGCAAAGAAGATAAAGATACTAATTACAATCATTACCTATAAGTATAAATTATAGAATAAGAAATCCCTAAAGATGAGTTCTATAATTGTTGTACTTTTTGGTTTAACAATGAATTAATGATGCTTGAAGTTTTTAATCTAGAAAATCTTTTCCATTGCAATAGATTTTATACCAAATAAAATAGTACAAATGCATGAGTCAAGAGCAAAGCTAGGTACACCTTATTATTTTTGTGAAGAAAACCTGACAACATCTTATCCCACATCGGCTTCAGAAATAAAATGAGAAATGTTTATATATTGCGGTCTTTATAAAATACACGTTTTGGGGTTGGTATTAGATTTCGAATGAGTTGGATGATTGCTTAGGTGCCCAATAATTCGGCATCTTATATGAAGCCTTTAATTTTTTTAATGTCTTTCGAGCTTTTCCTTTCCTTATAATGTTCTAAGTACTTTCACTTTTTATGGATTCCCAGCCCAAGCAATGTTTGTAGGGTAAACTCGAAATTTTATACGAAGTCTTAAGTTTTTTAATGTGTTTCGAGCCTTTTTTTTTTTTTTTTTTTTTCTGATTAACTACTTTTTATGTTTGTTTTCAGTTTTCAAGCACTCTATGGTGCCCAAGCAACTGTCTCCAGCACAATTCGGCATCTTATATGAAGCCTTTAGTTTTTTAATGTCTGGTTGAGACAATGGATCGGATATGGAAGCAGCATTGGTTTTGGAAGAGATGTGTGGGTGAATAAAATGACAAAGATGCTGGTTACGATCCTAATAATTAAATTGGAACTTAGTATCAATTATCAAAATAGATTTTCAAAGTTAAACGATCTATCATGAGGACATAGATGGTATTGATTAGAAGTAGTACAAATGCAAGAGTCAAGGGCTCCTTAATGTTTTTTGTGATGAAAAGCCACAACATCGAATCCCATGACAGGTTATATATCACACAGTCTATAGTTAACGCATGTGTTGAGTTTAGTATCATATTTTTTCGTATGTTGTTGCGCCAAGCAATCGGTGGTTCACCAAATAATCTACTCGAAAATTTCTTATGAAGCCTTAGCTCTTTTATGCTTAAGTTTTTTATGTTTGTTTTCAATGTATATATTTTCTTTAAAAGCAAAAGTAGGGGATCATATGGTATAAGTTTATGGCCTTTTAGTTTTGATATAGTTTTGTAGGTATGTTGTAGCCTTGTAGGTTTGGCCCTCATAAGCTTAACTGTATCTACATAATGCATATGATCCTTCGGATATATCAGCTTAATACTATATCTTAGCTATAAGCTCCTTCACTAATTAACCAAACAAATATTAACTAAAATGGTGACAACATCTTATCCCACATCGGTTAGAGATATAAAATGGTGACAGTTTATATACCACGGTTTATATGAATAATTTGTATTTGTGTTAGTATCATATTTCGAGGTTTTACTTTTTACGTTTGTTTTCAATTTTCAAGGGTGCGTTTCTAGCAATGCTTTGTCATTAAAAATCCAAAACGTTCTTCTTTTTGGGTGGTTAGGTGCTGTGATGAGTGTGTTTGTGTATTTCCTTCATCCCGGGGATTACAAAATGGTTTGATTGAAACGAAGGATCAGATATGGAAGCTAAGCAACACTGGTTGTGGAAGAGATGTGGGCAAAGAAGATAAAGATACTAATTACAATCATTACCTATAAGTATAAATTATAGAATAAGAAATCCCTAAAGATGAGTTCTATAATTGTTGTACTTTTTGGTTTAACAATGAATTAATGATGCTTGAAGTTTTTAATCTAGAAAATCTTTTCCATTGCAATAGATTTTATACCAAATAAAATAGTACAAATGCATGAGTCAAGAGCAAAGCTAGGTACACCTTATTATTTTTGTGAAGAAAACCTGACAACATCTTATCCCACATCGGCTTCAGAAATAAAATGAGAAATGTTTATATATTGCGGTCTTTATAAAATACACGTTTTGGGGTTGGTATTAGATTTCGAATGAGTTGGATGATTGCTTAGGTGCCCAATAATTCGGCATCTTATATGAAGCCTTCGATTTTTTAATGTCTTTCGAGCTTTTCCTTTCCTTATAATGTTCTAAGTACTTTCACTTTTTATGGATTCCCAGCCCAAGCAATGTTTGTAGGGTAAACTCGAAATTTTATACGAAGTCTTAAGTTTTTTAATGTGTTTCGAGCCTTTTTTTTTTTTGATTAACTACTTTTTATGTTTGTTTTCAGTTTTCAAGCACTCTATGGTGCCCAAGCAACTGTCTCCAGCACAATTCGGCATCTTATATGAAGCCTTTAGTTTTTTAATGTCTGGTTGAGACAATGGATCGGATATGGAAGCAGCATTGGTTTTGGAAGAGATGTGTGGGTGAATAAAATGACAAAGATGCTGGTTACGATCCTAATAATTAAATTGGAACTTAGTATCAATTATCAAAATAGATTTTCAAAGTTAAACGATCTATCATGAGGACATAGATGGTATTGATTAGAAGTAGTACAAATGCAAGAGTCAAGGGCTCCTTAATGTTTTTTGTGATGAAAAGCCACAACATCGAATCCCATGACAGGTTATATATCACACAGTCTATAGTTAACGCATGTGTTGAGTTTAGTATCATATTTTTTAATGTTGTTGTGCCGAGAGCAATCGGTGGTTCACCAAATAATCTACTCGAAAATTTCTTATGAAGCCTTAGCTCTTTCATGCTTAAGTTTTTAATGTTTGTTTTCAATGTATATATTTTCTTTAAAAGCAAAAGTAGGGGATCATATGGTATAAGTTTATGGCCTTTTAGTTTTGATATAGTTTTTGGTATATGGTAGCCATGTAGGTTTGGCCCTCTTAAGTTTAACTGTATCTACATAATGCATATGATCCTTCGGATATATCAGCTTAATACTATATCTTAGCTATAAGCTCCTTCACTAATTAACCAAACAAATGTTAACTAAAATGGTGACAACTTCTTATCCCACATCGGTTAGAGACATAAAATGGTGACAGTTTATATACCACGGTCTATATGAACAATATGTATTTAGTATTTGTGTTAGTATCATATTTCGAGGTTTTACTTTTTACGTTTGTTTTCAATTTTCAAGGGTGCGTTTCTAGCAATGCTTTGTCATTAAAAATCCAAAACGTTCTTCTTTTTGGGTGGTTAGGTGCTGTGATGAGTGTGTTTGTGTATTTCCTTCATCCCGGGGATTACAAAATGGTTTGATTGAAACGAAGGATCAGATATGGAAGCTAAGCAACACTGGTTGTGGAAGAGATGTGGGCAAAGAAGATAAAGATACTAATTACAATCATTACCTATAAGTATAAATTATAGAATAAGAAATCCCTAAAGATGAGTTCTATAATTGTTGTACTTTTTGGTTTAACAATGAATTAATGATGCTTGAAGTTTTTAATCTAGAAAATCTTTTCCATTGCAATAGATTTTATACCAAATAAAATAGTACAAATGCATGAGTCAAGAGCAAAGCTAGGTACACCTTATTATTTTTGTGAAGAAAACCATGACAACATCTTATCCCACATCGGCTTCAGAAATAAAATGAGAAATGTTTATATATTGCGGTCTTTATAAAATACACGTTTTGGGGTTAGTATTAGATTTCGAATGAGTTGGATGATTGCTTGGGTGCCCAATAATTCGGCATCTTATATGAAGCCTTCGATTTTTTAATGTCTTTCGAGCTTTTCCTTTCCTTATAATGTTCTAAGTACTTTCACTTTTTATGGATTCCCAGCCCAAGCAATGTTTGTAGGGTAAACTCGAAATTTTATACGAAGTCTTAAGTTTTTTAATGTGTTTCGAGCCTTTTTTTTTTTTTTTTTTTTTCTGATTAACTACTTTTTATGTTTGTTTTCAGTTTTCAAGCACTCTATGGTGCCCAAGCAACTGTCTCCAGCACAATTCGGCATCTTATATGAAGCCTTTAGTTTTTTAATGTCTGGTTGAGACAATGGATCGGATATGGAAGCATCATTGTTTTTGGAAGAGATGTGCGGGCTATGAAAATGACAAAGATACTGATCTTAAATTTATTTTTTTGTGAAGAAAATCATGATAACATCTTATCCCACACCGGTTAGAGAAATAAAATTGTAACAGTTTATTAATGAGTGTGTTGGGTTTGGTATTAGATTACGAGTTGGAATTGTGAGACGTTGATAGTCTAAGCTGACTCAGCATTTATTATACCTAAAATTTTAAACGAAGTATTTTTATTTTTTATTTATTAATTTTTTTTATTTCGAGCTTTTCTTTTTCATCTAATTTTCTAAGTATTCTTTATGATTGTTTTCACATTTTAAGGATTGCTAGCCCAATCAATGATTGTAGCGTAAACTCGAATTCTTATATAAAACCTTAAAATATGAAGTGTTTTGAGTTTTTTTTTTTTTTATTTTATTTTTTTTTTTATTTTTTATTTTTATTTATTTATTTAATTGTTGTTTTCACTTTTCAAGCACCTCAGGATGCGTTTAGTAAGAGTTTTTTTTCCTCATATAGTCTATCACTTTTTATGTTGTTTTTTGATCGATCATACAAATTTTCATAACAAGAAAAACTAGAGGATAATGGTGGGCTAAGCAAAGAGTATGGCCTTTAATTCCGATCTTAATTTACAGTTATGTTGTTGGTTTTCGATAATCGTAGTAGGGTCTATTGTGATGGTTATTCCGAGTGAAATATTTCGTTTGAACAAGGTATAACTAACAGTGGGGGTTTTCTTCACTTTCATCGACGTTCCTAGCAATGATTTGCGATTTAAAATCCAAAACTTTCTTCTTTATTAGGCTTTGGTGCTTGTGATGGTTGTTTAGTTGTATGTCTTTTTTTTGGGACTAAATATACTCTGAAGAGATATGTGGGCGAAGAAAATAAAGATGCAAATTTCGATCATACCACTACTGAATGTATGACAATACATGTATGTTCCTAATTCCTGCTTCGATCACGACCTATAGGTATAAATTATAAGCAAAACTTAGTTTCAATTCTACATTTTTTTAGTTTTTATTTATGAGGAAAGTGAATATTGGGTTGTCTCACATTTAAGATTACATGCGAAACTTTGCAAAACTACGTCGTAGCAACAACAACAAAAAAACATCATAACTACCTCACTATAACTATGTCCCTTCACAATATTAGTGTGTTTCCCACATAACATCTTTAAAGGAGGGATCGCTCGAATATATGTTTTTCTACATCACACTTTAAGTGTCTTATATTATTGAACCAAGTAGTTCTAATATATGTTTTTTCTAATTCGCAATTAAAAAGCACTTTCACTACTCATACATTAGTTCCACTACTCAAGTTTTGAAAATTTTTTAATCAACGGGACCTACATTTGGGTGATTTTGAGTGGTTTCGTATGTAAGTTTACATATGAGACAACCTTATATTCACTTTCCTTTTTTATTTAATGGGGATTTTAGGGCCGGATATCAACCTCTGCGGACTGCCTAACCGCACATGGCCCAATATTACAAGGCCTCAAATTATAGTTAAAGCCCAAGTTATATTATATATATATATATATATATATATATATATATATATATATATATATATATTTATATATATGTAAAGACTAAGGGGGCATTTCTTTTTTTTCTCTTAGCTAAATGATACCATTTAATATTATTACTTTTTACGTATGGCTCTTTAAAATATCTTATTTGGTCTATATTAACAAGGCTTAAATTATCATGTTCTTCCAATTAAGAGGCTTATATAGAAGTGAGACCCACATAGACCCTTAGCTAAGGAAAAAAAAAACACACAACCTAAGGGTGTGTTTGGTTCACCGTAATCCGGAGTAATTGGATGTAATTAAGTAGTTAAAATGGTTCATTATGGTTCATTAAGTTTGGCAAAAAAAATAAAAAGTATAGAAATCTCTTTGATGGTTGTTGCTTTTTTTATTTTTAACAAAACAAGATGTAACGGTTTAGCCTTATGTTCAAACCGTAGATGCATAAGCAAAAAATGTGTCTTTCAATAAAACCTGAAGTTAACAATATAAAGTTAATAAATATCAAAAAACTAATCTAACACGATGAAGTTTTGATTTACACAAATATATAATGATTATATTATTGATTATTGTTTCTTATAAAAGTAATGGATATTTGAGTAAGCAGCCATAATATTTTCATTAGCAGAACCAGTGGCGAAGCCGGAAGAGTGATCAAAGGGGGCCTTGGTTCAAAATAAAAAAATGATACGACCCGAATAGATCCAGCCTCATGGAGTGAGGTAGTTGACTAGCAAGACTGTCGCCTCCAGACATCCCCTGCTGAATCATAGCTTTCATGGCCTGCAATTCCAATTGCAAAGCCGCAATAGCCGTGGCTTGATCTTTCAACAACAATCGAATTTCATCTGCATCCATGATGAAAGAACCAGTTGATACGACCCGAATAGTAGTATCGATAGTATGCACCACTTCAAGCGGGCGCGAGCTCCGTAAGAATCAGGGTTTAAGAGAAGAGATTGATTTGATTGAAAAACTGTAACTTTTCATAAATTATGATTAAACCCTAAATAGCAACATAAGTTGAGTACAAGATAAAAGCCCAAAACATTGAAACATTCCTAATTAGACTCGACACATTCCTAAACACAGAAAATAGATAAAGATAGATACTAGCCCATGACATAATCACTATGCCAAACCGGACTAGACTTGGACCTTTTGGGCCGGCCATGCTTTGAAGATGCAGATGTAACAAAAAAACTTCGTGAGATAGCATGTCGGGTCGGGTCATTAAAGACGAAAAAAATCTAATGTGCAATTAGGACGTATTGAATTTTATAGACAATTTTAACTTATTTACACTTGCTTTGAATATTGTGTTGATACATCAAAAACACACATTGAGAAAAAGAAGTCAAACAAGGATCAAACAGTATGACAAAACACTTATTTTTAAGTTGATATCAGTATTAAGCAATATAAAAAGAAATACGCAAAAAACTTGGATGCGCAAAAAACAGCCTGCAACATACTAACATATATATATGGATGCACAAAAGAAATATTTATTAATTAAACTCTAATAATATTTGCCAATATATTTGATATAAAGAACTTGTTGTCGATATGGTGTTTTACGTTTTTCTCATACGCAAAAAACTTGATCCCAATACAATAAAAATGTCATAAAATACAAAGTTTTATAACTTAACATGAAGAAAAGAATGAAAGGTTTTATGGATATTTAAATATACGTATGTCCGGTTTCGAACTCGAGACTTCGGGATTGCACACATTACGTATGAGAATTGATGTTAAATAATTAATATATATAAAATGTAATTATTATTAATTATTAGTCACGAAATAAATACTTAACGGTAGTTAATATTTAACGAGGTTTGGCTAACGGTCATTAAATGTAAACTTAAAGGACTAGAGATTAAATTATAAGTCGGGAAAGATCTAGAATCCCATTGGGATTGCTTTGGCCGATCGGTGGGGGTGTCTAACCCAACCCACACATTAACTTGTCCTCCAAGATTGGTTAACTATAAATACAATCCCATTGTATTCATTCTAAACATAATCTTGGTGACTTGCAAACCTAATTTCTCTCATTCTCTCTTTCTTTTTGTGTGGCCGGTCGAACTCCCCTCCCCAGAGGGATTCGATTTGCTTAACTAAAGATTAAGTATTTGGTTTGCATCGTGATCAAGAACCTAGCTTTTCACTTCAATTCGCTAATAGTACGTGTGTACAAGAACGAAGGACAAGCGCACTTGTGTTTGTGAATCTTGGTGGTCGACTTCTTGGTGGGTCGAATATACATAAACCCTAAGTTAGGGTTTTGGGTTTTGGTTCTTGTTCTAATTGCCGTTTGGTTCTTGTTTTGCTAAAAGGTACGTGTTTCTTATTCGATTAATTAATATACATATATTATTCTTTATACTTCCGCTGCATGATTTGATGATGTTTACATGCTTTTGTAAATTGTTATGATTAGTAAAACCCATCAATGGTATCAGAGAGCCGTTAATATGATGTAATTAATTACCGAAACACATAAAAATTGAATCTTTATGATTATTGCATGCTTTTAATGGTTTCTAGGGTTTTGAAATTGAAAACCCTAATTTTTATTTATAGGGTCGATTACCCTTAATTATTTTATTAGGTTTTAATTTTTGTAAAACTTGTAGAAACCCTAGGATTGCATGCTAATTTTATGTGGTTATCATGAATAAATTGTTATGTGCCATGTAATATGCGTATCTTGGGTGATAATTGTTATACGAAATCCATGGTGGAACATGCATGTTTTGCCATGGAGTATTGTTCGTAATAAATTGTTTTGTTATACACACATGTTTTATTTATTTGATAATTATTGAATTGGGGAAGGCCTCAATTATAACTAATAAAAATTCGTTATGTGCTAATTGGTATATTATTAACTTTGGCTTACGCAATTGACTTGTCGATGCATGTGGCTCATCTACCTTGTAGGTGAAAGCCCTAGTTAATGTAAGCATTTATTTACGCCTAGAATTGTTTATTAGGTTTTATCGAAATAATTATGCATGTGGCTAATTGTTTTTACATATGTTAAAATTGTTTAGTTATATGTTTATATTATTTGAGTGTGTTTAATTTTTATTAAAATGCTTTTTTGTTTATATATTGTTTGACATGTTACTAAGCAAAAAGGGTTTTTATGAATAGAAAATTAAATGGACTAAATAATGGCGAAACTGATTTGTTATCTAAGTATTATTCTTGAACTTTTAATCGATTGATGCGACTGTACTAAATGGTTAGAATGGCTCACCTACTAGAACAAACTATAAAGGGGTTAATTAAGAAGTGCGCACAGTCACACTGAAAGGATGTTTAAGGTTATGCTTTTGGCTTACGGTCCTCTGCCCCTGTGAGTTCGATTGGAGCTACCTAGTATAACCATTCAATGTACGAAGCATCTTAGTGCAAAGTTGTAAGTTTCTCAACGCATCGATTAAAACTTTGTAGAATTTAATCTTAGCAATTTAAATTTTAAGTAAGTTTTTTCGAAAATTTTATGATATAAAGTTGTATGCATGCTTCTTTATACATAAGTTTTGATTACACGTCAAAAATTGTACCCTTTAAAACTTAAGTTTATGCCATCTAATGATATGAAACACTTGAAGTTGTAATTTAGTTATGTGAGACCTTGATCTAGATTACAATAACAAGGTGAATTTTTTGTTGTGTGAGACCTCAGCTTAATTATTTGCAGTTTCTAAATTAGACAACTTAATTAAGTTACTTAGTGAGACCTATGACTTAAGGCATAAGATGGGATAAAACATGCTTACGTTTTGCATTAGTTGTTCTGGAAAAATTGTAAATCCCATAACTTTTGGAATTGGAAACTTGTTTGTCAATTATTGTTTTTCAACAATTACCGATTCTATACTTTCACCACTAGCAGATCAACCGATGTGGTGAAACTATGATAATGAGGATCCAAAATTCAAGGAAAATACTATGGTTGATATAAATATTGACCAAAGGGTATTTTATTTTCTTGAATGTTTACTTATCGAAATTACTAACTTTTGAACTTTTATTTTCTGTAGAAATGGCTCAAGCTGAATCTACTGCACTAGCCTCGTCGTTCAAATCTATGTTTTATCGAGAGAAATTGACCGTAGTCGAATTTCAATGATTGGTATTGGCAACTCAGAATTGTCTTGAGGGTTACCAAAAGACTAGATTATTTGACTACGCCTTGTCCTCTGAACCCTGCAGCGGGTGCTACTGTGAAGCACGAGCTAGCATTCTGTCAGTATGACAAGTATAATGAGGTTGCCTGCATTATGCTTGGGAGTATGAATTCAAAGTTGCAAAAACAGTTTGAAAATTACTTCCCTAACCTCATGCTCGAAGAATTGCAAAGGTTGTTTTAAAAGCCTGTGACTATTGTGAGTCGTATGATCGATAGATGCTCTACATAGTTGCAAGCAAGGAGAAGGGAAACCTGTGAGCGCCCACTTCCTGGAAATGATAAGTTACATGGAGCAACTCGGGAGACTCAACTATGTCTACCCCAATGACATACAAATTGGCCTTATCAACAGATCCCTTAACAAGGAGTTTGATGGTTTCGTGCGCAATTACAATATACATTGCACGGGGAAGACAGTCATGAGGTACATGCAATGCTCATTGATTACGAAAAAGGTTTGCCCAAGAAGGCCCTACACTGCGGTTCTAACCATCCAAAAGGGTAGAATTTCTAAGCCTAATAAGCCGCTAGCGAACAAGAAAGGGAAAGGTAAGGGTAAAGTTGATAAGGGAAAACAAGTTATGGCTTATCAACAAGAAACCAAGAAGTACCCTCCCAAAAGCTGAGTATCCGAAGAAGGATCAGGCTTGTCATCACTGCACCGAGGTAGGACACTGGAAGAGGAATTTTCCACTCTACCTTGATGAGTTGCGTAATAAGAGGTATAAAAATACGGCCTGTGGCTAGTACTTCAGGTACTCTTTTGATGATAGAATTATTTGCTTTTCTTCATAAAATAAATTCACGGGTATATGATACGGATGTGGTATTCACATTTGTAATACACTAGGACTTAGAGGAGCAAGGAAGCTTATTATGGACAACAATACCTGCACGTGGGTAATGGAGCACATTCAGTCGTTGAAGCTATAGGCACGTTTGATTTAGTTTTACCTTCGGGTTTAGTACTGTCTTTAAACGATTGTCATTACGCACCTTCTATTGTTAGGGGTGTCGTTTCTGTTTCCTTGTTAAAAGATATTGGTTTTATTCATACATTTACTGATTATGGAATTTCGGTTTCTTTAAATGGTGTTTTTTACTTTAATGTTATTCCAGTAAATGGTTTGTTTGAAATTGATTTGCATGATAATGTGATTGATAAAAATAATTCTGTCTTTAGCATCAATAATAAAAGAATCAAAAGTGATTTGGATTCTTCATTTCTTTGGCATTGTAGACTTGCTCATATAGGCAAGAAACGCATTCAAAAGCTGCAACATGATGGGCTTTTGCAAGACATCAATGGCGAATCATTTGATAAATGCGAATCTTGCATATCTGGGAAGATGACCAAGAAACCTTTTAAAAATAGTTTAGAAAGGGCTTTTGCTCTTCTTGGTGTGATACATACTGACGTATGTGGACCACTAAGACATGTGTCAAGAAAGGGTGCTAGCTACTTCTTAACCTTTACTGATGATTTCAGTCGTTATGGTTATGTTTATTTACTTAAACATAAATATGAAGTCTTTGAAACATTTAAGGATTTTAAGAGTGAAGTAGAACTGCAACTAGAAAAGAAGATTAAAGCTCTTCGATCCGATAGAGGTGGTGAATATTTAAGCCAAGAGTTTAAAGATTATCTAGCTGAGTGTGGTATCGTCCAGCAACTCACATCTCCATATACTCCACAAAAAAATGGTGTATCTGAGAGAAGAAATCGTACTCTACTAGACATGGTACGATCAATGTTTAATCTTACATTTCTTCCCTTATCCTTTTGGGATTATGCTTTAGAAACTGCTGTTCGCATATTGAATATGGTTCCAACTAAGAAAGTTGATAAGACTGCTTATGAAGTGTGGTATGGGAAAGCTCCCAACTTTTCTTACTTAAAGGTCTGGGGTTGTGAGGCGTTTGTTAAACGTGACTCTGCTGATAAGCTACAATAAAGATCTGTTAAGTGTATCTTCGTAGGATACCCAAAGGAAACTATGGGTTACTACTTTTACTTTCCACCTGAAAACAAAGTAATTGTTGCTAGGTATGGAGACTTTCTTGAAAAGGATCTCATATCTCATGAATTCAGTGGGAGAGTTTATGATCTGGAATATGATCAAGAAGATACAACACCTTCTGAAAACACTAGCCAACCTCAAGTAGAACCTGAAAGTCTGAGTGTTCCACCTGAAGTTGAAGTGGTTCCCATTCGTAGATCTGCAAGGACTACGCATGCACCTGAGCCTCTATGTCTCAACGTAGAAGCTGAGGAAAATTTGTTAGGGGATCTTGGTGAACATGCTAACTATAAGGCTGCCATGATGAGTCCTGAAAAGGAAAAATGGTGAGTTGCAATGAATGGGGAAATGCAATCCATGAAAGATAACGAAGTTTGGATAGAGGTTGACTTACCTCCATATGCTAAGGTAGTTGGAAGTAAGTGGCTCTATAAGATAAAGACTGACATGGATGGCAATGCACACACCTATAAAGCCCGTCTTGTAGCTCAAGGGTATACTCAAACCTTTGGGATAGACTACGAGGAGACATTTTCTCCTGTAGCAGACATTAGAGCTATTAGGATTCTTATAGCCATAGCTGCGTACTATGACTATGAGATATGGCAAATGGATCTTAAATGGTCGCCTAGATGAGGACATCTATATGGCGCAGCCTGAAGGGTTTGTGAATCCAAAGTTTCCAAAGCGTGTATGCAAACTTCAAAGATCCATTTATGGGTTGAAGCAAGCATCTAGGCAATGGAACAAGAAGTTTGATGAAGAAATCAAGAAATTTGGTTTCACTCAAAATCTTGATGAGCCATGTGTGTATCACAAAGCTAGTGGGAGTAATGTTATTTTCCTTATCTTATATGTCGATGACATATTGATCATGGGAAAAGACATTCCAAGTTTGCAAGATGTAAAGTTTTATCTTAGAAAGTGCTTTTCTATGAAGGATTTAGGGGAGGCAGCATTTATTCTGGGAATCAAGATCTACCGAGGTAGATCAAGGCGGTTAATTGGACTAAGCCAAAGTGCTTACATTGATAAAATATTGAAGAGATTCAATATGCAAGATTCCAAGAAGGGATATTTGCCGATGCAAGTTGAACATGGCTTAAGTAATAAACTATGCGCATCAACACCTGAAGAGGTGGCACACATGAAAAAGGTTCCTTATGCTTCGGCTGTAGGATCTATCATGTATTCTGTGAGATGCACAAGGCCTGATGTGGCGTTTGCACAGAATATCACCAGTCGGTATCAACAGAACCCAGGTGTGAAACACAGGCAAGCTGTTAAGAACATTCTTAAGTGTCTAAGGGCTACTAAAGAAATGTTTCTAGTGTATGGAGGAAATCCAGATGTAGAACTTGATGTTACAGGTTTTTGCGATGCGTCATTCCAAAATGATAAAGATGATACGAAGTCTCAGACGGGTTATGTCTTTGTCATTAATGAAGGAGCAATTGACTGGAAGAGCAAGAAGCAAACAACGGTTGCGATGTCTATTACAGAAGCTGAGTACATAGTTGCTTCGGAAGCTGCGATGGAAGCTGTTTGGATTAGGAAATTCATTTCGGGACTCGGAGTAATGCCCTCAATCGAATTACCTTTAAATTTGTATTGTGACAACTCTGCTGCAATAACATTTACCAATGAGCCCAGGTCATGAAGGGCCAGACATTTTCCTTGTCGATATCACTATGTTCGAGAACAAGTCGAAATAGGTGAAATCAATCTACTCAAAGTTCATACAGATAATAATCTAGCTTATCCCTTTACGTAGCCTTTGCCAAAAGAAAAACTTACTGACCATGCTGATGGGATAGGACTTCGTTTTGCTAGTAGTTTCATGCAGATCTGTGATTAGTATTTGGATAAAGGATATTATGAACAAATATTACTTTAATGAAATAAAATAGTTGTTTATGTTTATTTTTCATTTTCTTAATATTATATACTATATTTGCATGTTTAATCCGTGAATAACTTATGTTATTCTAAATAGTTCGTTGTCGATCAATGATGTGGGAATGTCATTGAATTAAGACAAATCTGAGTTTTGGTAGAATATACTTTTAAAGTATATTGATGCGTAGGACATACCAGATTCACATGATGTTCAATGAATTGAATATAGGACAGATCTCAACTTTACATGATGATACTTTATGGATCTTTGTCATTAAGTATATCATGAAGTGTTTATCCTCAGACTTGAGATACCAGATAACTGATATGAATGTAGTGCATTTGTGTAAGATAGTCTAACGCTATCCGTAACTGGTAGTTATAAGAGCTATTTTCAGAAGTGTTACAAAGTTCAAGAGTTATGTTTGTAGTCAAGAGAATTTGTTCCTTTGAATTTGTTTCAAAGCATAATACTATATTTGGGCCCCTCGAGGGTTGACAAGATGTTTGTATGGCCATACCCAAGATCTATCTGGAATACGTTCAGATGATTTGGTAATCTTGTTTAATCAAATACAACGAAATGAATATTAACTTATGAAATGACTTGATCCATATTCATAGTTAATGTAGTATTAGTAACAAAAGGATAAGTAAAATGATGAATCATTAAATGGTTTTTCCAGGAAACCATACTCGATTCGATCTAGGGGCATTGGCGTGTTAGGCTAGACTAAACCAATATCATTACTATATTTAGTAAAATCCAAGTGGGAGCTGAAAGGTTTTATGGATATTTAAATATACGTATGTCCGGTTTCGAACTCGAGACTTCGGGATTGCACACATTACGTATGAGAATTGATGTTAAATAATTAATATATATAAAATGTTATTATTATTAATTATTAGTCATGAAATAAATACTTAACGGTAGTTAATATTTAACGAGGTTTGGCTAACGGTCGTTAAATGTAAACTTAAAGGACTAGAGATGAAATTATAAGTCGGGAAAGATCTAGAATCCCTTTGGGATTGCTTTGGCCGATCGGTGGGGGTGTCTAACCCAACCCACACATTAACTTGTCCTCCAAGATTGGTTAACTATAAATACAATCCCATTGTATTAATTCTAAACCTAATCTTGGTGACTTGCAAACCTAATTTCTCTCTTTCTCCCTCTTTCTTTTGTGTGGCCGGTCGAACTCCCCTCTCCATAGGGATTCGATTTGGGTAACTAAAGATGAAGTATTTGGTTTGCATCGTGATCAAGAACCTAGCTTTTCACTTCAATTCGCTAATAGTACGTGTGTACAAGAACGAAGGACAAGCGCACTTGTGTTTGTGAATCTTGGTGGTCGACTTCTTGGTGGGTCGAATATACATAAACCCTAAGTTAGGGTTTTGGGTTTTGGTTCTTGTTCTAATTGCCGTTTGGTTCTTGTTTTGCTAAAAGGTACGCGTTTCTTATTCGATTAATTAATATACATATATTATTCTTTATACTTCCGCTGCATGCTTTGATGATGTTTACTTGCTTTTGTAAATTGTTATGATTAGTAAATCCCAACAAAGAAAACATCAGTCAATTAATCTGAGACCTCGAAACCGTGTTACTTTCCTGGATGATGTTACACGAAGTGACTAATTTCATATTTTTGTGAACGTTAAGTGAAACTTCTTGTTTTCAATAAATGATTGTCGCATAATATCTGGTGAATTGTTTAATAGTCATAAATTTCATATACATGAACCGTGTTTGCTCTATGAATAAGTAGTAAATAAAAGTAATTTTTTTTATCTCTACAGTTGTGATCAATTCAAAAACATATATATTATGCCAAACCGGACTAGACTTGGACCTTTTGGGCCGCCATGCTTTGAAGATGCAGATGTAACAAAAAAACTTCGTGAGATAGCATGTCGGATCGGGTCATTAAAGACGAAAAAAATCTAATGTGCAATTAGGACGTATTGAATTTTATAGACAATTTTAACTTATTTACACTTGCTTTGAATATTGTGTTGATACATCAAAAACACACATTGAGAAAAAGAAGTCAAACAAGGATCAAACAGTATGACAAAACACTTATTTTTAAGTTGATATCAGTATTAAGCAATGTAAAAAGAAATACGCAAAAAACTTGGATGCGCAAAAAACAGCCTGCAACATACTAACATATATATATGGATGCACAAAAGAAATATTTATTAATTAAACTCTAATAATATTTGCCAATATATTTGATATAAAGAACTTGTTGTCGATATGGTGTTTTACGTTTTTCTCATACGCAAAAAACTTGATCCCAATACAATAAAAATGTCATAAAATACAAAGTTTTATAACTTAACATGAAGAAAAGAATGAAAGGTTTTATGGATATTTAAATATACGTATGTCCGGTTTCGAACTCGAGACTTCGGGATTGCACACATTACGTATGAGAATTGATGTTAAATAATTAATATATATAAAATGTAATTATTATTAATTATTAGTCACGAAATAAATACTTAACGGTAGTTAATATTTAACGAGGTTTGACTAACGGTCATTAAATGTAAACTTAAAGGACTAGAGATGAAATTATAAGTCGGGAAAGATCTAGAATCCCATTGGGATTGCTTTGGCCGATCGGTGGGGGTGTCTAACCCAACCCACACATTAACTTGTCCTCCAAGATTGGTTAACTATAAATACAATCCCATTGTATTCATTCTAAACATAATCTTGGTGACTTGCAAACCTAATTTCTCTCATTCTCCCTCTTTCTTTTGTGTGGCCGGTCGAACTCCCCTCCCCAGAGGGATTCGATTTGCTTAACTAAAGATTAAGTATTTGGTTTGCATTGTGATCAAGAACCTAGCTTTTCACTTCAATTCGCTAATAGTACGTGTGTACAAGAACGAAGGACAAGCGCACTTGTGTTTGTGAATCTTGGTGGTCGACTTCTTGGTGGGTCGAATATACATAAACCCTAAGTTAGGGTTTTGGGTTTTGGTTCTTGTTCTAATTGCCGTTTGGTTCTTGTTTTGCTAAAAGGTACGCGTTTCTTATTCGATTAATTAATATACATATATTATTCTTTATACTTCCGCTGCATGCTTTGATGATTTTTACATGCTTTTGTAAATTGTTATGATTAGTAAAACCCATCAATGGTATCAGAGAGCCGTTAATATGATGTAATTAATTAACGAAACACATAAAAATTGAATCTTTATGATTATTGCATGCTTTTAATGGTTTCTAGGGTTTTGAAATTGAAAACCCAAATTTTTATTAATAGGGTCGATTACCCTTAATTATTTTATTAGGTTTTAATTTTGTAAAACTTGTAGAAACCCTAGGATTGCATGCTAATTTTATGTGGTTATCATGAATAAATTGTTATGTGCCATGTAATATGCGTATCTTGGGTGATAATTGTTATACGGAATCCATGGTGGAACATGCATGTTTTGCCATGGAGTATTGTTCGTAATAAATTGTTTTGTTATACACACATGTTTTATTTATTTGATAATTATTGAATTGGGGAAGACCTCAATTATAACTAATAAAAATTCGTTATGTGCTAATTGGTATATTATTAACTTTGGCTTACGCAATTGACTTGTCGATGCATGTGGCTCATCTACCTTGTAGGTGAAAGCCCTAGTTAATGTAAGCATTTATTTACGCCTAGAATTGTTTATTAGGTTTTATCGAAATAATTATGCATGTGGCTAATTGTTTTTACATATGTTAAAATTGTTTAGTTATATGTTTATATTATTTGAGTGTGTTTAATTTTTATTAAAATGCTTTTTTGTTTATATATTGTTTGACATGTTACTAAGCAAAAAGGGTTTTTATGAATAGAAAATTAAATGGACTAAATAATGGCGAAACTGATTTGTTATCTAAGTATTATTCTTGAACTTTTAATCGATTGATGCGACTGTACTAAATGGTTAGAATGGCTCACCTACTAGAACAAACTATAAAGGGGTTAATTAAGAAGTGCGCACAGTCACACTGAAAGGATGTCTAAGGTTATGCTTTTGCGCTTACCTGGTCCTCTGCCCCTTGTGAGTTCGATTGGAGCTACCTAGTATAACCATTCAATGTACGAAGCATCTTAGTGCAAAGTTGTAAGTTTCTCAACGCATCGATTAAAACTTTGTAGAATTTAATCTTAGCAATTTAAATTTTATGTAAGTTTTTTCGAAAATTTTATGATATAAAGTTGTATGCATGCTTCTTTATACATAAGTTTTGATTACACGTCAAAAATTGTACCCTTTAAAACTTAAGTTTATGCCATCTAATGATATGAAACACTTGAAGTTGTAATTTAGTTATGTGAGACCTTGATCTAGATTACAATAACAAGGTGAATTTTTTGTTGTGTGAGACCTCAGCTTAATTATTTGCAGTTTCTAAATTAGACAACTTAATTAAGTTAGTTAGTGAGACCTATGACTTAAGGCATAAGATGGGATAAAACATGCTTACGTTTTGCATTAGTTGTTCTGGAAAAATTGTAAATCCCATAACTTTTGGAATTGGAAACTTGTTTGTCAATTATTGTTTTTCAACAATTACCGATTCTATACTTTCACCACTAGCAGATCAACCGATGTGGTGAAACTATGATAATGAGGATCCAAAATTCAAGGAAAATACTATGGTTGATATAAATATTGACCAAAGGGTATTTTATTTTCTTGAATGTTTACTTATCGAAATTACTAACTTTTGAACTTTTATTTTCTGTAGAAATGGCTCAAGCTGAATCTCTGCACTAGCCTCGTCGTTCAAATCTATGTTTGATCGAGAGAAATTGACTGGTAGCGAATTTCAATGATTGGTATTGGCAACTCAGAATTGTCTTGAGGGTTACCAAAAGACTAGATTATTTGACTACGCCTTGTCCTCCTGAACCTGCAGCAGGTGCTACTGCTGAAGCACGAGCTGCGTGGCAATCTGAGTATGACAAGTATAATGAGGTTGCCTGCATTATGCTTGGGAGTATGAATTCAAAGTTGCAAAAACAGTTTGAAAATTACTTCCCTAACCTCATGCTCGAAGAATTGCAAAGGTTGTTTTAAAAGCCTGTGACTGTAGAGCTGTATGATCTGATAGATGCTCTACATAGTTGCAAGCAAGGAGAAGGGAAACCTGTGAGCGCCCACTTCCTGAAAATGATGAGTTACATGGAGCAACTCGGGAGACTCAACTATGTCTACCCCAATGACATACAAATTGGCCTTATCAACAGATCCCTTAACAAGGAGTTTGATGGTTTCGTGCGCAATTACAATATACATTGCACGGGGAAGACAGTCAGTGAGGTACATGCAATGCTCATTGATTACGAGAAAGGCTTGCCCAAGAAGGCCCCTACACCTGCGGTTCTAACCATCCAAAAGGGTAGAATTTTTAAGCCTAATAAGCCGCTAGCGAACAAGAAAGGGAAAGGTAAGGGTAAAGTTGATAAGGGAAAACAAGTTATGGCTTATCAACAAGAAACCAAGAAGTACCCTCCCAAAAAGCGTGAGTATCCGAAGAAGGATCAGGCTTGTCATCACTGCACCGAGGTAGGACACTGGAAGAGGAATTTTCCACTCTACCTTGATGAGTTGCGCAATAAGAGGTATAAAAATACTGGCACTGTGGCTAGTACTTGGTACTCTTTTGATG
Organism: Chrysanthemum makinoi; assembly: GCA_910596185.1. Lineage (NCBI taxonomy): Eukaryota > Viridiplantae > Streptophyta > Magnoliopsida > Asterales > Asteraceae > Chrysanthemum > Chrysanthemum makinoi. Next base: position 321,814,213 of record OU343220.1, on the reverse strand, counting down.
ATAGAATTATTTGCTTTTCCTCATAAAATAAATTCCTGGGTATATGATACTGGATGTGGTATTCACATTTGTAATACACTGCAGGGACTTAGAGGAGCAAGGAAGCTTGCGTATGGACAACAATACCTGCACGTGGGTAATGGAGCACATTCAGTCGTTGAAGCTATAGGCACGTTTGATTTAGTTTTACCTTCGGGTTTAGTACTGTCTTTAAACGATTGTCATTACGCACCTTCTATTGTTAGGGGTGTCGTTTCTGTTTCCTTGTTAAAAGATATTGGTTTTATTCATACATTTACTGATTATGGAATTTCGGTTTCTTTAAATGGTGTTTTTTACTTTAATGTTATTCCAGTAAATGGTTTGTTTGAAATTGATTTGCATGATAATGTGATTGATAAAAATAATTCTGTCTTTAGCATCAATAATAAAAGAATCAAAAGTGATTTGGATTCTTCATTTCTTTGGCATTGTAGACTTGCTCATATAGGCAAGAAACGCATTCAAAAGCTGCAACATGATGGGCTTTTGCAAGACATCAATGGCGAATCATTTGATAAATGCGAATCTTGCATATCTGGGAAGATGACCAAGAAACCTTTTAAAAATAGTTTAGAAAGGGCTTCTGCTCTTCTTGGTGTGATACATACTGACGTATGTGGACCACTAAGACATGTGTCAAGAAAGGGTGCTAGCTACTTCTTAACCTTTACTGATGATTTCAGTCGTTATGGTTATGTTTATTTACTTAAACATAAATATGAAGTCTTTGAAACATTTAAGGATTTTAAGAGTGAAGTAGAACTGCAACTAGAAAAGAAGATTAAAGCTCTTCGATCCGATAGAGGTGGTGAATATTTAAGCCAAGAGTTTAAAGATTATCTAAGCTGAGTGTGGTATCGTCAGCAACTCACATCTCCATATACTCCACAAAAAAATGGTGTATCTGAGAGAAGAAATCGTACACTACTAGACATGGTACGATCAATGTTTAATCTTACAATTCTTCCCTTATCCTTTTAGGATTATGCTTTAGAAACTGCTGTTCGCATATTGAATATGGTTCCAACTAAGAAAGTTGATAAGACTGCTTATGAGGTGTGGTATGGGAAAGCTCCCAACTTTTCTTACTTAAAGGTTGGGGTTGTGAGCGTTTGTTAAACGTGACTCTGCTGATAAGCTACAATAAAGATCTGTTAAGTGTATCTTCGTAGGATACCCAAAGGAAACTATGGGTTACTACTTTTACTTTCCACCTGAAAACAAAGTAATTGTTGCTAGGTATGGAGACTTTCTTGAAAAGGATCTCATATCTCATGAATTCAGTGGGAGAGTTTATGATCAATATGATCAAGAAGATACAACACCTTCGAAAACACTAGCCAACCTCAAGTAGAACACGAAAGTCGAGTGTTCCACCGAAGTTGAAGTGGTTCCCATTCGTAGATCTGCAAGGACTACGCATGCACCTGAGCCTCTATGTCTCAACGTAGAAGCTGAGGAAAATTTGTTAGGGGATCTTGGTGAACATGCTAACTATAAGGCTGCCATGATGAGTCCTGAAAAGGAAAAATGGTGAGTTGCAATGAATGGGGAAATGCAATCCATGAAAGATAACGAAGTTTGGATAGAGGTTGACTTACCTCCATATGCTAAGGTAGTTGGAAGTAAGTGGCTCTATAAGATAAAGACTGACATGGATGGCAATGCACACACCTATAAAGCCCGTCTTGTAGCTCAAGGGTATACTCAAACCTTTGGGATAGACTACGAGGAGACATTTTCTCCTGTAGCAGACATTAGAGCTATTAGGATTCTTATAGCCATAGCTGCGTACTATGACTATGAGATATGGCAAATGGATCTTAAATGGTCGCCTAGATGAGGACATCTATATGGCGCAGCCTGAAGGGTTTGTGAATCCAAAGTTTCCAAAGCGTGTATGCAAACTTCAAAGATCCATTTATGGGTTGAAGCAAGCATCTAGGCAATGGAACAAGAAGTTTGATGAAGAAATCAAGAAATTTGGTTTCACTCAAAATCTTGATGAGCCATGTGTGTATCACAAAGCTAGTGGGAGTAATGTTATTTTCCTTATCTTATATGTCGATGACATATTGATCATGGGAAAAGACATTCCAAGTTTGCAAGATGTAAAGTTTTATCTTAGAAAGTGCTTTTCTATGAAGGATTTAGGGAGGCAAGATTTATTCTGGGAATCAAGATCTACCGAGGTAGATCAAGGCGGTTAATTGGACTAAGCCAAAGTGCTTACATTGATAAAATATTGAAGAGATTCAATATGCAAGATTCCAAGAAGGGATATTTGCCGATGCAAGTTGAACATGGCCTAAGTAATAAACTATGCATCAACACCGAAGAGGTGGCACACATGAAAAAGGTTCCTTATGCTTGGCTGTAGGATCTATCATGTATTCGTGAGATGCACAAGGCGATGTGGCGTTTGCACAGAATATCACCAGTCGGTATCAACAGAACCGGTGTGAAACACAGCAAGCTGTTAAGAACATTCTTAAGTGTCTAAGGGCTACTAAAGAAATGTTTCTAGTGTATGGAGGAAATCCAGATGCTGAACTTGATGTTACAGTTTTGCGATCGCGTCATTCCAAACCGATAAAGATGATACGAAGTCTCAGACGGGTTATGTCTTTGTCATTAATGAAGGAGCAATTGACTGGAAGAGCAAGAAGCAAACAACGGTTGCGATGTCTATTACAGAAGCTGAGTACATAGTTGCTTCGGAAGCTGCGATGGAAGCTGTTTGGATTAGGAAATTCATTTCGGGACTCGGAGTAATGCCCTCAATCGAATTACCTTTAAATTTGTATTGTGACAACTCTGCTGCAATAACATTTACCAATGAGCACGAGTCATGAAGGGCGCCAGACATTTTCCTTGTCGATATCACTATGTTCGAGAACAAGTCGAAATAGGTGAAATCAATCTACTCAAAGTTCATACAGATAATAATCTAGCTTATCCGTTTACGTAGCCTTTGCCAAAAGAAAAACTTACTGACCATGCTGATGGGATAGGACTTCGTTTTGCTAGTAGTTTCATGCAGATCTGTGATTAGTATTTGGATAAAGGATATTATGAACAAATATTACTTTAATGAAATAAAATAGTTGTTTATGTTTATTTTTCATTTTCTTAATATTATATACTATATTTGCATGTTTAATCCGTGAATAACTTATGTTATTCTAAATAGTTCGTTGTCGATCAATGATGTGGGAATGTCATTGAATTAAGACAAATCTGAGTTTTGGTAAAATATACTTTTAAAGTATATTGATGCGTAGGACATACCAGATTCACATGATGTTCAATGAATTGAATATAGGACAGATCTCAAATTTACATGATGATACTTTATGGATCTTTGTCATTAAGTATATCATGAAGTGTTTATCCTCAGACTTGAGATACCAGATAACTGATATGAATGTAGTGCATTTGTGTAAGATAGTCTAACGCTATCCGTAACTGGTAGTTATAAGAGCTATTTTCAGAAGTGTTACAAAGTTCAAGAGTTATGTTTGTAGTCAAGAGAATTTGTTCCTTTGAATTTGTTTCAAAGCATAATACTATATTTGGGCCCCTCGTAGGGTTGACAAGATGTTTGTATGGCCATACCCAAGATCAATATGGAATACGTTCAGATGATTTGGTAATCTTGTTCAATCAAATACAACGAAGCAGAATATTAACTTATGAAATGACTTGATCCATATTCATAGTTAATGTAGTATTAGTAACAAAAGGATAAGTAAAAATGATGAATCATTAAATGGTTTTTCCAGGAAACCATACTCGATTCGATCTAGGGGCATTGGCGTGTTAGGCTAGACTAAACCAATATCATTACTATATTTAGTAAAATCCAAGTGGGAGCTGAAAGGTTTTATGGATATTTAAATATACGTATGTCCGGTTTCGAACTCGAGACTTCGGGATTGCACACATTACGTATGAGAATTGATGTTAAATAATTAATATATATAAAATGTTATTATTATTAATTATTAGTCATGAAATAAATACTTAACGGTAGTTAATATTTAACGAGGTTTGGCTAACGGTCGTTAAATGTAAACTTAAAGGACTAGAGATGAAATTATAAGTCGGGAAAGATCTAGAATCCCTTTGGGATTGCTTTGGCCGATCGGTGGGGGTGTCTAACCCAACCCACACATTAACTTGTCCTCCAAGATTGGTTAACTATAAATACAATCCCATTGTATTAATTCTAAACCTAATCTTGGTGACTTGCAAACCTAATTTCTCTCTTTCTCCTCTTTCTTTTTGTGTGGCCGGTCGAACTCCCCTCCCCATAGGGATTCGATTTGGGTAACTAAAGATGAAGTATTTGGTTTGCATCGTGATCAAGAACCTAGCTTTTCACTTCAATTCGCTAATAGTACGTGTGTACAAGAACGAAGGACAAGCGCACTTGTGTTTGTGAATCTTGGTGGTCGACTTCTTGGTGGGTCGAATATACATAAACCCTAAGTTAGGGTTTTGGGTTTTGGTTCTTGTTCTAATTGCCGTTTGGTTCTTGTTTTGCTAAAAGGTACGCGTTTCTTATTCGATTAATTAATATACATATATTATTCTTTATACTTCCGCTGCATGCTTTGATGATGTTTACTTGCTTTTGTAAATTGTTATGATTAGTAAATCCCAACAAAGAAAATATCAGTCAATTAATCTGAGACCTCGAAACCGTGTTACTTTCCTGGATGATGTTACACGAAGTGACTAATTTCATATTTTTGTGAACGTTAAGTGAAACTTCTTGTTTTCAATAAATGATTGTCGCATAATATCTGGTGAATTGTTTAATAGTCATAAATTTCATATACATGAACCGTGTTTGCTCTATGAATAAGTAGTAAATAAAAGTAATTTTTTTTATCTCTACAGTTGTGATCAATTCAAAAACATATATATTATGCCAAACCGGACTAGACTTGGACCTTTTGGGCCGCCATGCTTTGAAGATGCAGATGTAACAAAAAAACTTCGTGAGATAGCATGTCGGGTCGGGTCATTAAAGACGAAAAAAATCTAATGTGCAATTAGGACGTATTGAATTTTATAGACAATTTTAACTTATTTACACTTGCTTTGAATATTGTGTTGATACATCAAAAACACACATTGAGAAAAAGAAGTCAAACAAGGATCAAACAGTATGACAAAACACTTATTTTTAAGTTGATATCAGTATTAAGCAATATAAAAAGAAATACGCAAAAAACTTGGATGCGCAAAAAACAGCCTGCAACATACTAACATATATATATGGATGCACAAAAGAAATATTTATTAATTAAACTCTAATAATATTTGCCAATATATTTGATATAAAGAACTTGTTGTCGATATGGTGTTTTACGTTTTTCTCATACGCAAAAAACTTGGTCCCAATACAATAACCCAATACAATAAAAATGTCATAAAATACAAAGTTTTATAACTTAACATGAAGAAAAGAATGAAAGGTTTTATGGATATTTAAATATACGTATGTCCGGTTTCGAACTCGAGACTTCGGGATTGCACACATTACGTATGAGAATTGATGTTAAATAATTAATATATATAAAATGTAATTATTATTAATTATTAGTCACGAAATAAATACTTAACGGTAGTTAATATTTAACGAGGTTTGACTAACGGTCATTAAATGTAAACTTAAAGGACTAGAGATGAAATTATAAGTCGGGAAAGATCTAGAATCCCATTGGGATTGCTTTGGCCGATCGGTGGGGGTGTCTAACCCAACCCACACATTAACTTGTCCTCCAAGATTGGTTAACTATAAATACAATCCCATTGTATTCATTCTAAACCTAATCTTGGTGACTTGCAAACCTAATTTCTCTCATTCTCCCTCTTTCTTTTGTGTGGCCGGTCGAACTCCCCTCCCCAGAGGGATTCGATTTGCTTAACTAAAGATTAAGTATTTGGTTTGCATTGTGATCAAGAACCTAGCTTTTCACTTCAATTCGCTAATAGTACGTGTGTACAAGAACGAAGGACAAGCGCACTTGTGTTTGTGAATCTTGGTGGTCGACTTCTTGGTGGGTCGAATATACATAAACCCTAAGTTAGGGTTTTGGGTTTTGGTTCTTGTTCTAATTGCCGTTTGGTTCTTGTTTTGCTAAAAGGTACGCGTTTCTTATTCGATTAATTAATATACATATATTATTCTTTATACTTCCGCTGCATGCTTTGATGATGTTTACATGCTTTTGTAAATTGTTATGATTAGTAAAACCCATCAATGGTATCAGAGAGCCGTTAATATAATGTAATTAATTACCGAAACACATAAAAATTGAATCTTTATGATTATTGCATGCTTTTAATGGTTTCTAGGGTTTTGAAATTGAAAACCCTAATTTTTATTTATAGGGTCGATTACCCTTAATTATTTTATTAGGTTTTAATTTTTGTAAAACTTGTAGAAACCCTAGGATTGCATGCTAATTTTATGTGGTTATCATGAATAAATTGTTATGTGCCATGTAATATGCGTATCTTGGGTGATAATTGTTATACGGAATCCATGGTGGAACATGCATGTTTTGCCATGGAGTATTGTTCGTAATAAATTGTTTTGTTATACACACATGTTTTATTTATTTGATAATTATTGAATTGGGGAAGACCTCAATTATAACTAATAAAAATTCGTTATGTGCTAATTGGTATATTATTAACTTTGGCTTACGCAATTGACTTGTCGATGCATGTGGCTCATCTACCTTGTAGGTGAAAGCCCTAGTTAATGTAAGCATTTATTTACGCCTAGAATTGTTTATTAGGTTTTATCGAAATAATTATGCATGTGGCTAATTGTTTTTACATATGTTAAAATTGTTTAGTTATATGTTTATATTATTTGAGTGTGTTTAATTTTTATTAAAATGCTTTTTTGTTTATATATTGTTTGACATGTTACTAAGCAAAAAGGGTTTTTATGAATAGAAAATTAAATGGACTAAATAATGGAGAAACTGATTTGTTATCTAAGTATTATTCTTGAACTTTTAATCGATTGATGCGACTGTACTAAATGGTTAGAATGGCTCACCTACTAGAACAAACTATAAAGGGGTTAATTAAGAAGTGCACAGACACTTGAAAGGATGTCTAAGGTTATGCTTTTGCGCTTACCTGGTCCTCTGCCCCTGTGAGTTCGATTGGAGCTACCTAGTATAACCATTCAATGTACGAAGCATCTTAGTGCAAAGTTGTAAGTTTCTCAACGCATCGATTAAAACTTTGTAGAATTTAATCTTAGCAATTTAAATTTTATGTAAGTTTTTTCGAAAATTTTATGATATAAAGTTGTATGCATGCTTCTTTATACATAAGTTTTGATTACACGTCAAAAATTGTACCCTTTAAAACTTAAGTTTATGCCATCTAATGATATGAAACACTTGAAGTTGTAATTTAGTTATGTGAGACCTTGATCTAGATTACAATAACAAGGTGAATTTTTTTGTTGTGTGAGACCTCAGCTTAATTATTTGCAGTTTCTAAATTAGACAACTTAATTAAGTTAGTTAGTGAGACCTATGACTTAAGGCATAAGATGGGATAAAACATGCTTACGTTTTGCATTAGTTGTTCTGGAAAAATTGTAAATCCCATAACTTTTGGAATTGGAAACTTGTTTGTCAATTATTGTTTTTCAACAATTACCGATTCTATACTTTCACCACTAGCAGATCAACTGATGTGGTGAAACTATGATAATGAGGATCCAAAATTCAAGGAAAATACTATGGTTGATATAAATATTGACCAAAGGGTATTTTATTTTCTTGAATGTTTACTTATCGAAATTACTAACTTTTGAACTTTTATTTTCTGTAGAAATGGCTCAAGCTGAATCTACTGCACTAGCCTCGTCGTTCAAATCTATGTTTGATCGAGAGAAATTGACTGGTAGCGCGAATTTCAATGATTGGTATTGGCAACTCAGAATTGTCTTGAGGGTTACCAAAAGACTAGATTATTTGACTACGCCTTGTCCTCGAACCTGCGGCAGAGTGCTACTGCTGAAGCACGAGCTGCGTGGCAATCTGAGTATGACAAGTATAATGAGGTTGCCTGCATTATGCTTGGGAGTATGAATTCAAACTTGCAAAAACAGTTTGAAAATTACTTCCCTAACCTCATGCTCGAAGAATTGCAAAGGTTGTTTTAAAAGGACTGTAGAGCTGTATGATCGATAGATGCTCTACATAGTTGCAAGCAAGGAGAAGGAAACCGTGAGCGCACTTCACTCGAAAATGATGAGTTACATGGAGCAACTCGGGAGACTCAACTATGTCTACCCCAATGACATACAAATTGGCCTTATCAACAGATCCCTTAACAAGGAGTTTGATGGTTTCGTGCGCAATTACAATATACATTGCACGGGAAGACGGTCATGAGGTACATGCAATGCTCATTGATTACGAAAGGTTTGCCCAAGAAGGCCCCACACGCGGTTCTAACCATCCAAAAGGGTAGAATTTCTAAGCCTAATAAGCCGCTAGCGAACAAGAAAAGGAAAGGTAAGGGTAAAGTTGATAAGGGAAAACAAGTTATGGCTTATCAACAAGAAACCAAGAAGTACCCTCCCAAAAAGCGTGAGTATCCGAAGGATCGGGCTTGTCATCACTGCACCGCAGGTAGGACGGAAGAGGAATTTTCCACTCTACCTTGATGAGTTGCGCAATAAGAGGTATAAAAATCCGGCACGTGGCTAGTACTTCAGGTACTCTTTTGATGATAGAATTATTTGCTTTTCTTCATAAAATAAATTCCGGGTATATGATCTGCGATGTGGTATTCACATTTGTAATACACTGCAGGGACTTAGAGGAGCAAGGAAGCTTGCGTATGGACAACAATACCTGCACGTGGGTAATGGAGCACATTCAGTCGTTGAAGCTATAGGCACGTTTGATTTAGTTTTACCTTCGGGTTTAGTACTGTCTTTAAACGATTGTCATTACGCACCTTCTATTGTTAGGGTGTCGCTTTCGCTTTCCTTGTTAAAAGATATTGGTTTTATTCATACATTCTGATTATGGAATTTCGGTTTCTTTAAATGGTGTTTTTTACTTTAATGTTATTCCAGTAAATGGTTTGTTTGAAATTGATTTGCATGATAATGTGATTGATAAAAATAATTCTGTCTTTAGCATCAATAATAAAAGAATCAAAAGTGATTTGGATTCTTCATTTCTTTGGCATTGTAGACTTGCTCATATAGGCAAGAAACACATTCAAAAGCTGCAACATGATGGGCTTTTGCAAGACATCAATGGCGAATCATTTGATAAATGCGAATCTTGCATATCTGGGAAGATGACCAAGAAACCTTTTAAAAATAGTTTAGAAAGGGCTTCTGCTCTTCTTGGTGTGATACATACTGACGTATGTGGACCACTAAGACATGTGTCAAGAAAGGGTGCTAACTACTTCTTAACCTTCTTGATGATTTCATCGTTATGGTTATGTTTATTTACTTAAACATAAATATGAAGTCTTTGAAACATTTAAGGATTTTAAGAGTGAAGTAGAACTGCAACTAGAAAAGAAGATTAAAGCTCTTCGATCCGATAGAGGTGGTGAATATTTAAGCCAAGAGTTTAAAGATTATCTAGCTGAGTGTGGTATCGTCCAGCAACTCACATCTCCATATACTCCACAAAAAAATGGTGTATCTGAGAGAAGAAATCGTACACTACTAGACATGGTACGATCAATGTTTAATCTTACAATTCTTCCCTTATCCTTTTAGGATTATGCTTTAGAAACTGCTGTTCGCATATTGAATATGGTTCCAACTAAGAAAGTTGATAAGACTGCTTATGAGGTGTGGTATGGGAAAGCTCCCAACTTTTCTTACTTAAAGGTCTGGGGTTGTGAGGCGTTTGTTAAACGTGACTCTGCTGATAAGCTACAATAAAGATCTGTAAGTGTATCTTCGTAGGATACCCAAAGGAAACTATGGGTTACTACTTTTACTTTCCACCTGAAAACAAAGTAATTGTTGCTAGGTATGGAGACTTTCTTGAAAAGGATCTCATATCTCATGAATTCAGTGGGAGAGTTTATGATCTGGAATATGATCAAGAAGATACAACACCTTCTGAAAACGCTAGCCAACCTCAAGTAGAACCTGAAAGTCTGAGTGTTCCACCTGAAGTTGAAGTGGTTCCCATTCGTAGATCTGCAAGGACTACGCATGCACCTGAGCCTCTATGTCTCAACGTAGAAGCTGAGGAAAATTTGTTAGGGGATCTTGGTGAACATGCTAACTATAAGGCTGCCATGATGAGTCCTGAAAAGGAAAAATGGTGAGTTGCAATGAATGGGGAGAATGCTAACTATAAGGCTGCCATGATGAGCCTCATTGTTTTATGAGGAGGGCAAGTCTTTTATATTAATGACAACCTTTAGGGTTGTGGTTAAAAGTTTAATTTTTCTTACATAATAACTTATGAATGATTCTTAATGAATGACATTTCAAAACCGTTGCCTAGTCTTCTACGTTTTTCTTATACACAAACAGCTTGGTCCCGATAAAATGTCATAAAATAAAATTTCTAACAACATAAATTAAAGAAAAGAAAACATCAGTCAATTAATGTCTGACCTGAAAACCATGTTCTTTTCTTTCTAAAGTTGTGATCAGCTCAAATACACATATGTTATTAGGTGTAGTTATGTTTTGCAGCTTTACAAATTAACACAATATCACTTCTTTTAAAATATTAAGTGGTAAATTTGATGTTGGGTTGAATGAGTATCCCACACCGAAAAAATATTGAAACAAGTATTTGTATATATACTAAGGATGATAACACCAACATTAACCATTGTTTTGGTATTGGGAGCACATATGTAACTAAGTTCACTAAAAATCAATCAATTGTTATTTATTTATTTATTTTATATATTTTTTAATTCATTTGACTTACAATTGGTACGATATAGCTTAAATTTTGACATTCCTTTTATATTACAAAATAATTATATGTAATAGGATTGTATAGAATTTATCTTATTTGCATTGATAGAGACTTACGGATAGCAAAAAAATCCGTATCCGATAGGGACCTGATCTCCAAACCTGATTTTGACTGGGGAATCCCCGAGTTGATCGGGGATGGGGATGAAGACGAAGATGGGGAATCCTCAAAATATGTAACCAAGTAAAGGAAAAAAAGGCCTAATATGTTGTTGGGCTGGTTTTAAGTGCAAAAATTGTAACAAAGTTCACGTAAAACTTTCCTCCGCAGCTTTTTACACAATTTTTTTTTAATGAAAGGCTGATCATTATATTGCTAAAAAACAAGCTTTTTACACAATTTTTTTTTTTTATGAAAGGCTGATCATTATATTGCTAAGAAAACAAGGCTTCAAGAAGGAGGACTACAAACCAAGCTAGTAACCAAGTAAAGGAAAAAAAGGCCTAATAAGTTAAATAGTTCATAGTTCGGCAAAGAAATAAATCAATAAACCGAAATCGATTTGATGGTTGTTGTTATTCCGTAACAAAACAAAATGTAACAAGCAACTTTGTCGGTGTTCAAACAGTCGGTTTTTGGTTGATGGGAGTTATTTAGTTCGGTTTATTCGATTTTTTTATATAAAAAAAAAAAGTATACACCCAAAAACCAAAACGAAAATGAACAAAACCGATCCAAATAATCCAAATTAACAATCAGGTTTATCGGTTTGGGGGCCGTTAAACCAAATTAGAAAAGCTAGAGATATAAATTAAGTAAGATATTCGACACGTAAAATAGTTACCATTACATATTTAACTCACGATTCAAACAAATATACACGTCAATTCATGATATTACTACTGTGAAACAAATTCCATGTACAGTACATAAAACCTTAGAATTTATTCATTTCCACACTAATTACATATTTGGTTATTCGGTTGGGCCCAATCATTGATTTTAAAAAACAAACCCAAACAAAAAACCGTAACTTAATTTAGGTTAAACCCAATTACCCAATTGAAATTATGGTACCCAAATTTTTTTCTGATTGGTTGGATTTCCGATTGAAATTTTTTAATGAGACCCCCTAGCAAAGATGCATATGCAAATGGCAATATGACAAAGGTCTATTTGCAATTAAAGTACCCAACTTTTTTCTGTCAAAAAAAACGAAAATTTTTTATAGCCGATTTGAGTTATCTCGTCACACATCCCGTTAAGTCATTAACCTCTAAGTGAGCTTCGTAAAGACATGTTACATGTCCAAATTAGAGTTAGTGTAAATGCAATAGGGAGTCTCCAAAAGAAGTGTTAGAGTTTGTCCCACATAGGTGGATGTGAAAACTTTTGACATGTTTATAAGTAAGAATGTTGACGTTGAGCTATATTTCCTTGAAAATCTTGCACAAATGTTAATTTTCCGTGGGATTGATTTGAACACTTTCAATTAACTTCGCAAATCATTGTTTGTGAATTGTGACATATTATGGGTGGATTTTTGTCATTTTTATTATTTCGTCGAAGATTATGATTTACGTTTTCGTGCACTTCATCCTTATATCTTTGAAGATTATGATTCACATTTCGTTTGTTCTTGAGTATGAATTAATTCCGCACACCACGATCATATATCAAGGATTTTCAGAGATTTTAACCTTAACCATTTGAGATGCATCATGGTGTTTTGTTATGCATAACTTGCGGATGAATCTCTAAAAGATAATCTAGTCAAGCGAAGTTCACGCAGTTGGCAATGAAGTTACATCACGAGTTCACGAAACTATAGTTGGCAATAAAGTTACACCTCACTATAAAGAGACTAGTCTACTGGATAACTTGGCAATGAAGTTACATCACGAAGTTCATTTAAACTTACAGGCTTGTACGTTGGGTCTAAATATTTTGTAAAGAGTAGCAAAGCACTAAAACCCAAATTCTATAACTTGATAAGTTTGTACCTTTGAGCAATTAAGCCCAATTATTTTGAATGTTGCTTTACGTTTGCAATTGAACTTAAAATGTATAGTTTGCATCTGGTTAAGATTCAAAGATCGTTTACGGAAAAATAGTTTTACTTTTTAGAAATACGCTTAATTTTTTTTATTCAAACGTATACATTTAAAATTTTGTGTCATTTTATTAAAAAAAAAAAAAAAAAAAAAAAAGGGGACCCCACTCTTGGGTAAAACCAATATTAGCATTTATCGAAAAATAGATTGAATTCGTTTATGTCAAGCTGTGCCCAAAGAGGCTTTAAACATGTGATTTAAAGATCTTGTTATCTAGTCTTTTACGTTTTGCTCGTACGCAAACAAGTTGGTGGCAATTAGATGTTATAAGATACAAATTCTAACAACGGAAACTAAAGAGAAAAACTAGAGTCAATTAACCTTTGACCTCGAAACTATGTTTTGTTCTTTCTAAAGTTGTGATCACACATACATATAGGAGTATTACTTGTAGTTATGTTTTATAGTTTTATAGATTAACGTGAAATCACTTCGTTTGACATATTAGAAAGTGGTAGTTTTATGTTTGGTGGAATGAGTGTCCCACATCGATGAAAGATTGAAATAAATGTCTCAATATATAGATGGGTGATAGCATCAAGTAACATGATGGTTTGTTTGTCTTGAGTGCACAAATTGTTACAATGTTCACTTAAGACTTTCAATCCATCTTTTTACACATTTTTTTTTTCTTTTTGAAAGGTTGATCATTTTATTGCTAAGAAGACAAGGCTCCAAGAAGGAGGACTACAAATGAGAACCACAGAGACTGTGCACAAACCAACGCCTAAGTAGTTAAATGGTTGTTGCTTATTCCGGAACAAAACAAAACGTAATAGAGCAGCCCCTTTTGTCCAAACCACAGGTGTTCAAACGATCGGTTTCAAGGTTGACATAAGTTATTTAGTTCGGTTTATCCTTTTTCAAGAAAAATATACCCAAAACCAAATCGAAAATGAACAAAGCGATCGAAACAACCAAACTAACAATCGTTTAGGGGCCGTTAAACCAAACCGAAAAGTTATAGATACAAATTAAGATAGGCTACAAGTAAAAATAGGTACCATTACGGATTTAACTAACGATTCAAACAAAGATACATGTCAATTCATCTTATGATATTACTTCCAACCCATCAACTTGAAATTTGGTATTCTTGAAAATATATTACTTATGTTAAACGGATTCCATGTATAGTACAAAAAAACTTTAAAATTTATTCATTTCACTTTTGAAAATTCAATAGCAACATTATATATAAGACATTTATACTTCATAATAAAGGGACGAAGAACATTTGACAAGATACTTGCATACTTGAATGCATATGTGATTCAGAGAGCTAGTTGTCTAGTCTTTTACGTTTTTCTTATACGCAAACAACTTGGTCCCGATAAAATGTCGTAAAATAAAAATTCTAACAACATAATTAAAGAAAGAAAAAGCAGTCATTAATGTATGACCTCAAAACCGTGTTTTGCAACTTTGTCCCGACGGTATTGCTAACTATGACGAAAGTGTACACTCTTCATCTCCTAACCCGCCTTGAGCTAAACTCTCGTATAAGGTCACCGCCTCATGTAAAAAACAACTACATAAGATAAGATGATAACACTAAAAAAAAAATTCACGGCAAATTATATTAAAAAAAAAAAAAAAAAAAAAACTAGCAAAGAGGTAAATTACAAAGAAATAAGATAAGAATTTTTGAGCCGATCGTTCCAAGCAAACAATGCTTTACATCTAGACTTACACCAAGAAAAGAACTAGATATAACATTGTCAAAAATAACTGGCTTCATGGGAGTCTTATCATCAAAGAGAAGCTTATTACGATAATTTCACACATACCACCATAATGAGAACCAAATACCCTCGAACATATGTTTGAGCTTAGAATCCATGCGACAAGACACAATCCTTTTCGCTTCATCAAACGAAATTCAGCTTCAAAGATAATGTTCCACCATCGGGACAATCTTTCCTATCTCTAACCATATTACATTTAAAACAAATGATCCGCAGTCTCAAAGACTGTGATCAATGATAGGGCAAGAAATGGATTGAATATCAATACCTCTTCGAGAGATGTTAATCCAAGTAGGAAGGGCATCACTCCTGATCTTCCAAGCAAGAATATTAACTTTAATAGGAACACACTTCACCCACCTAGTCGTATCACTGATTTTTGGGAGACGAACCTCGACAATTAACTTTCGAGCAGATGATAACACTAAATTACCAACAGTCTGGCCTTTATGAGTCTTTGCAAAAGCATATACTTACGAAAAAGCATACACCTTATGTTCAAACCGTAGATGCATTCACAAACAATGTGTATTGATCAAACAATATCAGGAAAGCTTGTGGATCCCACTGTGTGAATATCTTTTTAATAGACTACGTCAATTGTTGAGCCATAGAATTGGGCTGATAACAAACCATGCATGATACATTTAGGCATTTAGCACAGGCTCATGCTTCGCCTAATCATGTATACTTTTGGCCTAGTGTCTATTAATATGTTGGGTGAAATGAGTGTCCCACATCGGAAATAAAATGAAAAAAATGTGTGTATATATAACTGGGTGATAGGAGTAGCAAATATGTTGGGTGTTTGGCTTAATATACAAATTGTAACAAAGTCTATTAATGCTCAACAATAACACTTTTTGCACAATCTTTTGAAAAAACAAAACCCTAACGTTCCGCTCGAAGTTCACTTTTTAAAAGAAAAATAAAAGAAATGAAAAGAACTGAAATTTTATAAGGTTTTGCTTTTCTTACGCAACAAAGGAAACTTAAAGGAAATGACACTAGAAAATTTTATGATTTTCCTATAAGATTTTTCCTACCAAATAATATAATACGGATTTGGACGGAAACAATTCTACACTCGCAACTATTTAGTATATAATGACCCAATATAACTTTCAAGATTTTGCTCATATTCGACTCTTATGATAAAATGAACATATTTAAAAGTGCATAAATGTAATCATGTTTCTTTTTCTTTTTTTTTTCTTCCCAACTAGAGAACACAATATTATATATTTTCCTTTCATTTCATTTCAACTCGGATCATGAAATATAAAATCAACTTTCTTTCCTTTTCCTTTTCTTTTCTTTTCTTCTTTATCCTGAATCGAGAAATGCTTATATCAGTTGGCATTTATTCCTAACAAAATATTAGTTGGAGCTCGACCTAGAATTTTTGGGAGGGTGTAGCACAAAATTTAGTCTATCATAATTACCGAAATTCACACCATAAAGAACTTTTAAGCCAAGTTAAAATTGCACTATAAAGAAAATAGCACAAATATCGGGGTCTGCATTAAACAAAATAACGTATTACACATTTTGAAGAAACACACACACTACGCGTGATCTAAAATGGTGTGGCCCTGCCACACCCAAAGATCCATGTAGATCCGTCCCTATTGGAGCTTATTCTGTAACAAAACAAGATGTAACAGTTCAGCCTTATGTTCAAACCGTAGATGCGTACACAAACAATGTGTATTGATCAAACAATATCACGAAAGCTTGTGGATCCGAATTTGTGAATATGTTTTTAATAGATACGTCAATTGTTGAGCCATAGAATTGGGCGGATAACAAACCATATATGCATGCTACATTTAGCACAGCATCTATTATAAGTTTAAACAAATATGTACGTAAATGCATATGGCATAACAACTCTCCAGCCATAATTCTATAAGATATTATAAGATACAAATTTTAACAACATAAATAAAGAAAATAAAACAACCTCTAAAACCGAGTTTTGTTCCTTCCAAAGCTGTGATCGATTCACATACATATAGGAGTACTAGTTATGTTTGTTTTATAGTTTTACAAATTAACGTGAAATCACTTCTTTTAACATATTAGAAAGTGGTAAGTTTTATGTTGGGTGGAATTAGTTTCCCACATCGAAAAATGATTGAAAGAAATACCTGTATATATAACTGGGTGATAGCAACAGCAGAAAGGTTGTTGGGTTGGTTTTGAGTGCACAAATTTTAATCACTCGAACTCTCCCTATCAACTTTTTACACAACATTTTCTTTTGAAAGGTTGATGATTTTATTGCTAAGAAAACAAGGCTCCAAGAAGGAGACTGAAACGAGAACCATAAGGGACTATATAAAAACGAAAACAAAACCAAGTTTAAAGAATTAACAAGCGCCTAACTAGTTAAATAGTTCATTATGTGAATGCAGGAGCTGAGCTATAAGTTTGGCACACAAAAAAACAGAAACCGATTTGATGGTTGTTGCTTATTCTGTAACAAAACACGACGTAATAACAATGCAGCCTTATGTAGCATATGCAAAAAATGTGTATTGATCGAAGAATATCATGAAAGCTTGTGGATCTCAGTTTGTGAATATCTTTTTTATATGATAGACTACTTCAATTGTTGATCGAGCCATAGAATTGAGCTAATAACAAACCATGCTACATTATAAATCAATCATTTGTTTTTACTTTAAGCTTTTTTTTTTAATAAATTCATTTGACTTACTATTGGTACGATATAACTTAAATTTTGACATTCATTTTATATTACAAAATAATTACATGTAATGGGATTTTATACATGAAATGGCTGAATATAATAGTTTTCAAGAAAGTTAAATCAACAAACTCTTATGCTACACGAAAGGAAACTTGCTGGTAACTAACCAATTACATACGTGTGTCAACAAATAAACTTCTAATCGATTATTCATGGGTTGTAAGTTTGTAGCTAAAATTTTACAGTAGTCTGACCTCTATGAGTCGTTGCATAATCATATACTTGTGAAACATCATTATCTCTATGTGGACATAAAAAACGACTAAATTTATACTTGTTGCTCACTACTACAGTAGTAGCCATTTAAACTCTAAGCTACATCACGACACTTAATTAAGACATCTACCTTAATTGGTTCCGAATATTTTATAACTTAGATCAGTTTGTACCTTTGAGCAATTGAGCGCAATCATTCCGAATGTTGCTTTACGCAAGCACTTGAGCTTAAAATCTAAAGTTTACATTTGGTTAAGATTTACATATGGAAAAATGGTTTACTGTTAATGAAAAGGGAAGCGATCTATTGAGAAGAAATTTTAACCACACATTTCAAATGACAAGAAGAAATTTAGGAGGATAATATTTTTCTTGACGCATCTGAAATTGTTTTTTCTTCAAACGCATACAGTTAGAATTGTGTCATTATTATTATTTTTAAACCAATGTCTACATATGTAAGGGGTA
This sequence comes from Chrysanthemum makinoi, assembly GCA_910596185.1. Lineage (NCBI taxonomy): Eukaryota > Viridiplantae > Streptophyta > Magnoliopsida > Asterales > Asteraceae > Chrysanthemum > Chrysanthemum makinoi. Next base: position 321,795,867 of record OU343220.1, on the reverse strand, counting down.
AAACCAATATTTACATGCATCGTTAGCATCGAAAAATAGACCAAACTTGTTTATGTAAAGTTGTGCCCAAAAAGGCTTAAAACATGTGATTTAAAGATCTTGTTATCGGCCTTCTAAGTTTTTCTAGTACGTGAACTACTTGGTCGCAATAAGATGTTATAAGATACAAATTCTAACAGCATAAATAAAGAAAAGAAAACAATAGCCAATTATTCTTTGACCTGAAACCGGAAACCGTGCTTTGTTTTTTTCTTAAGTTGTGATAGTGTTCACATACATATAGGTTTATTAGTTGTAGTTATGTTTAGTAGTTTTACATATTATTAACGTGAAATCACCCCTTTTAACACATTAGAAAGTGGCAAAGTTTTAAATTGCGTGGAATGAGTGTCTCACATCGATAAAAGATCGAAATAAATGTTTGAATATATAGTTGGGAGATAGCATCTAGTAGCATGTTCGGGTGTTGGTCTTGAGTGCACAAATTGTAACAAAGTTCACTCCTGTCCTTCACCCATATGAGTCACACTAATTCATGAATTTGAGAATGAATAAAGTAAGCTAAACATCTACGGACTAACATAAAGCTCAAATTAGTAAGAATAAGACTATGAACATGATGATGTTGAGTTCTTATATAATTGTTGTACTTTTTGATTAAAAGATGTATAATGATGCTTTAAGTTCTTAGCTAAAATCTTTTCCATTGCAATACTTTTTAGATTTTTTACCAAACTTAAGTAGCTATAAATCTTCACTAACCAAATAAATGTTGGCGGATTTAAAGTATGAAAAAACGACTCACTTGACCCTCACATACCTAACTCTGTCTATGTTGATTTAAATCTAACAGAAAACAAAGTGAAGGTAAAAAGCGTTTGTGATTTAACAAAAGAGGGAAATCCACAACATTTGGTTCATCAGTTATATTCTACGATTTTTTATACAAGATCCATACATCATTGACCTCAACTTTAATGTGATTGTTAACTTCGCTTCAATATTCAACGATTGTGAAAAACAGTTGCTCAGCAGCTACAAAGCAACTGAGCCATGCACAATAGTTGTCTTGTGCATTAGAGACTTGTGCCATGCATCTCACACTCAGGTTAAAAATTTCTAATAAAAATATAGTGTTTTATAATATTAGAATAAACACCTATTGAAATTAATCAAGCATAAGCTTGATTTCAGCAAAAAAATAAATTAAAAAAAATAGAAAAAAAATCAAACAACATTTAAGTCATAATTAAATCAGGCAGGAAACGAGTGCAATAATACAGCCGCCAGTCATGAGGACATAGATGGTATTGATTAGAAGTATTACAAATGCATGAGTCAATGGTATTGTCCTTAATGTTTTTGTGATGAAGCGCGACAACATGGAATCCCACATAGGTAAGAGAAAAGAAATGATGACAGGTTATAAACCACAGTCTATACTAACCAAACAAATGTTAGCTGATTTGAAGTTTAAAATCAGCTTAATACTTTATCTTAGCTACAAGTCCCTTCACTAACCAAACAAATGTTGTGTCAAGCAATCCGTGCTTGCTGTAACAAGAATTCCAAGGGTGACTTGAGCAGGCTATTTTTTTTCCTTAATTTTCCTCTTTTCATTTTGCTTTCATTGTATATAATTTCTTAACAAGAAAAATTAGGTGATCATATGGGATGAGGGTATGGCCTTTTACTTTTGATATTGTTTTGCAGGTATGTTGTAGGTTTGGCCCTCATAAGCCTAACCTGTATCAACATGATGCATATGATCCTTTGGGTACATCAGCTTAATACTTTATCTTAGCTACAAGTCCCTTCACTAACCAAACAAATGTTAGCTGATTTGAAGTTTAAAATCCATTAGTTTGACCCTCATTTGCCCTACTATATCTACATTATATCTTGACTTTTGTAATCAAAACGACCACTTTCAAAATCGTAAATCTGTGTATCTAAATGCATCGTCTCTTAATAAGTACATTAGAAGTTTGAAATTTAGTATCATTTATCAAACTAGATCGATTAGAAAAATAAATGATCTATAATTAACACATAGATGGTAATTATTAAAAATAGTAGTACAAATGCACAAGTCAAAAGTAAAGCTAGGCACACCTTATTGTTTTGTAAAGAAACCATGACAATGTCTTCTCCCACATTGGTTTCAGAAATAAAATGGTAATAGTTATATTCCATGGTCATTCTAAATGAAATGTATTTGGGTTAGTTTTAGATTTCAAGTTGATTAGCAAAAATTGCGTGGGCACCTTAGCAATTGCTTAGGACCAATTTGGAATCTTATATGACGCCTTTAATTTTTTTAACATGTTCTAGCTTTTCTTTTCCGGGTAGAGATCCTCTCAAGCTATAATTTTTTTAACGTGTTTTAGCTTTTCTTTTCCGGGTAGAGATCCTCTTAAGTTATTTATAACTTGATTGATAAAGTTGCAATTATCAACCATTGGATCAATCCAATGGCTTAAATCATTTCATGTTCTTTTGATTTGAACCATTGGATTTGATCCAATAGTTGATAGTTGCCTAACCTGATCAATCAAGTTATAAATAAATTCCCTTAATTTCCTTATAATGTTCTACGTAATTTTTATGTTTTTCACTTTTCAAGGATTGCAAATTAACGTGTTCTAGCTTTTCTTTTCCTTCTAATGTTCTACATAATTTTTATGTTTTTCACTTTTCAAGGACTGCGCCCAAGCAACTATTAAGGGTATGGTACCTTAATGTTTTTGTGATGAAACGCGACAACATCGAATCCCACATAGGTTAGAGAAAAGAAATGATGACAGGTTATATACCACAGTCTATGGTTAATGCATGTTGTTGTGTCAAGCAATTCATGCTTGCTGTAACACGAATTCTAAGGGTGACTAAGGCAGTGACTTTTTTTAGTTTTCCTCTTTTCATTTTGTTTTCATTGTATATATTTTCTTAGCTACACGTTATTTCACTAACCAAACAATGTTAGCTGATTTGAAGTTTAAAATCCACTAGTTTGACCCTCATTTGCCTTACTATATCTACATTAACTTACATTTTGACTTTTATAATCAAAACGATCACTTTCAAAATCGTAAATTTGTGTATCTAATTGCATCGTCGCTTAATAATTACATTAAAAATTTTGAAATTTAGTCTCATTTATCAAACTAGATTAGAAAGATAAATGATCTATAATTAACACATAGATGGCAATTATTAAAAAGTAGTAGTATAAATGCATGAGTCAAAAGCAAAGCTAGGTACACCTTATTGTTTTTGTAAAGAAAATCATGACAATATCTTTTCTTATCCCACATCGGTTTCAGATATAAAATGGTAATAGTTTATATTCCATGGTCATTCTAAATAAAATGTCATTAGGTTAGTATTAGATTTCAATTATGCCTTCAAACGTTGCTTGTGCACCTTAGCAATTGTTTGCAGGCCAAATTGGAATCTTGTATGAAGCCTATACTTTTTTAACTGTTCCAACTTTTCTTTTCCTTCTAATCTTCTACGTAATTTTTATGTTTTTCACTTTTCAAGGATTGCTAGCCCAAGCAATGATTGTGTGGTAAACTCAAAATTTTATAGGAAGCATTAAAAAATTTAATGTGTTTCGAGCTTTTTTTCTTCTTTCTAATTTTCTATATTTTATGCTTGTTTTCACTTTTCAAGCCCTCTATTATGCGTTTAGTAAAGATTGTTTTTTTTTTTTTTTTTTTTTTCATCTAAATTTTCATTTTTAAGTTTTCTTTTGATCGTATAAAATTTCCTAACAAGGAAGACCATCGTCACCTAATAATTAAATTGGAACAACTTGGTATCAATTATCAAAATAGATTTAGAGAGTTAAACGATCTATCATGAAAACATAGATGGTACACACCTTATTGTTTTCGTGATGAAAAGCGACAACATCCAATCCCATATAGGTCAGAGGAAAGAAATGAGGACAAGTTATATACCAGAGTCTATAGTTAAGACATGTGTTGAGGTAAGGTGGCTCTGACGGCTTTACGTTGTGTTGTATTTCTTTCTTGCCGGGACTGAAAAATCTTCCTAAGAGATATGTGGGCCAAGAAAATAAAGATGCTAATTATGATCATATCGCTGCTTAACCTATATATAGGTGTATTAACAACAAATGTTTGTTCCTACTTCTATCATTACTTATACGTACAAATTTAAAGAAATACTTGTTCTTACTTCGATCATGACTTATACGTATAAATTATAAGAAATACTTATTTTCAGTTCTATTAGCTATACGCGATAATGTGATACGAAGGCAGGCGAGGTGTGCCATCTCTTCCTAAGAGATATGTGGGCCAAGAAAATAAAGATGTTAATTATGATCATATCGCTATTTAATGTATATAGGTGTATTAACAAAAAATGTTTGTTCCTACTTCGATCATGACTTATAGGTATAAATTATAAGAAATGCTTATTTTTAGTTCTGTTAGCTATACTGCGGAGCCGTATATGAGCGTGTGTGAGGTGTGCCATCGCTTCCTAAGAGATATCTGACGGCTTTACGTTGTGTTGTTGATGCAGGTTTTACTGACCAGGTCTTAATATTTATAGTGTCTCGCTATACCTATGGTCTACCCTAATACACTAACGGGTAGTGTACCGAGGTCTATAGTTAAGACATGTGTTGAGGTTAGGTGGCTCTGACGGCTTTACGTTGTGTTGTATTTCTTCTGCCGGACTAAATCTTCCTAAGAGATATGGGCCAAGAAAATAAAGATGCTAATTATGATCATATCATTGCTTAACCTATATATAGGTGTATTAACAAATGTTTGTTCCTACTTCTATCATTACTTATATGCATACAAATTTAAAGAAATACTTGTTCCTACTTCGATCATGACTTATAATGCATAAATTATAAGAAATACTTATTTTCAGTTCTATTAGCTATACTGATAGTCAGATAATGAAGCTGCAGTGCGAGGTGTGCCATCTCTTCCTAAGAGATATGTGGGCCAAGAAAATAAAGATGTTAATTATGATCATATCGCTATTTAATGTATATAGGTGTATTAACAAAAAATGTTTGTTCCTACTTCGATCATGACTTATAGGTATAAATTATAAGAAATGCTTATTTTAGTTCTGTTAGCTATAATCGCGGAGCCGTATATGAGCGCTGTGTGAGGTGTGCCATCGCTTCCTAAGAGATATATCCGACGGCTTTACGCTAGGTGTTGTTGATGCGTGTTTTATGACTGTGTCTTAATATTTATAGTGTC